>OX276337.1:41610344-42210344 GCA_946251815.1 Dasysyrphus albostriatus | reverse complement strand
TAAGGCCAATTCTAACGTACGCATGCTTGGTGTGGTGGTTCAGCCTTAGATAAGGAAACCAACCAGAAAACCATGACTAAATTCAGAGACTAGCGTGTATTGGACCCCACCAACGGTCACTCAAGAAACTTTCCTTTCACTTGCCCCACTTGATTTACTTACGAAAGAATTGGCCACCAAAAGAGCTTTAAGACAACAAATATGTTAAAATTGGAAAAGAGGCCTCTACGGTCACAGAACTATAATGAATTTTACAGACATTGACATTCAAACAGACTTCGTTTCACCGCACATTGATTGCAACCCAGTAACCATGACAGATAACCCTACAAGAAGGAACTCTGGATGAAAACAGGGTTACTAATGGAAATCATGTTTCGGTCTTTACTGACGGTTCCAAAACCTCGGGAGGTGTTGAGTCAGGCATTTACCCAAATAACCCCCCTGTAAATAGATCTATGAAGCTTCCAAGTGTATTCCAAGCGGAATTGCTGACAGTTTGTGAAGCCACGAAGCATTTTGCTTCATGCGAATTAGTCAACAATAGTATTGACATTTGCATAGATTTTTTTTTTCCTTTTGGGGAGCGAAGAAAAAGGAATGTCGTTGACCATCCCCGTATGTCACACTCATTCAGGTATAAACATACCCACCAAAACTCCACCATAGCCATTTTGGCTTCTGACCCACCTCCCGGGAACGCTCTTTGCATTACTTCAGGGGGGTTGTCATGTTTCCCTTGCGTGATCATCTTACGGGTCCAACTGTTTCCCAATAATTTTCTTCTGAGAATATGTTCTATATAGCTGCAGACTTTTTGCCAGTTCTCGTAACTCTGTAGAATCTTCTCTACAATGTTCTCTGGTGTGATGGCGCCAATACTTATCCCATCTGCTGCAGGCGAAGAAGGTATGGTTTGCGTCATCTTCTAGCAAGTCTCCGTACTGGCAGGTTGGACTGCTTGTTTTGCCGATTTAGTGGAGTAACTGGGTGACGTAGTAGTTGACCTCACCGTGTTTCCGGTCGTTCCACACAGCTACATTACTGATCAGCCTCGCTGTCCATCTTCTTCCATTTTCCGAGCTCCAACGGTCTTGCCACTTCTGTCTCGTGAGCGTCTAAGCCCCCTCGGATGCCGCTTCTGTTCCCATTTCAGCTTTTGTGCTAGAAGATTGACATTTTCATAGATAGCCAGTTGGCAATTGAAGCCATTTTTTCAATCACCATAAAGTCCAAACTGGTCAATCGTTACCGGAATGAGTTGAGAGCTCTCAACGCAATAAACACAGTAACCCTAAGATGGGTCCCAGGACATAGGGATATTCACGGGAACGAAATGGCAGATGAACTGGCCAAAAGCGGTACATCTCTTGATCCGATCCAAATTGAAGCCTCAGTACTCATTCCACTAGAGCAAAAAAAAGTAGAAGCTGTGAAAAGTTGGAAGCTGCAAATGTCAGATGGTCATCCATCGACACTTTTTGGGTTTCAAGGAACTTTTGGCCAAATATTTGAAAACTTACTCAAGTTAAGAAGGCCTTTAATATTACGCGTCCTAAAGGGCCAAAACTCAATAGGAACTCACATAAAGAGAATGCGCATCAGCTCATCGGACTTATGTAGAGGGTGTCATGATGAAGAGGTGGAGGAGGGCTGCCTTCACTTCTTGTGTGAATGCCCCAGTCTAGCTAGAATCAGAAAAGCAGCCCTAGGAGATTACTTCTTCGACAAACATCTTTGTCTTGCCACTAAAAAACCTCCTAAAATTTATTTTGAAATCAGAATGGTTCAGGGAGGCCCCCCACACCTAAAACTTCTCCTTAACCCCTTCCCTATCGCTCCTAACTTCCCACCTTTACCCTGAGGAGCGCAATGGATCCACCGAGATCCAAGTGAGATTATGTGGCTTGCCGTATTATCACCCCTTCTAACCTAACTATCTCCCGACAAGTTCGGAATTATTTTTCATCTCGACTTTTGCTGTCCATTTGTTGTGGCAATTTTATATATGTAAGTTTGATACCTACAAAAATAAAAAAAAAATTAAAAACAACATCAACGACTTAACATATTCAACATAATTTAGAAACCCATGAGACTTTACATATAGAGACTCTAAATATTCCTGGTAATAGAGCATCCATTCTTGTTTTAGTTTATAGAATGAATTGCAAACACTTAGTCATCATTATAAAGTAGTTAAAACTTTCCGCTGAAGGAGCTTTCCTGCATTTCTAATATGTGGCAATACACAAACATTATTGTAGCTACACATAAATATGTATAATATTCCAAGTGAGTATAAATATGGAAGATGGGGATGGAGAGTCCGATTGAAGTCCCTTCACCTGCCTGACCATCAGGATTCTAATGAAAACATCTCTACTAAATTAATCCCAAACGAACTTAAATTACTTGACATTATACACATCGTGCTGTCCCCTTTCTGACTTGCATTATAAATGTAGCTAGGTTTGTAGGTATAGCCGGAAAACCATTCCTTAGGATAAAGGATATCTTTATAGGAAGGAAAAGTTACATATGTACATACCTATATTCGTATATACAAACTTATATACGAGTTAAATATCACACTACGACCACAACACTTCCGCAAATGTAATTAAACTTTTTACAAGTCCTCTTGTGTCATTGACATGCGAACTAAAAGGATTCAAGTTAAATAAAAAAAAAAAATTACTATACTATTACTCGTACAAGGTATACCTACCCTCACTCACTACTGTATTTCTACCCTCATCATGTCCCTTCGGGAAACATTCAGATAGGATGAGGGTGGATAGTAAAAAAGTTTCCTCTCATCATATGACTTAATTTGGCACGCCTCAGTATTGCTCACCTCTGTGCGTCGCTTTGGGATACCTAACCAAATATGCGTCATCCGTCTACATTTTGTTTAGGATTTGGGGGTGCAACATGTTTTTTTTTTTTTTTTTACAAAGTCTAGGTAATATGTGGTCATCACTTGGCAATATTAAATCACGTGAACCAATCAGGAACAAAATTAAATTTACATTTTACCTAAAACTTTTCCAATTATTATTTTTAATACAAAAAAACTAGCAACTATTGATGTTTGAAAAATATACCTAAGATAATTTAATCAATTTTTTTAATAAAATTTTCATTTGAATTATTTTAAGATTTTAAGAGTTTGTCTTTTAGTACAGGGAAGTGAGTATCTAATATCAATCGACTACTGATTTTTCCATATCTGAAACATCAAGTTCCAGGTTTTTGAGACGCCATGTATCCATGCCCCTGTGGAAATTCCGCATGACTGATTTTAATTACTTTTTTGTACCGAAGTTTCTAAAAAATTAATTTTGTATGCATATTTTGAAACTTGATATCTCGGGACGTTTATAATTTGTTTTTATTGACAAAAATTGTTAAAAAACCGCTAGGCAAAAATCTTGTTTTTCTGAAAAACCACTCTTACGATTTTACATGGGAAAAAATGCCAAAACACACTTTTTGAAGTTTTGCACTTGTCGCTTTCAATTTCGATTCAAACGCTACTTGAAAATTAAGGTATTTTTACTGTTACTGAAAATCCTTTTACACTTTCACTGCATGACAAAATTTGAATTTTTGTCTTTAACATGATTCAAAATTTACTTTTCTGCCGCTCTTTTATGCGCAGAATTTGAATTTGGCCTAAGAATTCCTCTAGTATTTCAAGTTTTTAAAATATATTGTGATCTAATTTTTTTGATGGGAAATTTGGTGTTTTCATGATGATTGTGAAGTATGAACTTTTTTTTCCACCAAAACTTTTTCAATCTTTCAAATACCTTCATTCATTTTCAAGAAATCATTAGCCGTGTTTTGTTGAGAAGTTGCCAGCCAGCCAGTTGAAATTTTACAATGATTTTACCTTTTTTCTGCAATCGCGGCTAGCGAACAGTCCTTTTGATCAGTTTGGAGCTATGGAATTCTCATACAAGAAAAGCTTTATTAACCAATTTGTTCCACACCGTTTTGTTTAAAAGCTTTTGCCTGACTGTGTATTGTTTTCAATAAAACACGGTTATTATAAAGCTACTGACCTTTTTCCAAAGTTCCAATGAATTAGGCTCAGTTGAACTTTTCACTTAAACTAGAGTCATAAATTTTAATAAAATTTAGTCTTTTAACCCCAGTTTCTCAGTCTCGTTAAAACCTTGTTCTGAATTCAATTGTTCTGCTGAACTTAAGCTTAAACCAAAAGTGGAGTTTTAACTCCCGCTGTGAAACTGGGGGTTAGACTTAGATAGTTATAAGAATATTGATAAAAGTCCAACTACATTTTATGAAAGAAATTTAATTTTTTTTGATCTAGTTGGAATTTTTAATGAAACAAAGTACAAGCACAAAAGCAAAGCACCATAGCGTAGTGAAATAAATTTTGTTCATTAAAAGTCAGATAAACCATGCAAAAAAAATTGTACGACAGCAAAAACAAAAATAAATTGAAGTGGAATAAATAGGTTATCAGACCACTACACTGGGTTGATTAAAAAACAATTATCTATGAAAGTGAGGACTTTTAAAAAAAATACAAAAAATAATTTTTTTTTTTTTTTGTCAGTTCTTGCAATAACGCTATAACGACACCCCAAAAATATTATTTGCAAACAAATAACGAAACAAAAAGCATGAAGCTGTATAATGCATTTTGTGTCAACTAAATAATACCACTCATCACAAAGATATATGTAGCTCTTCAAAAAGCACCAACAAAAATTGACAAAAAAATTTTGTTCCTTTAATTTCGTTGACTAGTGTATAAGGCCAGGCAAGTGTTCATGAAATTTCAAAAAACTAGTTTTTTTTGAGGCTATGGTAGCATTTTTCTTAGTCAACAGTACATCCTCTGCAAATAAAACATGAAAACAAAAATAAAGCCAAATCTAAATTTGTTTCCATATTGAAAACGAAATAAGATCAAATCTTGTTTGGCTTTATTTTGTTAGGCCTTATTTCACGTCACCAACATACTGGTTGGGGTACCACAGGGAAGTTTTCTAGGTCCACTTCTGTATCGTTTATTTATACGTTTGCTGACGTTTTGTGAAGTAACAATTAAATAATAATAAAATGCCTCTTAAAGTGTCAATGAGTGGACAAACATAAGCTATACAATCATTGGTGGGGCTGCAATTTGTTGAGAACCAGGGCCTTGTAGTGATTAACTACTCTTAACTATTCCTGTTGGTGTGGTATTGGCAGGAATGTTGGGGACCTACAATTATTTGCCGAATCTGAACGGCAATGAGAGCCACTTATTTATGACAACAAAAGTATTCTTGGAGGATTGGACAAGAAAATATAGTAAGGGCAAAAAACGCTCATGGAATTAAAATCAGTGGATGTGGCATGGGCTTTACACATAGCTATACACAAAAAAGATGGGTCACCTGCTTTATTTAAAACAATTTTTTTAGAATTCATATTTCGTCAGCTGAGAATTAAAAGGTTGTAAATGATTAATAATATATGATTTGAGATATGGCGAAAACAAAAATTTGAGTTATTTTTAGTATATTTAGAGCAAATTTTGTTCGGTTTTTTTGACTAAAATATACTCAAACCCCAAAGTCTAACTTCAACTGAACAAAAAATGATAACAATTTTTTCCACAAATTAAATAATAAACTTTTTTAAAATCCACATACGACCTTGTAATAAATTTTCTTTTGGTTCATGGTTGTATGTTGGACAAAAGGTCTTTGTACTTAAATGATGTTAAGGAAAAAAATAAAAAAGTACTGCCATTTTGTATACATGCATATGAAAACCACTTGGTTAAAGAAAACAATTGATAAAAGACAAAATTAAGAATATGATTACTCTTTTTTGCATTTTTTAAATTTTTCTGGACAGCAAAAAACAATGCCAACTTTTTTGTCGGTTATATAATATAAATTATTATTAGGACATAAACTAATAAGCTCATTGAAGAACGAACTAAAATCGAACTAAAAACACAAAAACATAGGCGGATAATAAGTACAACAAAATTTATTTCTTGAAATAACTTGTTGTGGAAAGAGGTCTCGCAGTAATTCCGTTGTAAACCTGGTTGTATGCGATGTGGCACTGTCTTGTTGATACCACATGTTAATCAAGCCCAAAGCATGCAGTTGTGGTGTTAATTTTTTTTCAAACTTGTTATTTGAAGACCAAGCTCCTGAATACGGCATTGATTTGAGGTTGATGGATTGTTTTGAACACTTCCTTGAGCAGGAGTAATGTTTTAAGCCGATCTTGCAGTACGTTGTGGTCCATCACTAACAGACCCTCTTTCTTTGAAATCATTCATGATAAATAGTGCGTTTTGTTGTTTCTCCCAAAAATTTCACGTAACTTTCTCATCGTCACAGTAATCAATGATTGATTTTGACAAAATTATCGAATTATAGAATATTTTTCCATAATAAATTTGCCACGAACCTACTTCACGACTGTCATATATGAACTGTCAAGACCAATGTTTACCAAAATGGCGGCAAAACAAAGTAGTATACCTTCCCGATGGACAACCTGTACATGCATAGGTGCTAGAGGCCAAGTTTTGGTTTCGTGCAAAAAAAAATCGAGATAACAATCAAACATGACATTAAGATAACAGAGAACACGAAAAAAGTGGGTGCTACAATTCTGTCTGTCTATCTGCAATGTTTTTGCAAATTTTGAACTAAAGGTTTTTTTGTAATTCTCCAGGGGGGAAACAGAAATTATTTTAGCATCAAATACCCAGCTAACAATTTCGCTTCTATATTCCTTCATAGATGCTTTTCGGTGTCATTCCACCTACGCATATAACCAATGCATAGAACTCCTTAGAATGAAAAAGGCGAACTTTTGTAACTCATATTGTACCCTTATGGAGTTAATTATGAGAGTCTTAAAGAAGTTCACAATTAATAAAATAAAAAAAATTGGCAGGTCCAGGAATCGAACCTGTGTCCCTCTGAACCAATTGTTTTTTTGTTTTTTTTTTAAATTCAAATTTTTATTCAATATTAACTTATATCTACTTACATGCTAACAAAATTCAGAAAACTAGCCTAATTAATAATACTTAAATATAACTTACTGGCCCTAAACGGGCGCTCTAAGGAATTCACGATTTCTTAAATTAATGCCTTTCGGCCTATGAACCAATTGTCTTGCTCGCTACCTGGTCCACCAATCTCAGATATATAATTCAATGCATTAAATTGGAATCACTTTTATCTTGAATTGTCTCGTTTGAGACAAAAAGCTTGCATTAATAAGAAAAAACTTTGTTCAAGAAAAATATAAAGTAATAGATTTGTATGACTATAACAAACACATATGTTAATTAAATAAATAGAGGTATAATTGATTAATTAATACCAACCTTAAACACTGACAATAATAATAAATATATGTGCTTGGATGCTGAATTGAATATAAAATATAAAATGGCCGATTATAGCTTGGTGACGCCATATTCACTAATACAAGCAATATAGAAACAAAGCCTAACATATAGATTGTATACGAATTTTATGGGATGACTATTGAAGCATTAGTATCTTGGCTATTTTATAAGAGCATTATAGAGAGATTAAAGAAACATTGATATATCGCTTCTATCAAGCTGATATAATTTGCACCAGAATATATTTAAGGATTCAGTAATGCTCCTATAAGGTATTTACTTTCTGTCAGAAGGCTAAATGGAGCATTATAGAAACAAATAACCCTTTAATGTCTGAAATGCGAAGCAATTTTGTTAGTTGGGTATAATGGTATACTTGCCCTTCAACCGTTAATGAAATGCTTATTTATCTCAAAAACGGCCTTAACGAGTTTGATAAAAAAATCTATGTATTATTGTAAGTATGGTGTACCTTATGATAGGAAAAAAAAATTTACGAAAAACGTTATTAACGGTACCAGCCATATAACAGTTTTTTTAATTTTCTCATTAACGACTTTAACCATAACAGTCAAAATTTGTATGCAAAATTTATTTTAAAATATAAATAATATTGCACACTTGTCAAAATTAAAAAAACAAATTAATTTGGGATTAAAAAAAAAAATTAATTTTTTTTTGGAAAATTAAATATTTGCAAAATGAGTGGATGAATTTTTTTCAAACTAGGTTTTAAAATATATTTTAATATAAACTCAAAATTGACACACCAAAACTTTTTTAAAAATGTTATTAAAAATTTATATATAAAAAATTAATTTTTAAGAAAACCACTCCAACGATTTTAAATTTTTTTTCGGCACATATTCATATTTTTTAAAATAATCAAATGGCATATTTGTTTTTGAGCTCTACCTAAGTTTTGTAGTTAGTTGTTTATACAATTAAAAGAACGATTTAAATGATTTTTATTTCTTTTTATAATTACTTGCATATGTATTTTAAAAGTTCTAAATTCCAAGCAACTTGAACAGAGAGCAAGTACGTGCAATCCAATCGTGCATTTTATTTAATATTGAATTTGTTTGTTTGAGGCATGCTTATTGCTTATACCTTAAACCAAAAATGCTACTCAATTCACGCTTGTGTTTCTTAGAGATTGGTCACACTGGGCACTGCTTAATATAAGTTTGGTAGTGAAGTTGAAAAGTTATTTGCTAATCATAAGTACTTAACTTCCCTAAGCATTAAATTGCTAGATAGGTGTGAACTTATTGGTAGTTGCGATCGGGAGGAGGCGGTGGTATAAGTGAAGTAAACATTTCACACTCCTATTAGCACTCATTTTTTCGTTCACATAGAGCCTTTCGAAAGTTCCACCAAGATTTCTTTATCAAATTAAAATAATTCTTTACTAAAGGAAGCACCGCTCAATTTTTACCTTCTAATAACTTAATTACTTCATGTTTTCCTTTGCAACTTAATCACATTGATATTTATTTATATTTGTATCTAAACTTGGAAATAAAGAAAACACTTTATAAGGACATGGTGTATCCTTTTCAAATGTCAACTGTGTCTAGAATATCCTTAAATCATACTCCTCTGTCTAAA
The DNA here is from genome assembly GCA_946251815.1 of Dasysyrphus albostriatus. Classification (NCBI taxonomy): domain Eukaryota; kingdom Metazoa; phylum Arthropoda; class Insecta; order Diptera; family Syrphidae; genus Dasysyrphus; species Dasysyrphus albostriatus. Next base: position 42,201,313 of record OX276337.1, on the reverse strand, counting down.
AAAAAAATCTTATACAAAAAATACAAAACGCTCTGCTTGAAAATATAGAGCTGCTCTGCTGCCGGCTTTTGTTGTCATTAATTTGGCAAAGAATTTATTAGACCCTTAGGCCTGAGGCTCGTGCTTGAAAAAAAATATGAACCGATCTGTGTAGGCAGAGAAAAAATATAAATCTTCTTATTTTTTTTTTGGTTAGTAGTATGTTAAACGTCTTTTGATGACTAACACCAAAGTGAAAATAAAACTCTTCCTGAAAGCAAAATATGAACGATGTGTGTTCATATTCTCACGCAAAACATAATAAATATTTCTTCTTTTTTTTTTTGTGTGTGTGATCCAAAATAGATAAATCAAAGCAACGCAAAAAGAAATACATAAACAACAGAATCCTTTTTGTGTACCTACCAACTTGAATATAGATACAATGAATATATGAAGGAAATTGCAACGTTTGCTAAGCGATAAGAACGCGAGGCTGCCTCCCCGAAGTACATCGCGCACAGAAAGACCCTCACTCTGGATGTCCTATAATCATTCCATGTTGAAGTTGGAAAGACATGTTGAATGTTGTATATTTAATTTTAATGAATTTAACATTTGTCATCGACTTTGGAGTGGCAGATGGAAAGGATTTTAATTTCTTCGAATCTTTTTTATTTGACAGACAGTGGGGTAGTCTTTAGGTATCTACTTAATATGGCACATATATTTTTGGAGTAAAAACATACAAAAATAACTGAAAAATAAAGTTTAGGTACAGTATATCTACATTGACTACTACTACTCTCAGTAATTCCATTGTAATCCTGACTGTATGGCATGTGGCATCGTATTGTTGATACCACATGTTAATTAAGCCCAAAGCATGCAGTTGTGCTGTTAAAAAGTTTTTAATCGTATCACGATATCGTTCCCCAATCACAGTTACCGTTACGCCGTTTTCATTTGAGGTTGACGGATAGCTTTGAACACTTCCTTGAGCAGCAGTAATGTTTTGACCCTATCATGCAGTACGTTGTGGTCCATGCTTGGGCCTATCAGCTACAGACCCTCTTTCTTCGAAATCATTCACTACCCGATAAATAGTGCATTTTGTTGGCACGTTGTTTCTCCCAAAAATTTCACGTAACTTTCTCATGGTCACAGTAATCGATGATTGGTTTTTATAAAATGTTTTAACGATTAAAATACGTTGGGTTATAGAATATCTTTCCATAATAAATTTGCCATGAGTCTATTACACGACTGCCAAATATGAACTGCTAAGTTCCTTCCCGGCGGACACCCTGTTTTACTATTAAGTATTTATGCATTCAACAAATAATCATTGCTAGTGTTTGCTTTTCTTTCGATAGGAGTTTACTTTGATCCAGCCATTAGTTTGATCTACACTCACCCTGTACATAACTTGGGACAATTTTTTTTCAGTTCAGAATTAACTCTGAGTTAAATCAGAATTAGCTTTTCCTTAAAATAAATTAAGCCCGAATTAAGTCAGGAATACTTTTTCAGTTGAGGATTAACACGTTATCTTTGGGTTATCAAAAATATAAGGCTATCAATGTGCGAAACGAATGATACCACCCTTCTACGTATCGGAATAGATATAACTTTCACTATGAATATCGAGATAGTGCCATAACTTAAAAGGTACTCAATTTGGTCACGGAGTTAACTCACCGAAGTAGATGAGTAAACTAAAACTAAAAAACACGTTTATGAAGTTAACTCAAGTTTAACCCCGATACAAGGATGATTTCGCACTGAAAAAATGGGCCTAAGAGACACGTTTTTGGAGTTAAATTACGAGTAGATTTAACCCCGAGGCTTGGGTAATCTCGCACTGAAAAACTGGTTCTAAAAGTTTTCTGATAATTTCTAGGCCTAGATTAGCTGGCAGCAGGTTGGGTCACTATTTTTACTCAGCTTTTTACAACATCCAAGGTCTCTGATTCCTGTTTGTCTATGTATTTTTGATAATTGAATATGAAGAAAATTTTAAAAGAAAAATCTTCTGTTTGAGTGGAGTGACCGAATTTATAATTCAAGTTAAAAGTATTTTTGTTAATTAAACTCCCAAATCCTAATTTTAAATATTTTCTACCCCACTGTGTGGCAGCAATGACTCTTCCAGATAATGTTTACTAGCTGCAAAAAAAAAAAAACTTAAAACAGAATGAAGAAGAATAAGATTAACGGTTTAAGAGAAATTGTTGACGTCAGTCTGCTACGCAATATGATGCGAATAATCCTTTTTATTTTGTGCGTTTGCCGTTTGTTGGAACTTCATTTGTTTGAATTTCAAAGTACATTAATCCTTTCAGTTGAATTCTTTAGAATATTATGATGACATGTTTTAAAATTTAAGTAAATATCATTAAGACAGCTCTGTCTGAAGAATGTTTGAAAAATTAAAAGAAAAAATCGATTCTTAAAAACGTCTCTTAAGGAATAGATGTTCTTTGTAATAACATTATTTAGTTGGTAAATAAATATCATGGGCGTCATTCAAACACTCTAGGATTAAAGGCCATAATAGAATTTTTCCGACTTGGTTTTTAACTACTTTTTTTTTAAAGTTATTTCAATGTATCTGAATTTATTTAAAGATGAATCAAGGCTAAGAATGTTCTTCGTAGTGAATTTCCACTATACGCACTAGAGTGATTCATTTTGGTATGGCAAAGAAAAATATAGTTCAGATTGAAAATCTAATACCTACCAAAAGTTGCGTTAGAATCATAGGAATACAAATATATGAAAAAAGTTTGCAATTGAATGGTTCTTTGGCTCGCTAAAGAACTTTATTTCGAAAACTGTGTTCTTAGTACTTTTTCCGTCTATTGCTCGGATGTGGTTAAAGTTAATCTGAGCTGATTTAATTTATTAAAATAATTTTAAATAGAGTTTACTCTCGATTAAATAAAAAAATTAAGGCAATTTAAATTTGAAAAGTAAATCGAAGTCACTCAAAATTGTATTTTTTAAACAATTTTTTTAAGTGCGTAAAATATTAATAGTTTTTTTTTTTAATCAATTTTGACTTATCAATAATACCAAAAAAACTGTATAGGCTTATTTAATGTCATTGAAAAAGAAAATAACACTCAATTTTTTTTGTAAAGAAGGCTTTTCAAAATATCCATATCTAAAAAAGCATTTCACCATATTTGAGGGTTTGCTATTTCACGAAATATTTTTTTTTTTTTAAAAACTCCTTCCGAAACCTGAAAGTCCGATTTCCCTTCATTTAAATTCTATTGAGAGTTTTCAAAATCTTTTGACTTCTCACGCCGAAATCCAAACGTGAAATTTTGTCAGTCTTCTAAAAATTTGCACAGAACACTTTTCTCTTATTTATGATTTCCGGAATATAGCAACAAACGTTTTTTAGGGTTCTTTCAAGCTTGTTAGACGAAAAATCTAAATGAAGAATTTTATTTTATTGCACAGTTCAACAGCTGTTTTTTTTTTGCATGGAGCATTTTTCTTTTTCGGTGCGTTTGAAAGGTCTAAGTGAGCTAAGTAAAACTCATTTAAGGTTTGTTCAAGTTGACTCGATTTAATTAGTTATGGCTTTTTGTTATTTCGTTGCGGTTTAGATATCCATTTCCATTCCATTTTCAATAAATCATAGGTTTTTTGTACACTGAGAAAACTGAATTACGATTTTTTTAAACAGAAGCATGTTTAACTGTATGTTTAAATAAGTTCAAACATAATTCGGTTTAAATCTAACTCGTATCAATTCAGATTCAAAAATACTATTATTTTGGATTAAATCTGTTTAAATGAAATACGTTCATGTTAAATTATTATATTTAAAGCTGCACGCATACTTTTTCATGAATTCAAGCCCATTTGAGTTTGATTTTGTAAAAAAAACCCGTTAAATTATTTTACTCACTCAAAAATTTGACGGAAAAAAATCTAATCTTTTTAAATCTAAAAAGTATTCATTTTCCCGGTTTTATAAAGGTATGCACGGGAACTTAATTTAAAAAGTGAAGGAAAAAGTGATTTTCATTGGCAAGAAATATGTTAGCTTTTTATGCCTACGAATAATACTGTGTTCAGTTGTATAAGAATTGGGTCTTGAAGAGTCTAAATCCACAAAGTTTAGGCAAAAACTTCATGCACTTCCCACCGTTTTGAAAAAAGCATTGAAAAACGTTAAGTGATATTTTCTCGTGACATTTTAGACTTAGGTTTGAAGGTTAAAATATTTTATAGGACTTGTGTCTATTAAATTTTCTGACACCTCTTTTCAATGAAAAGTTACTGTCGAAAAACTGTCAAAATTTGAGGTAAAAAGTGGATTCTTATGGCTTATAACATATCTTATTCATTTGAATTTATACTGAGTGCTCAGTATTTTCAACATAAACTGTCTAAAAACTTCCAATGGAATCTGTAAAACACAAAATTGTTTTATGTGAATTTGGCATTAAGAAGAAAAAACGTATTTGAGATAAACGCGTCTTTTCTGCTAGTATTTATTTTAAAAAGGCCGTGGTTCTTTGACCGTACGTCATTTTGTAAGCGTTTCTTATCATTACCAAAGAAACTAAGAGTTTAGATTTATAAAAATAAAGTAGGAATTATAGCTATCTATCTATATTTTTGAAATATCGAATTTTCAAAAACTAAGATGTTGAAACTTTTTTTTTTAAATTCAAAATAAAAAAACCCGTTCTTACTGTATGACAGGTAGGTATTATTAATGGTTGCTTAGTGCAACATTGTTTAATGTTTTCTGTAGTAGATCGTTTTAGTTTAATATATGGAAATCAAAAAGTTTCAGGAGTCGTTTTTGACAAAAAAAAAAATTATATTCTTCTTTCCTTTTTTTAATTTTGTATGGAAGGTACCATTATTTATTCATACACGCGAAATTGTTTCTTAAAATATTTTAGAGAGTACTAAAAAACTCTTAAATATCGAGTTTCAATAAAATCGATCAAATCGTTTTTGAAATATTTGATTAAAAAAAAAAAATGTTGATAAGTTTTTTAAAATTCCAAAAAAATATGTGTTTAAATTTAAGAACACAAAAATATTAATAATTTTTCGAAGCCTCTGTATGTTAAAAATTATTTAAATCAGTTCCGTTTTGAAGAAAATCGAAACTTAAAAAAATAGGTCCTTAGGAGGTACCATTAATGATCATTTTTGAAATTGAATTATCATTCAAAGGAAGTCTTTACTAAAATTAATTGAACGAATATGTAAAATTACTAAAAAAAAATTGTATGGCAGGTACCGTTATTTTTTAGTTCTAAGAAAAAATGAAGAAAGGTGTGGGCATAATCACCAAAAACCACTATGTACCAAGTTTGACGAAAATTGGTTGGGCCGTTTAGGCTGTAGACGAACAGACAGACAGACCGAATTGTGTCACCCACTTTTTTGGTACTCTCTATCATCGTATTGTCATGTTTGATAGTTATCTCAATTTTTTTTGCACGAATCCAAAACTTTTCGAACATATATCGCATCCAAACATTGTGAGCAATGACATAAAAGGGCTAGGAACCCTACCTGTCTTTCCTTGTTCGATTTTTTTAAGAATTTGCCAAACTATTGAAATTTAAAATTTTAAGGACTTTACACCAACCTTATTATTTATAACAATTGATTGAAAAAACCACCTCAAAATGACGATTGTGCCATGGTTGGCATGTTAATTTCGAAACATTGTGAGGAAAATTTTAATAACATTTTGTTATAACACATGCACTCCTTTGTCGTAAGTGCCCGATGCACTTTTTTACTATATTTTTTACGAAACTCATGAATATATTATTTTTTTTAGGTCAGTTTGACAGCCCAATCATAATTGGGCTATAAGTAGTCCAAATCTAATTTTGGGCAATATTTTTTTCATAAAAATAAATCAATAATAGAAAAATACTACTTTTTTCCCCCTTAACATATCCCTTAGGCAATCCACAATTTGGCATCACTTTTTATTCACTGAACATAAACATACTCATTGGTTTCGACAATTTAAACCAACCGCAATAAACTTCACTTTAATAATATCATTCGTTGTATCTATTTCTCCCTGAATTCCAATTTTTATAATAGAAATGGGTTGGTATTCGGCTCCTATTTGGACAAATTTTTCGGCTCCGCTTTTGGGCTACAAAATTTCAATTAAAGAGAGTAGTGCAACCCACATTCTCATGGAAAGTTTTATTAAAAAAACCTACTGTCTTTCGATAATCACCAAAGTCAAAAGTGAGCTCGAAGCTTTTTTACTAGTAGTTTTTACATTTGAAGGAACGAGTTTCATGCGTTATGTTTTATTTGAAAGATTATTTTATGGCATAAGTTAGAATAACATCATTCGAATGCTTTTCCTGGTGTGCATTGCTCAGTGACAGGCACAATTCAGGTGGTACATTATACGAGTACATTACTGTTTTTCTTTCTAAAAACATTATAAGTTCCATGACATCTCTGTCATGAGATTGATAAATCAAAAGCCTTTGATGCATAAGTAAAGGGTTTTTCAACAGGGACGCTACAAAAGTAGAGCGACAGGGACAGCAAACGACGCCATATTTCTTGCCGCTCTTTTGACATTTCTCTTCAGTAAGGTTTGCTATTTCATGATGGAAAGATAAACGAGCCAACAACGAGTCGAAATTATTAAAATTTATTACCGAAATTCGGAGTCAGTGGCCTCAACTTTAAGAGCGCTACGTCCAATTTATGGTCGTCATAATCGTCCTAGCAGATCAACAATTGAGCGTCTAGTGGAAAAATTTGAATCCACAGGCACAGTACAAAATGTTCTCATGCCAGTGAGACAAAGAAGTACCTGTAGTGTCCAGAATATTGCTGCCGCTGAGGCTTCAGTTGCAGAAAGCCCAAATGTGTCTCTCACACGTCGTTCTCAAGCATTGGGCATCTCTGTGACGTCGTTGTGGCAAATTTTGGGAAAAGATCTTGGCTTACATCCTTACAAAATTAAATTGACGCAAGAACTGAAGCCGTTTGACCACCAGAAGCGTCGTAACTTCGTGAATTAGGCTGAGCAACAACTTGAAAATGATTCGGATTGCCATCGAAAAATCATCTCCAGCGATGAGGCTCATTTCTGGCTGAATGGCTTCATCAAAAAATAAAAAATGTGCGGTATTGGTGAGGCAGCAACCTACACGTACTCCAGGAGTCATCATTGCATTGCCGAAAAAATTACGGTTTGGTGTGGTTTATGGGCCGGCGGCGTCATTGGGCCGTACTTCTTCCGTGATGATCAAGACCGGCACGTTGCTGTGAATGAGGATCGCTACCGTTCAATGATAACCGAATATTTTTGGCCCCAATTGGATGATATGGACTTGGAGGACGTGTGATTCCAACAGGACGGCGCCACAAGCCACACAGCGAATGTCACAATCAATTTATTGGAAACCAAGTTTGGAGAACGTGTTTTCTCACGAAATGGTCCAGTCACTTGGCCGCCTCGGCCGTGCGATTTTTACGCCGTTAGACTATTTTATGTGGAGCTACGTCAAGTCTATGGTCTATGCCAACAAGCCAGCGACGATTGATGAGCTTCGTACGAATATCGAAGGTGAAATTGCAGCAGTATCGGCCGATTTATGCTTGAAAACCGTCGAAAATTGGGTTCAGCGTCTGGACTTCTGCAAGCGTGCCCGTGGTGGCCATGCAAAAGAAATCGAGTTTCATACATCTTGGCATCGAACGTACTTTCACAGGAATAAAGAATTTCATTGATATCCAACACCCGTTTTTGTTTTATTTAAAAAAAACTTTTGTAGCGCTCTTATTGAAAAACCCGATATATTTTAAAACTCGAAGTTCAATTTTTCTTTATAAAAGTGTTGAGTTATATTTGCAATGAGCCTCGAGCAGGTAACTTTGATTAACGACCTTTTAAAAAAAAATCCAAAATGTTCACAAAAAAGTCATACACCATCGATGTACGCTATTTTTCGTGCCATTGCATTGTACATAACTACATAATATTGAACTCAACGTGTTTGCCCTATCATTGTTGAAAGAAAAAAAATCCTTTAATAAAGGAAACATTCATTGCAATTGACGCAGAATTAAATTGAACGAATTAAATAAATGAAAGGACTCATTTCCGTTTCGTTAATTTAAGGAATTTACTCACGATTGATATAATTTACTACAACATTTTTTATATAGACTGGAGGGCGTTGGGCGAAAACGTATTGGTAGGATTTATGCTTGGATTTAATTTTTTGTTGGTGTTATTAATGTTACATATCTTGTTGCAAGGTCACAACACGAATGGAATGGCAAAGAGTTTTTTGTATTTATTAAACTCGATTTTTGTGACCATTCATTCATCAAGAGCACCTTTTCATTTTCATACATGTAGGTACATATAGAAGCAACAAAGAAACCAAATGAATTTTCATCAATTGATGGATTAATTTATTGCGAATGAAAAAATAAATTGGCATCTACTTACATAAGTCGGTAAATTAAAGGCAATCGATGACTAATGATTGTAGTGCAACAATGTGATGTCCGAGTAAATTGGATTTTTTTTTTGTATTCTGTTGAGCTCCAGACAGCTTCATTACCTTCATACTTTAAGGCTGGATATGGGTAATTCTATTTTTATATTTTTACTTGAAATATTATTATATATTAATAAAGTACCTAAAAAAAAAGGACTGGTTCCTCTGTACGTTACGTATATTATGTGTTCGTCTGGTTAGTGTGTATATTGCAATTTTAAGCTTGAATATATGCTTGGAGTAAATTTTGGCCCCGTTTTATTTGGGTTGTGTAAAAAATTTTGCAAATCCAAATCTTATATTGGAAATCTCGTAGGTAAAAAACCCTGCTAAAAAATTGCAAAAATTAATTGTTTTGCAAGAAATAAATTTTTTCAATCGGAATCTCGCGCCAAACTTGCTTTTACAAGATTCCTTATTTCTGCAAAATAAATTAAATATTCATAATTGTAATTTTGTATGTTTCAATTTTTGTTAAGAGAACATAAAAAAGAAATTGAAAGTATGTTCAGTTGAAATATCGGGTAATTTTTTTAATTGTTAAAAGTATGTTTCAGAAAACTATAAAAAACAAAGAAAAAGTTTTCACTTTCGAATTTTTATTTTGGTTCGCAACCTTTTATTTTTTAATGCATATTACCAAAAATTGTTATGTTAGGTACACGAGATGTCAAATAAAAAAAATCATGGTGGTTGGTTGAGTTTGATTTTATCATCTGCAGGACATCAGAAGACTTAACTTTTCTGTCCAAAATCTAGAGCCTTGTACGACATACTAGCAGAGAGGATACAGATAGCTGCACTTCCTGCTTCCTGCAGTCGTGGCATTTTTTGGGAAGCGATACCACCTAAGCTTTATAGATGAAAAGAAAAGTAAACTTTTATTAAAACCAATGAACAAGTGAAGAATGATGGGCATGTATTCTTTCAGAAAAAAGCCACGAAGGAGGAAGTATTGCAGCCTGATTCGGAGCATTCATAGTATGAGAACCTTACATTATTTCTCGAGAGGCAGCTCTTACAAATTATAAATCTGCAAAATATCTCATAAGACGCAAAAAAGAGTAAGAATCGCAATCAAATTAAAATGATTTTACTTGTGATATAGGTACTAACGGGTGATTTTTTAAGAGGTTTAGAACTTTTTTTAAAAAAGAAACACAAAAAATTCGAAAAAATGAATGAAATATTTATTTGAATCGATAGTTTGAACCTAGCAATTTAATGTTTAAAGATAATTTCATGCAAATGTTGACCGCGGCTGCGTCTCAGGTAGCCCATCCGCTGAGTCCAATTTTGGCATACTCTTTCACACATATCGGCCGGTATCTCACGAATGAATGCATGGATGTTGGCTTCCAGTGCGTCAATCGAAGCGGGCTTGTCCCTATAGACATTAGCCTTGACATACCCCCACAAAAAATAATCTAATGGTGTCAAATCGCACGATCTAGGCGGCCAATTGACCGGCCCGAAACGTGAAATTAACTGTTCACCAAACTCGCCTCGCAATTGCGCCATTGTTTCGCGTGCTGTGTGGCATGTGACACCGTCTTGTTGAAACCACATATCATGCAAGTCAAGAACTTCCATTTCGGGCAAAAAAAAGTTTGTTATCATCGCTCGGTAGCGTTCACCATTGACAGTAACGCTGCGATTCGCATCATCTTTGAAGAAATATGGCCCAATAATGCCGCCGGCCCATAAACCGCACCAAACAGTGGCTTTTTCGGGATGCATTGGTAGCTGTTGCAATGCTTCTGGCTGATCTTCACTCCAAATGCGGCAATTATGCTTATTTACGTACCCATTCAACCAAAAATGAGCCTCATCGCTGAACACAATTTTTCGATAAAAAAGCGGATCCTCGGCCAGCTTTCCAAGAGCCCATTCACCAAAAATTTGGCGTTGTGGTAGGTCGGCTGGCTTTAGTTCTTGTACCAAAATTTTCCACGTAGTGCTGTAACAAAGGCCTAACTGCTGGGAACGGCGCCGAATCGACATTTCGCGGTCTTCTGTCACACTAGCTGATACGGCCGCAATATTTTCTTCACTACGCACAGTACGTAAACGTGTTGGTGGTTTAATGTCCAACAAAGTAAATTTGGTGCGAAATTTGGTCACAATCTTCCGAATAGACTGCTCAGAAGGTCGAGAATGCCGACCATAAAATGGAAGCAGCGCGCGATGAACATTTCGAACCGAGCACGAATTTTGATAGTAAAATTCAATAATTTGCAAGCGTTGTTCATTTGTAAGACGATCCATGGTTAAATTGCAAACCAAACTGAAGCTGTTTGACAGTGACACAAGGTACTAAACATACGTCAGCTGTCAAAACCAGTGTTGCCAAAACCAAACCAGCTAAAAAATCACCCGTTACTAGCAGAGAGGATACATATGGCTGCACGTGGCGTCCTGCTTCCAGCAGTCGTGGTATTTCCTGGGAGGCTATACCACCTTAGCTTTATAGAGGAAAAGAAAAGTAAACTTTTAAGGACCAATGAACAAGTGAAGAATGATGGGCATGTATTCTGTCAGAAAAAAAGCCACGAAGGAGGAAATATTACAGCCTGATTCGGAGCATTCATAGTATGAGAACTTTACATTATTTCTCGAGAGGCAGCCCTTACAAATTATATATCTGCTTAATGTATCGTAAGACGCAAAAAAGGATAAGAATCACAATCAAATTAAAATGATATTACTTGCGATTAAGGTACTATTAGGCAAGTTTTGGATTCGTGCAAAACAAAATTTTGAGATAACAAACAAACATGACATTACGATCATAGAAAACGCCAAAAAAATTGGTGGCAAAATTCTGTCTGTCTGTTTATCGGTCTGTTCGTCTACAGCCCAAACGGCCCGATCGATTCTTCAAACTTTGTACATAGTGGTTTTTGGTAATTATGCCCACACGTTTTTTTTTATTATTTTAGAACCAAAAATAACCGTACCTGCTATACAATTTTTGTTTATCAATCTTACACGATCGTATTTGTCTCAAAAACGACTCGACAACTTTTTTAAAAAAAAATTCAATAAAGTACTGTTAGTAAAAATATCCTTTGAGTGGAAAACCATTTTTCAAAAATGGTTATTAATGGTACCTCCCAAAGAACCATTTTTTAACTTTCAATTTTCTTCAAAACGGTATGACTTATTTCAATATTTTTTTTGTACAGAGGCTTCCAAAAGTTATAAATATTTTTGCATATTAAATTGAAAAAAAATAAAATATTTTTTGGATGTTTAAAAAATGTTTCAAATTTTTTGTTGAAAATCAAATATTTTGAAAATGATATGATCGATTTTTTAACTCGATACTCAGGAGACTTTTAGAAATTTTTAAAATATTAGAAATACAAAATTTCATATATGAAAAAATAACGGTACCTTCTATACAAAAGTTAAAAACTGGAAAAGAAAATATTTTTTCCCGAAAAACGGCTTCTATGTTCTATTTTAATTAAACTTTCTCCGTATACTAAAATTAATACCATCTACTAAAAAATGTATTAAATTGAAAACCGTCGAAAATTGTGTTCAGCGTCTGGACTTCTGCAAGCGTGCTGGTGGTGGCCATGCAAAAGAAATCGAGTTCCATACAGCATCGAACGTACTTTCACAGGAATAAAGAATTTCATTGATATCCAAAACCGTTTTTGTTTTATTTAAAAAAAAATATGTAGCGCTCTTATTGAAAAACCCGATAGTACCAGTCATAGAACGAGTTAATAGATGAATGTAGATAAATTTTGTAAGTACAAATTTTAGATAAGAATAAATAATATTGCGAATCAAAGTTTTTGAATGTTTAAAAAAAGTTTCGATTTGTTTTTGAAAATTCGATATTTCAAAAATGGGTTGACAAATTTATGTCAATTTTTTTTTTAACAATTAAAGGGCATTGATGTATGAAAACAATGGAGATCATTTGCGGGTATATAGGTCGCCCTTCAAGACTATTTGAAAAAGTCGAAGCGAAAAACGGTTTTTTGTATTGAACTACACACTCATATGGTCTCGTATTCGTAAAAACCAATTTTAGCTTACAAGATTACCTACGAAGTTGCATTCCCAGTTTTTTGATGCACTGTTTAATCACAAAGGCCCCACTTGTGGACTGCAAGACTCTGATTTTTTGAACAACTTTTAATGAAGCTCCCACTCACACCCAAAATCTGCTGTGGGCTATGTTTTCTGATTTGAAACATTCTTTTAATAAATTTGTTTTAAGAGTAATCGAGCAGTAACTATAACGTCGGTTCATAAGCAGGGTGACATAAGTCAAAATTTTGAGGTTTTGAGTTAAGTATACAGAAATGACCGCAAAAAAAATCTTTAATTCTGTCAAACTGGCATAACTATATTCTTTAAACTGACAGCTAGAGAGGGTTTGTGTCGTTATGCAGTTTCAGTAACATCCCTGATTTTTTTCCCAGCAGCATGACATTACTTCAGTTTTGTGTAAGTCCTCATGGTGAATGATTGTGTTCGTTCCTAAAGAAAAGACACAAGCCAAAAAATGTCAGATTGCACCGAAAAAACCGTTAAATTTTCTTTTTTATTTTGATATTTTTTAAGTTGCAACATTTTGCTTGGATAAAGTATATGAAATCATAATTAGTAAGTTCCTGGGAAAGTGACATACTTCGTATTGTGTCATTTTACTGCAAAATTTCAGTCAATTACTTTTGTGCTTTAAGGATTTTATTTGAATAAGTCATTTTACCTGGAAAAAAAAAACTATCTGAAGAACTGAAAATTTCTCTTGATTACTTGGAGAAGTGTCATTTTACCATTTATTTTATTTGACTTAATTTTGTAGGCTCCCTGATAATCGATTAAAATTACTGGTTACTCTTGCAAGAATGAAGAATCATTTCAACTCACAAGAATGTGTGATTTCAAGCCAAGAACTGCCATCACGTCAAAATTTTCCTCAGAATTCAAATACCGTAACCGTTTTAAATACTGTAGGTAATAAATATTTGTATCTAACTTCCCCGTATTCAGATTTACTATTTGTTGTCCTTAACAGGTAATCTCATCGTCATGAATATGATTTTCAGAATCAAGGTTTATCTTCAAATGAAGATTTATTTAATGAACCAGTTTATACAGGTCTTGAAAATACGAGTTATATTAATCTCAATTATTGGACTCGCACCCTAGACTCGCACCCTAGCTTCCGATGAGAACACATCTGTACCGGGATGTAGTAGCATGATTGCCAAAGGTTCTCGTCTAACAATCAGTAATCCCCAAAATGACTTTTCTTCAGACTCATCTTCAGATTCAGATGCAGATTTTTCAGCAGACGATGACCACGAAAACCCAGATTATTGTTTAAGTTCGGTTGACATGCCACCTTTAAGTCTATCATCAGATTTGTCACCTTCATTAAGTTCGACACCAATTGAAGAAGAATCCACTGTTAATGAAAAAACCAATTCCAGAAAAAGAAAAACTCGTCTAAAAAAATGAGCCAGAACTAGAGCAAAGATTGCGAAGAACATTGGAAAAGCGTATGTTTCTAGTTCCAAAAGTAGGAAAATCATTCAAGAAAGAAAAATAGGTCCTACTTGCCATTGTAGGCTTGGTTGTTCGTCGAAAATAAATTAAGAGTACCGATTACTGAACTTCTGAAGTTGCTTAAGTTTTATGAAAGCGTTGTTTTTTTTGTTACTTCTTTAATAAATTCAACCTCATTAAAAGTTATTAATAAATAATGAATCCATTTTCTAAAAATAACATTATTTTTGTTTTTATTCAAAAGCGAAACGACACTTTTTCATACAATTTTCATTTTTGTTTTCTAAACTGGTAGCTATTTTGATGAATATACCATTCGAAAAAAAAATAGTCTTTTTTTGTTCTACAACTTTTAGTTTTCATTAACATAGTTGATGAGAAGAAAACCCTGCGTAGAAAGAAAAGAGCATCCGCAGCCTTCTTAGCTCAGGTATCTCGAGGAGTCTAGCACTGCCACCAACACCCGCCGGTTCTACCAAACAGCCAAGCAATTGGCATGTGGTTATAAAACCGGCACGCAAACTCTTCGAAACAGCGAAGGGAGCCTAGTCACCGAAGCACAGGGAATTGTAGACGTGTTTAAGCAGCATTTCCAGCAGCTGCTCAATGGGCATTCTGTAGAGGAAGCGACAGTAGAACAAAGAAGCATGAGACCAGTGAATGAATACCCAGTCCCAGCGCCCAGTACTGAAGAGATTAAAAAAGCCATCCACAAGCTTAAGAACAACAAATCCGCCGGCTCGGATGGCCTACCTGCGGAACTCTTCAAGTATGGAGGAGATGTCCTGGTAGGGTGCATACACCAGCTCATCAACCAAGTATGGGAGGAGGAAAGTATGCCCGACGACTGGTCAATTAACTCCATATGCCCAATCTACAAAAAAGGCGATCCTATGTCCTGCAAAAACTACAGAGGTATATCCCTGCTTAATGTTGCATACAAGATCCTATCCAACGTACTATGTGAGCGTCTTAAACCTTTCTGCAACACTATGATCGGCACGTACCAGTGTGGCTTCAGGCCAGGCAGATCAACGATAGACCAAATCTTCACATTGAGGCAAATCCTGGAAAAGACCAACGAATTTCAAGTCGAGACCCACCATCTTTTCATCGACTTTAAAGCTGCATATGATAGCATTAGTCGCCAAGAGCTTCTATTGGCGATGTCCGAACTCGGGATCCCGGAAAAACTGATCCAGCTATGCCGCATGACGTTACAAAATACGCGGTGCAACGTGCAAATGGGTAACAGCTCATCCGAGCTATTCCAGACATGTACAGGGTTCAGGCAAGGAGATGCCTTATCATGTGACTTCTTCAACCTAGTCCTGGAGCAGATAGTACGCAAGAGTTGTGTTAACCTGGAAGGCACTATCTTCAACAGGTCTTCGCAACTGCTTGGCCATGCGGACGACATCGACATCATCGGCCGCTCCAAGCGAGCTGTACTAGAAGCATTCACAGCTATTGATGAACAGGCGAAACGCGTTGGTCGTGAAGTGAATGAGGACAAAACAAAGTATATGCTGTCAACAAACAAAGCTTCATCTGTCCATCGCCTAGGACAAAACGTCACTGTTGGTAGCAGTAATTTCGAGGTAGTCAAGGAGTTCACCTACCTCGGAACAAAATCAACCCCACGAATGACACCTTAGTGGAAATCCGACGAAGAATTACCCTAGCGAACCGCTGCTACTTCGGTTTGGCCAAACAAATGGGTTCAAAACTCCTCTACCGGAAGACAAAGTGCACGCTACACAGAACGCTAATTTTACCAGTTCTACTCTACGGCGCCGAGTGCTGGACGATAAGTAAAAAAGGGGAATTGATACTGGGCACTTTCGAGAGAAAAATTCTTCGGCGGATATTTGGTCCAATATGCGGGGAGGGCGAATGGAGGAGAAAATTTAATCGTGAATTATACGAGCTGTACCAAGATGTGGATGTAGTCCAAAGAGCCAAAACACCACGACTACACTGGCTCGGCCACATCGAGTGAATGGACAACAATGCTCCAGCCAAAAAATCCCAGCCCCCAGGTTCGAGACGACCAGGAAGACCGAACCTACGCTACAGGGATCAGGCGGCTTCTGACGCAAGAGCGCTTGGTCTCGACGACTGGAGGGAGCGTGCGAGGGACCGCAACCAATGGAAGACCGCAATATCTCAGGCAGAGACCCTCCATGGATCGGGAGCCGGATAAGTAAGTAAGTATATTTTCCATGAGGAAAGAGAAGTGGGGTCGAGTTTATACAAGTTAAGATGTTGTTAACATTTTTACTTAAATATATAAAGGACAAAATAAATATGTATTTATATAATTTTATCACAGAATTAAATTAATAAATAAATAATAAATTAATAAATAAGTAAATAAATAAGTAAAATAAATAAACTTAAAAAAAAATAAGTAGACAAAGCTATAAATAAATAAATAAATAAATAAATAAATAAATAAATAAATAAGTAAACCAAAAAACCAATAAACAAATAAACAAATTAATAAATAAATACATACATAAATAAATAAACAATTTTTTTTGGTTCTATCACAGTTTTGTATATAAGTATTAAATAAATAATTTAGAATGTAATAAATAAATAAATAGATGGGTAAATAAATAAACAGATAATACACATAAACAAAATGTTCATAAATAAATAAAAAAAAAAAAAAAAAATAATAATAATTAGAACTTACAACACCTTAAGTTGCTAAGTTTGAAATAAGATTATTGTCAGAAGAACTACACGACACAATATAACGTTCGTATAAATTTGATATTCGAACTTTAACGTATTAAATTTTTGCTTCATGGTGGAGATATTCCGTAGAATAGTGCCATGGATGGTTAAGCATCATTTTTAATATTTTATTTTGCATAATTTGAAACCTACGGATATGGCTTTTAGCGCATGTTCCCCAGACGGGTGAATCATACAACATTATATAGTTTGAAATATTACTTTGAAAATTATCAATTTGTTTTCTACACTTAATTTAGACTTATGATTTATGAAAGGATATAGGCCATAAATCCATTATTCAATATTTTTTTAAAAAGGTTGTTTTAATAAATAGTTTTTTAAATTGATTTTCCAACACATATTTTTGAAAACAAATAAAAACAAATCTACACAGAATACAGTTAGTGAAAGGAACTGGGTTTTTGTTTTTTGTATTAAAATTTTATATAAAATAAATTTAGAGGAAAAAAATTGTAAACAAAATTTACGATATTTGCCTTATTCAAAAAATATACATCTAAGGTCTAAATACCCACCATTATAAGAAAATTTGTTCTGCATTATTTCAACTAAAAAAAACGTTATATGTTTTGTCACCTATTTTTTTTTTTTTTTTTTTCAAACATTGAATCCGAGTAAGTATTCCTCAACAACTAAGCATAGATTTTTTTCTTCTAATATTCCTTTTCAGTAACTCTTTACAATCCTACAAAATATCAATCCTATTGTGTTCAAAATTTCTGAGCTAACAATACATTACTGTTAGACCTCAAAATAGTAAAGTTCTAAAATGCTATTTTTTTTTAAATTTTCAGCAACATTAGTTACAGTAAAAAATGTTTTATTTTAATAACTCATTTTGGAATTTTACTGCTATTTATTTGGTTAGCGGTCTTCCGATTTAACATATAGGTACTTTCTCGTTAGCAATGCTTTTATATTGCTCGCGATCGATGGTGTTTTCAGCACTCTATTGCTAACTCACTCTCGAAAAACGCTAGATAACATAGATATTCCATTTAAATTCGGTAACAGAAGTACTTTGATTTAAATTATATTGATTTTAATGTGTCCATTTTATTAAAAAAAAAAAAACATTTCTAGTTAAAGTTGTGTTTTTTAATGTTGAACTTAAATTCCTACAACCATATAAAAGACCAAGATTGTACCAAGAATTTTTCTTATGAATAAATTAAGCTTAAGTCCATTTCAAAGGACACTCAAAAGTCAGACAGATTTAATGTTATGTTCATATATTTCTTTTATAACTTAAAAGCATTGAATATAATTTTGATTGAAAACAAGAAAAATAGAAAAAAAAAACATTTTCTTGAATTGGAATTAGCTTCGGTCGCCTTGTTGATAAGTTTCGATGAGTTCACAACACCACACATAGGTACACATATAGACAAACATATAAAGCTTCCTTTTCCTCTCGCACCACAAAGTGATACCAAAATAATAAAGGACGACAACAATTGCAAAAACATATAACATCGAAGGACTAAGAGCCAACTCGATAACATGTTGTCATGTTTTTTAGTTTGGATTTCGTTTTTTTTTTTTTTTAATTTTGTATTTTGTTGTTCTTCAAAGTCCTTCCTCTTTCTGATAAAGGATCCCAGAGAGCATCATTATTTTTGGCGTGTATCGTCGTCGTCGTCGTCGTCGGAATAGCATCACAGTCTCCTACAACCAAAACAAAAGCAACAACAATAACAACAACAGCTTACCACTTACCATGCTGTTGAAGTACCCTTTTACCGCCCATATAAGAGTGCTAAGGGGATGCCGAAGATACAAGCCCATCTGCCACGAGATGATTGTGCATCTCGAGCGCAAGTTGTGCAAAACTCGACTAGTGTCATAGTATGGAAAGCGTTTAAAACTTTTTAACCCTTCTTCTTTTCGAGCTTCCTTGATAGTTTTCTTGCATCTTTGTCATTTGACTTTTTGTTAAGCCTCACCCACAATCGCATACCTACCCATTATTCCCATGGACCCATCAACAATACTCTCAAGACTGTTGTCATTTTTAACATCCAATACGTTGAACATGTCGAAGTCGAGCTGTTGACAATATCCATCTACAAAGGCGGAATCTCTCTCCGTCTGTCCCTCCAAAACAGCATCTAGATAAAAATAACAAAATAACAAAAACATTGGGGGCACTAAGGAGAGGCTGGAGAGGCTATAGAGGCTAGAGATCGAGCCAGAGACGGGTGGCTTAAGGGCCAACAACATATTATAGTGCCGGTTCCGGATATGAGTTGGGGTGAAGAGGGTTGCTTTATAGAAGTGGAAATGTTCTTTTAATTCCTAAATCAATTAAAATTTTGTTTTTGTACTTGGTCTCTTCAAAAAAAAGTTTCTCAAGCTAGGAGGTTCGCCTTTTTAAAGACTTCTATGTATTTGTGTGAACAAACATTATTTTTTTGTATATGAATGATGTGGATGTCTATGAATATGTGTGCGTGGATTGAAAATTGTGCCATT
Organism: Dasysyrphus albostriatus; assembly: GCA_946251815.1. Taxonomy (NCBI): domain Eukaryota; kingdom Metazoa; phylum Arthropoda; class Insecta; order Diptera; family Syrphidae; genus Dasysyrphus; species Dasysyrphus albostriatus. Next base: position 42,181,994 of record OX276337.1, on the reverse strand, counting down.
TGTTCGTTATATAGCCTTTGGAAGTGCACTTAAGGGGGATGAAAATTAAAATTGAATGAGTGGTTTAACGATGTGGGGGTTTCCCTTTTGCACACTTTAAGATGATTTATAATAGTGTGAACGTGGCTTGTATAAGCAAAATTGCAGCTCGAAAATGGGGAAGCTTTTATACGGTCTATAGATATATAGGAGAATAATAATATCCAGATGCAAAAGTTGCTAACTATGTTTTTAAGTTATTTTTTCTTTTTTTATTTTTTTCGTGTAAAATGACTAAAAGAAAAGTTATTTTATAGCAACATGGTTTTTTTGAAGGATGTGTGGAATTATTCTGTGTGCAACATGATTTTATTCCACAGCACGTGTCATAGTTTTGCCTCAAGAGATAAGTAATTATTATGAAGTGCAGGAACATTTTGGTAGGTTAAGATTTTTTGTTATTATTTGGCGAGTGAATAATTTGGAAGCGTTTATGTGTGGTGGAGACTTTTTCTTTTAATTAAATTACAAGCATATAATGTTTGAGGTTCAAAAAAGTAAAGTTGTAAAGATTTCGAATTATATTTCTGCAAAATTCAGGAACTCGTTGTTATTTTAAGTAGAATGAAGACTAACAGGCATAGAATAAGAGTGAATTAAACATCAATTGAAGAAACGAAAATAATTTAGTTTCTGAATGATTTGTTTTATAACCAATTTCTAACTGCTGATTGAGAATATAATAAAACAAACAACCACGTTAAACCAAAAGTTATAAATGGGTTATGAAAAGTAGAAAAATAACTACAATCGAATGTAGATGATGGAGATCACTATTTCTTATATACCAAGGGGCATTTATTATTCCGCGAAGGACTTTGCTTTGGAATTTTTGGATGGGTGCAGCATTTGTTTTCTTTGTACAGCCCCATACGGGTTTCAGTACTTGCTTATATAACATTAGCTTGTTCTGGATAGATAGGTCAGAGTTCTTTCCTAGTAACCAGTACATTTTTCTGTACTTCAAGTTTAGTTCGTCTTTTTTCTTTTTGATGTGCTCTTTCCATTTAAGCTTTGCATCCAAAGTCATTCCAAGGTATTTGGCAGTATTGGAGTAAGGTACTGTTGTACTGTTTATAAGAATTGGAACATTGTTTATTTTTTTGTTTGTAAAGTTTATATGCGTCGATTTTGTTTCATTTAGTTTGATTCGCCATTTTTGCGTCCAATCACTAACTTTATCGACTGCATTTTGCAGTTTTTGTGTAGCCTTCGTAACGGATTTATCTGGCACCAATATTGCAGTATCATCAGCAAAGGTTGCCATGATAGCGTTGATGTCCACTGGAATATCCCTTGTATATAACAGATACAGGGTTGGTCCTAGGACACTTCCTTGTGGTACACCGGCTTCAATTTTCTTTAGTTCCTAGTAATTTTGGTCGTACCGTACTTTAAAGAGTCGGTTCATAACTTAGGATTTCAGTATTTCGTAGTACTGCCTGGGAAGATCCCTTTGCAGTTTGTACTCAAGTCCCAAGTGCCAAACCTTGTCAAAGGCTTGAGCAACATTTAAGAATATAGCCGAGCATACATGTTTTTCTTCAAGTGCCTTTTCCACAACATCCGTAATCCGATGCATTTGGTATATCGTGGAATTTTTATTTCTTAATCCAAACTGATGGCTCGGAATTAGTCTTCTTTCTTCTATTATTCTGCTTAGTCTTTTCAGAAGCAGTTTTTCGAAAACTTTTGCCATGATTGGTATAAGCGAAATAGGTCTGTAAGATGTTACTTCTGTTGGTGGCTTACCTTGTTTAGGTATAACAATGACTTCTGCAATTTTCCAATGATGTGGCACATATCTTAGTTTGAGGCATGCATTTATTATAAATTGGAGTTTTTTGAAGGTTATGGAAGGCATTTCTTTCAAAACCTGAGCAGTTATTAGATCGTACTCTGGTGATTTTTTGTAAGACAACTTATGTTGACATATGCTTCTCACTTCTTTGAGCGTGACAAATGGAATTTCACATTCGTCGTTTCTATCAACAAACTGTAAGGGATCTGTAGCTGTGCTTGCTGGAAATGGCTTAAAAACATTCGCGAGATGTTCAGCGAAGAGATCAGCCTTTTGTTTTGGGTTTCCGATCCATTTACCATCTTGAGTTTTACTGGCGGGTTTTGTGCCTGTGGTCTTTTTTGGCGCTTAGCTGCTTTCCATAAGGAGTATTCCGTAGAAGCATCCGCCGTCAGACTATTCAGGAATCTACTAAGTGAATCACTTTTAAATTCACAGATTCTTTTTTTAGTTCATTGCTAAGACGGTTAAAAACTGCCTTATCACCTGGAAATCTCGTAGCTCTTCTTTTCTCCAAGATCAGCTCCTTTATTTCGACAGGATATTTTATTTCTTTTTCTCTTGAGTTCGAAATTGTTGGAGTACTTTCTTCTGCAGCCTGTTGCACATCAGCAATAAATTGTTCTACTTCATGATCAATCTGTTCAATTGGTTGCATAGGGGATCTTAGGTTTATAAAACTTTCAAGTTTATCTCTGAATTCGTTCCAGTTTGTTCTTTTGGAGCTTAGGATTATCTTTACTTTTGTCACAAAAAAAATAATTTTATTTTATTGTTAAATCCGCCGCATTTTTTCATCAGGTCGAATCGGGTTCAAAAATTTGTTTTTTTTTCCCCTATAAATCAAAATCTATAATTGGGGAAATATTTGGATATGAATCATCGGTATAAGAAATAACATCAAGTATTTTGCAAAAAAATCAAAATAATTTTTTACTAATCCCATGTTATTGAGAGAAAGGAACTTTTTTGTTCAGAGTTAAGAAAACTCAAAATGATTTACAATTTTTCAATAGCACTTACATTCATACATATACTCCCAACTAACATACTCTCGAGAGCTAAGCTCCCATTTTCTTAAAAAAACGCTCATAGTACTTTTTTAGATCTTATTGCTAAACTTAAGACTGGATCTGTCATAATGAAACATAAATTTTTCTCATAGTGTTTTCATTAAATGATTTAAGCATTTTTTTGCATCAAATCACTCTAATCTTATACCTAGAACAATTATTACTCCTGTATCTAAATTGAAAGTCTTATAATAATTTTATTTTTTAAATTTAAACTCTAAACGTCATTTTTAAGTCTTTAAAATCTCTTAACAAGAGCTAATAAAGTAACAACTACAAAACTCTAACTATAGGATTCATATGAGATGTTGCACTGACAGCAGCATTGTTTGATTCATACAACAGTCGTTCTTTTTTTTAACGTTTTGTATGTACATTGTTTTCTGGCGTTCAGTTTTCTATTGGTCTGTCTACCTGAAGGAAACATTGGATGCTGATGCCGATTACTGTTTAAAATGTATTTTATTTTGCTACAAATGTGAACTTTCGGTGATAGACTTTCTTTTTATTTTATTTCGATGTAATATAAGGTTTTTCTGACAAAATTACACTTGAAAATTTTACTAAGATATTCATGTAACGGCGTAAGCCCATTGTAAACATTTTAATTTTTTAAACTTTGTAAGTCTGTCACAATTTGTATGGAAAATTAGAGAGATTTACGGAGCTTAAAATTTTACTACGTCTATAGTTTTGTTGCGGAAAGTTAATTTTTTGATATTCTTTGTTAATTTATTTCAAAAATTATGACGTTATAATGAAGATGTATTGTTCAGAAAACGTAATGCATAAAATTTAATATTTCAAACTTTGAGATTTCATCTTTTTTTTAAACATCAACAATAATTCACATTCTTAAGAAAAAAGGGAACGCATCACCGATTTGTTCTTGGTTCGTTTGATAGATGTCAAAATCAAGTCGCATAAAAGCATCAGACTTCTCATAAAAAAGTGTTTATTTGCATACCAACATAAATGGACAACACTCTCATAAAAATGTCTTTTTAAGAGTTAAAAGTATCGATATGACAGCAGCCATATTTAAATTTGAACGAAGTGTTTTTTGTATAGTTTGAGGGTTACCGTGATATGAAATTAAATTTTGAAATAATTTATTTGGTTTTCCATTATGATGAATTTATTTAAGTTATATTTATGTATATACGTGTATTGATATTGATGTTTATTCAACATTAAATGCAAAAGAAGTATTTTTACCAGTATATTCGTAATGTGAAGTTTTGTATTTAAATACTGTGCTTAAGTTCTTTGTCTCTTAGGAGCATCATCAAATTGAAATATTGACATTTACGAGTATTTACAGAGCAGCAGAAATTCGCACTGTATAGTGACAAAATTGAAAGTCAGTAATCATTGACAGTTTCGTTATAAGAAACGTGAAACAAATATTTAAAAATATAAATTCTAACTTATTATTTTTTCATTAAAACGTCTCTTAACCTCTTGTAAATTCTTAGATTACAAAAAACAGGCATACAAGAATAAGACCATCAATACGACATATTATCTACTATTATAATTTTTTCGTCATATACCATGAATAAGTACCATAAATAATGTCAGCATAAAAAGTACTATTCTTGTTCAAAGCAAACATCAAGGTAACCTTTTTTCCAATTCAAAATAAAATTAAAATAATTTTGAAAGCGCTTCGCTATTTTTCGAAGTAAAATGTGTAAGTTAGTAGAAAAAGTTTCAATCGCGCTAAGATTTAACTCCACATATGTGACAAACTATAATTATACTAACGTCGTCATGAAATGAAAATATAAATTCACACATTCATTTTTCAACATGAGACAATGACGATGACACATACAGACATAAATACTTCGTACCAAGTTTCCGTAGGAAGTATACAAATGTGAAAGATAAGTATCTGTTTTTTTTTTAATTATGTGCATACTCTTTCTCTTTTCATCAACTCCTACAAGAAGTGACGCATTCTCCTAACAAGATTAATGGAGCATTTGTCATCCCATAGGAACAATAAAAATGTTTCTATAAGAGGAAATTAACTCCTATAAGTGGGCCATTTAAGGCTTTTAACATTTTCATAAGGATGTAGGAGTACTCTTCTAGAGTGAGAATAACTCCCGGAATAAAGTCTCACAAGCCTCTAGGAAACTCTTATGAGAGGAAAATTGTAACTTGGGCTATGTGCTGATGATACAAAAATTTGTTCAAGAAGCTGAAGAAAGCAAACCCGATACCCGACCCTGAGGTAGGGCTGGCCACGATCCCAACCCAAACGATACCGTTGAAATCATCGTCTCGGTATCGTCAAAATTGAAAAATTTCAGTATCGTCTCGGTATCGGTCTCGGTCTCGTATAACTCAGTCTCGTTTGGTCTCGTATAACAAAGTCTCGTCACGGTATCGGTATCGGTATCGATATCGGTATCTATGTATATCTGTATCGGTATCGGTCTCGTCTGGTTTCGATCTGGTCTGAGTTGCAAGCCAGAATGAAATGCACGACCCGGTTACATGTTCTTGATGTAGTTATTGAGCTCGCATGGTATTTTCAAGATTTAACCAACAAATCATTATTATAAAAGACAATTCTACTAACTGAAGTTTTTTTTGTTGACTTAAGAATTTTTAAAGGCTTTTTTCAGAATGCGGGCACTTGCATAACACTCTACCAACATAATTAACTTAAATATTTTTGCTATGGACTTTTGAAAATACTAATCCTTTTTCTAAGATGTCCCCTGAAGGATATTGATTTAGAGGCGATAGAAGCCCTGTGACTACAGAAAACATCATAAGAAAAAGTCGAACGGCAGCAGAATCAAATCGCTTGATCTTGGTACCCAATTTCAGTTAAGTCCACAAGAAAATCACATGCTTGCAACTTTTATGACCAAAACAAAACTTTGCAATGGACTATATAGCGTGAAGTTAGCACCGACATTTTAGATTTTAAAAAAAGTTCAACTTGTGCCACATTGTGCCATTAATATTTTTACAAAATTCGCTAATTTCGATTAAATGAAGGAAAATAAGTGATAAATTTTCATTTTTTCAAGTTTTTTTTTATAATAATTTATAAAGAATTGTATAGAGAAAATGAAATGGATTCTAATGCATGGTTCTCTTCTCAAGTCAAGTAATACAGAAATACTTTTGTTTCAGTTTCCGTTTTCCACTTAGTTGGTGTAGCGTACAACACCTATCTTCCGAAACCTGAAACTCATGCTTATGGTAAGAATACGCTATGTTTAAACGTTCTCACTTCCTTACCCGGAGCCCACACGAGCGAGTATACTCACCAGCGAATTGGGTACATACATTTGTTGTTATTCGCTTCTCATCTAGCTTGGAAAAAGAAAGCCAGTAGTTTACAAGTTGGTTTGAAATGTTTCTATGTTTTAAGTCGTCCATTTTGAATGTATCCTTTGTGATGGAATCAACTGTATGATTATTGGTGCTGAACAGTTTGCACTACGACGTGACATGTCGCTCACATCAATATCATCCAATTCAAGATAGACGACATCGTTTAACCTCGTTGACGTAGGGGTGTTAGCTGGTATAGTTCAGGTTCACTGAGCCGGCCAACTTCAATTTGGCCACACAATTCAATAATTGACTGAGAAAGACGACCTATACATGGGTCTTCAAATAGATGCGCATCACACATCGTTGCCAGAAGAGAACACTCATTTTGAAAATAAAGTTTTATCATTTGCACTTGTTGTTCAGTCCTCAGTCATCTTACTTGACATTTGGCATCATTGACTAAATAATAAACAACAAATACAATACAAATATTAAACTGGCAATACAACTTGACCCCCACATTCTGCTTACTTCAACCTATCCCTATTATGAAAGAAGCCTTTTAAATAATAAAACTTGCAGTGGGATGTAACTGATCACGTGAAAGTGGCTTCATCAGTAATTCGATATGTTTGGGTAGTTTTGGACCTTTGACACTTCCAATTTGAAAAAGAAAACATCATAGTGGTCAGTAATTAGTCAAAAAAAGTCGCTTTGTCCTAAAAATTGGTCAGGCTTAGATAACTTGTAATCAAGGCTTAAATTTACAAAAGAACGTATACCATCTTAAAGACCTCTCCACAGTGATAAATGGTATTTTCAGTAATTGTTCAGCCTTAAATATTTTTTCTATGAATTTTTAAAATTCGCTTCAAGGTCATAAAAAACAACCTCATTTGGCTCATTCTTACGAAAAAAGCCAGCCATTTGAAAGGCCATTTTATGATCATAACTTTTTACGTAAGGTGGATCTACAGTACGGGATGAACCAGGGCCTAAACCAACAAACTTTTACTAACCGGCTGGGTTTATTGCTAGCTGCGTCCAGTCTCGCACCAAGTTGGTTGAGGTCCTCTTCCATTTGCCTGTGCAATCTGTTGCGTTTTCTTCCTCTACTACGCCGTGGATTCAAAGACTTTCTGGACCGGAGCATTGTTGTCCATTCGCTCTAGGTAACCCCGCCATTTCATTCGTTGGCGTTTTACTTTACTGGTGCTTTGCAGCCCATATAGTTCGCAGTTGTATCTTCTTCTTAATTCCCCATCTATGCCGATATGACCGAAAATCATCCAGTGGGTTTTCCTTTCAAAACAGCCTAAAGCGTTCTTATTTGCCGCTAATAGTGTCCATGTCTAGTCTCTGTACCATACATAAGTAACGGGATGAAAAGCGTCTTATACAGGGACACTTTAGTTGCTCGAGAGAAGGCTTTGCATCTCAATTGCCTTCTTAGCCAAAGGAAACAGCGATTGGCAAGAGTAAATCCTCGTTTGATCTCAGCGCTTGTATCGTTCACTGAGTCTTCCATAGCGGAGCCTTGGTTGACAAAGTCTCTGACCACCTCAAAATTAAAGCTGTCTATTTCGACGTTCTGACCGAGACGTCAGTGGTGGGTGTCCGATCTTGTTGATAGCATATAAATTTGGTCTTGCCTTCATTCACCGTTAAAACTATCTTCTTGGCTTTCTTCTCAATACTAACGAAAGCACAACTGACATGCTTTGTTCGTCCGATTACGTCAATATCACTGGTGAAAGCGAGTAGTTGGAAGGACTTCTGAAAAATTGTCCCTCTAGTGTTGACGAGATAGTTTTGCATAATACTTTCAAGAACGATGTTGAAGAAGTCGCATGACACCACGTCACCTTGCTTAGAACCATTTTTGACATCAAAAACATCGGTGAGGGCTTTGCCGACCTTGATGCAGTAGCGTGTGTTCTTCATCGTCGTCCTGCACAAACGGACGAGTTTTGGAGGTATGCCAGAACTAGACGTTGCTCTATATAGCTCGTCGCTAACAATGCTGTCGTACGCGGCCTTGAAATCGATGAAAAGATGGTGGGTATAAATTTTGGGTTTTTTCAAGAATAATATTTGGTCGTGGTTGACGAATGGCTTCAGGCGTTCACAAAGTATGGCAGAGAAGATTTTATATGCGTGGTTAAGAAGACTGATTCCTCAGTATAGTTGGTGAAATCCACAGGGTCACCTTTCTAAAGATTCGGACAAACAATGCTGAGGTTCCATTCATCAGGCATGCTATTCTCCTAACCAATTCATCGCCAGCCACTTTGAATAGCTCGGCCAAAAGGTCAATAGCTCCAGCAGCTTAATTGGGCTAAAATTTACATCTAGGTATCTTCACTTCGGCTCTGGACCTTTGGAACCTCATGTATGGGAAATTTGATATTTGAGAATAATTGGTCAGAAAAGGTCAGCTAGTCCTAGATAACTTGTAATATATGCTTAAAGTTTCTCAAGGTCACTTAAGGTCACGCGTGATTTCTGGCACCTCATTTAAGGAAAATTTACCAAAAAAAAGTTCACCATCCGATAGATCTCTAGATCGTGATAAAAGGTCAACTATTTACAGTAATTGGTCAGCTATAATTTTTTTTCTATGAATTTTCAAATTTCGTTTCAAGGCCACAAAAAAAACTTTTGGCATCTTATTCAGGTCATTCCAAAAATTAAGTACGCCATTTAAAAGGCCTCTACATGGTCATAAAAGGTCAGCTATTTTCAGTTATTGGTCAACCATACATATTTTTCAATGAATTTTTAATGAGTTAAAAAAAATTCAAGGTCATAGCGATTGTTGGCACCTCATTTATGGCGCCACATTTATGGGACCTTGACCTTGATTTTTTAATCAATAAAAATTCATTAAAAAATATGTAGGGTTTATCAATTACTGATAAAAGCTGACCTTTTACGATTATTAGGAGGCCTTTCAAATGGCTTTGATAACAAGTTATTTAGGGCTGACCAATTTGTAGGACAAGTTGACCTTTTTTGACCGATAAGATGGCATTTTCAGTCTTCAAATTTCCCATATATGAGATACTAAAAGTCCAGAGCCTGTTTGGGCTTCAGCTTATGAAGTGGTAACAGGCAGTTTAAATATAATATTGATTCTTGGTATAGGCTTCTAATTTTTTACTAACTTTAGGAGATAGATACAATTATTTTAATAAAAAACCAATACAAAAGAAGCCTCTAGTGTGGACAGTCTTGGTCTTTAACTAGCGAAAAATATATGAACATTTTGAAAGTTATGTATATAAATCAAGGATTTTTAAATTTTTCATATGCACAACTATTTTCAAATAAAAACAACTTTTTTTGACAAAAAGGTCCAGTTCACAAATATCAAATCTCTTGTCCCTCCAATGCTCATTTTACGAAGTTTTCTCAGTATACAATTTATCTAATCAAAGTTTCTTGCACTTTTTTTCGTGGTAGATATAATATATATCATCCTAAATTAAGGACCTTGTCATTTTCATCATTATCATCTCTCTTGTTCACAACAGCCCACAGATCCTATTGCAATATCCTATTTTATAAAAAAAAAATTGTTCAATGTTCACCCCTAAAAGAATGTTGAAGATGTCTGCACTGAGAGGCTCCATTTTGTTCGATGCCACCACATTATTTTCTTTACACAACATCATTGACAATATGACCGGTACCCAGAAAGACGACAAGATTAACAAACAAAAAGATAAAAAAAAACCCTATACCCATATAGTAAGGGGCATAGGCTAAGGAAGTAGAGAATAACCCCCAAGCCCCAACAAAAAAAAATCAACAACGAAAAGAAGTCTGTATTATCTAAATAAAAGGGAAAAAAAACTGAATTAAAAACTTCAAGAAGAAGGAGAAGTCCTTCCTTGAGTTTTCTCAGGCCTGTTCGTTCTTCTGAAGGGCAGGTCAGGGGAAAAATCGGAAAAATCTATGGAGTCTTAGACGAACATGGGTTTCTCATGAGAGGATGATGATATGAAAATAAGCACGCGTGGTGGTGATTACACTCTCCACAAAGAATGAATGAATGTCCGCCTCAACTTGACAACACAACCAGCAGTAAGACAGGGAACTAAGAAAAAAAAATCCTACTCCTTACAAAAATATATAACCCTGTTTTAGGGTTCAGGACAACAACAACGGACGACGACGACGACGACGAGAACGACGAAGGAATTTCTAATGGGAAACTGAGCTGAATTCTATTGCTATGGCAAACATGATGAAGGGATTCCTTATATTCCAACTTTAGTACATCCATCTTTCTTAGAAACGTTATACCAAGACTATGTTTACATCCGAAGCTCATCCCAGCACAAAATTCGGCCCGAAACTAGAAAAAGTATAGAAAAAAAAAAAAAATAGAAAAAAAAAACAGGATAAACGTTGTCCAAGTTTGAATGGATCATGGCGTAGTTCTGACAGAAGTCTTTATATCCAAAATCCATCCGTAGGTTACTGAATGAATTTGTAATTGGATTTCTGTCCTTTCTTGGTTTTTGTTATCAAATAGGATTTGAGAGTAGAAGATGCTCCAAACTATATAACTAAGGAGCCTCTTCTTCCACAAGACGTTGCTATGTAAGAATGTGTAGGTTTTTTTTTTTTGTTCATTTTCCTTCCTACTTTTATTTCTGTTGTTTGTGTCCAAGAGCGAATGGGTCGATAGTTACCAGAAAGAAACACAGGAAAGAGCCTGAGTCGAAGAAGAGGAGCCGATGCGATAGAATGTAGAGCTGCAAGAAATCTGGCTGGGGCTATTGAAGATTATTGAGGGATGAATTATAAAGTTATGCTGAGGTTTTTCAACAATTTGCATTCAAGAGTACCTATAGAATGAAGCATACAAAAATGGGTGTGATGTTTACATTTCTGTGATCTCAAAGTTGCTTGGCAGTAAGTATATACATATGTATATGCACCTGAGGAGGTTAAAGTAAACTTACAGTTAGCTGAATAATTTTCAAGTTATTTTTACAACTTCAATGTGTATATCAGTCTCATTTCTGATGCTAGAACATCTCCACTTCTCAAATGAATAGGAACAAAAAAATTTAAATCAAAAAAATTGTTGAATTATGGGAACAATTTGTAAATGAATGAAACTTTTTATTACTTGCTCCACAGGGTAAATTGGACGACAATGTTTTTGCTCCATAATGTATACGGCAGATGTAAGTGGTATTTTTTTATAGCTTTCCAAAAATTCAGCATAGGCAGACAATCCCAAAAATTAATTGGGCCCAGTACGAAACTATAATATCTAACTTTTTAGATTCATCCTAAATGCTTGTGGGTTACATCCTTTTTATGGTTCACTGTGAAGGGGAGAGGAAAAATGCCTTATCCACCTTTAAAAGGACTTTTTGGCGTTGACTCTACCCATTCCCTATATGATACAAAGCATACGTAACTAAAACTCCCTATGCCAATTTTGTGGAGAAAGGTTTAAAATTGTCCGTGTCTGGTAAGTAACTGGATGAGCTGTTTTGGGTTTAAATCAGAATTATTTGTGCGTTGTTAGTCCACATTTGTCGCTGTCCGATCATATAAATCGTTTGTCCATCCCCAGGATACAAAATATTCGACTTTTATTTTTTTTATAGCAAACCTTGAAAAACAAAAAAGTCCTCTAGCACCCCCATTCCCCAAATGAAATCATAGGGGGTTGGAGCTGATTGGGTTCGTTTTTCAGCCTGCTCAACATAAACATCCATTAAAATGTTTGTCCACCCCCAGGAAAATAAATATTTAACTTATCATTTTTGCACTGAAAAACAAAAAGTGCTCCAACGCCCCCAAATGTAATCTTAGGGGGGTGGAGTCAATTATGTTCGTTTGTGCACCGGTTCAATATTTTTTTCGGATATATCCTTTTTTAGTCCATGTCCTTCGTTAGTCCATGTTTGTCCAACAATTAAAATCGTTTTCCACCCCCAGGAGGATGCAAAATATTCGTTATTTCTTATTTTTATAGCAAACCTTGAAAAACAAAAAAGTCCTCTAGCATCCCCAAATGAAATCTAAGGTGATTGGAGCTGATTGGTTCGTATGTCCATCAGCTCAACATAAAAAAAAATTTCGTGGAGCAACAACTCATGGAGAACCAGGGCCTAGTGAGTTACAACTCTCAACCATTCTTGTGTACGTGTTGTTGGCAGGAATGGAGAGGACCTTCAATTTTTTGCCGATGAGAAGCACAGGATTTGTCAGTTCCTCGCAAGAGGCAGTATCTCGGGAAAAACATTTCTGTTTTTAGGTGGCAGCAACTGGGAATCGAACCCAGACTTTTTTTGTCCACCAACAGCCAAAATGATAAATACCGAGTTTCCACTTAGAGCCGTCAGTACTTCGTCAGTCACCGGCATAGGAAACTTTCTCTTAACAGTGGCCTTGATGATTTCCCTGAATTCAATACAGAATCAATCCGTGTGTCATACTTCTTTTTCGTTATGACGATCGGTGAACAGAAATCAGATGAAGACGTTCGGATAATCCCAAACATCAGCAATTCTTCATGCGGTCTCAGCAGCCTTTTGCTTACAATATTGTGGATATCCACAGCATCGTCGATTGTAGGAAAGCTTACCGCCAGATCATTTAGGAACTCTTCAATTGGTTCGTGCAATGCGCCCTCACTCTATAGCTCCAGCAAGCCTCGTGGTTGTTTCCAATTAACAAGAGCTTTTTTTATCCAAGTTATAAATACAACCTAGGTCTCTAACTTTCCTGATCCACATGGACGGTGATAAACTCTTGGATTGAACTCCGGAATCATTTCTATAACGTTTCTCACCGTGAAAAGATTCCTCGGAACAATATTGAAATCTCTTTTGTCGACCTAAACCTGATTCCTCAGGGAAGATGTCCCCATCGCATCTTAATTTGTTACAGCTAGACGCTTTGTAAATAGTTTGCATGCGGTTTCTAATTCTTCCTTTATATACGTTCCACCCAAATACACAGTTCTTTGACATATCTCATCTCAAATCACCTTAACCGATTCCACACCTGGTAAATCCGCTTTCTGCAGAGAACAGTCCTTCTAATTCTGGGAGGGCCAATTATTGCTTATAGGAAATAAAAGGAGTATAAAATCACCGTTTAATGACTTCACTCTCATAGAAACAGTATTGTACAAAACCTAGGCAACTATTTCATATTTACATTTCACCAAAATTTTTGTTGTATTTCTGTTCATAACGGAATAATGCAATTTATGTTGAAGGCCTTTGCTACGCATCCGCCAGACTTCCACGATTCATCTGCCAGGCTTTTGATAGGCGTCTGGCAGACCTCCGCTAGACATTAACCACAGTCTGCTAGGTGACCGCCAGGCCTCCACTAGGCCTCCTTTAGGCATCTCGATATGAAGAAATCCATATTAGGAGATGTTTCAGAAGTCAGGGAACAAGATCAATCCTTGCCCAGCTCCGAAGGTTATTTGCGTTCTTCGTTGGCCTTCTGTGATCTGGTAGATCAGCTCAGGCTCCCTGGGAAAGAGCCTTTTTAGATTGAGAAAATTGAGTCTGAATTCGTGAATCTTATCGTGTCTTCAATCGAGAAGCCTTAAAACACATAGAAACAACAACATTTCCAGTGCTTTGTATATTTAACAACAACAAATGAGTCTCATGAGGCTGGTGTTTATATGTTGTTTATGCCTTACGACATCCTTAACCCCCCATTTCTCTTGTTTAGAAACTACCGTGAGACCGGTCTCAATCTTCCCAATCTAAAAAGTGCCATAGTTCTTCTTGATCTGCAGGAGATAGGCTGTTCTATTGAAAGTGTTTCACTCTTGTCTTCATGGCTAAATGAAGGTCTGATTTGGAAGAAGAGTGTTCACTAAACATTTCATCCTTTTCTGGTTGAAACCAGGGCTTACCGTCTGAGCTGCAAGCTTCTGCATAAAAATCGCTTAGCCTAGCCCCAGGGGTTGCTGTTGATGTCTTCCCGGTTTTACTCGCATCGATGGCCTTCTTGAAATAGGAGTTTTTGGTTTTGAATTCCGTCAAGGCTTCTTCCATAGATTAAGCGTGTAAACTGCATCCTTCTCCTGGGGACTTTGCATGATGTAATATATCCATCCTCCATCCAGGAAAGCACTGGATAGTAGTTTCAATTGGAAAATTTATGTTAAACTTATTACTTTTCTTCCACAAACTACGGACTCAGCGTAAACTCCATTTTGAAAAAGAGGAACTCGAAGGACATCTATCAGTTTTGCAAATTTGATCAGAATTTTTCATTCGAAATTTGTTGAGATCTCAATTCACCTCCTCTTTGCAATACCTTCTTTTTGAAGAGTTTTTTTTTGAGTCCATAGCACTCAGCTAAATAATTTCGAACGTTTGTTTGCGTCTATGCCAGTCTACCCAGGAGATTGTGTGTCATCAATTCGATGAGTTGTCCTTCAACGTTCATTCCACGTTTTTTTTCGTGAAATATCATCTGAACCAAGGTATGTATGTATGTATGTATTCGTAGGTACTTTACAATTTGTTACAACCTATATTTGCAGTTCATTCGTCTACTAAGTCAACCAACTGTTTGTCCAGCATTGGTAGTTCCGATCTGATTCATTCATCGTTCCAATAACATACACACCTCTGGCGAAGAGAAATCCCAAAACAACACGGCTATGACATTCCGGACAAACCATTCATTTGCTTTTGCGAGCTATAGCAGCAGCAGCAGCAGCGAACTTGTTAAAGCGCTATAAAGCCATGTTACGCACGAATTTATGATAGCACCATCACCACTGATTCCCGGGACCATCACTGGCATCGGCACGGCCAGTGCACAGTTTTTCGATCCAACTACAATATTTCCACTGACCCTGGCCTAATGGATAGCTGCATCTCTCACCAACTCCCCATCCATTAACATATGGCCAAGATAGTCCTAGTTAGTCAGTTCGTTAACTACTGGCAGATGTGCCAACCATTACGCTGGGATTGCAGCATGTGCGATGCATATCGGTGGCAAATTGCAAGGGGAGGATGATGGGTCAGAAAGGAGCGGTGCCCATTGCAGAAATGTTAGCATATTTACAAGATTTTTCGGTGAACACGTCCCACACTCCTCCGCCAGCTCCCAGCATAGCACAAATTCCTATCCCAAGACACCCCCTCGATGTAAAATGGATTTTACATCAGGAACAAGTATCGCTGTGTATCTGCCCGCATCCGGCAAGTGAAATCCCATCCGGTAGTAGTCGGTCAGTCGATATATAGTATAAAATGTAGGGAGGTGAAATGGGGTTATAAGCGCGGATGGTGTAGAGTGGTATAGTGTTAAAGGTGCATCCTGTTTTTGGTGTTTTATCACTGAATTTACTACCATTGGTGTATTGGCTGTTGGAAATGGTGTTGCTGGTTTTTCATAGTGATGCAGCAGAGGAAAGTCTCGAAAATTGGAAAAGAGATCAATGAGCCACTTGGCACCAAGCACTTGATTCATGTTATTGTTGTGTTTTTTTTTTGTTGCTGTTTTTGTAAAGTCGTGATGCTAATAGCTGGGACAATTGTGTGAGGGTGGAGGTGGCGAGAAAATATTAACATTTGCTTTGAGGCTCTTTGTTCTAAATGTTTAGTGGACTGTTTGCCAACTATATTGGCGACGACCACCAGAAAGCTTGTCGAAACAAGGTCAAATAATATATAGTTTATGTGTTTAGAAATGGACTTGTGGGAAAAATACAGCAATTTAAGGAATCAACTTCGAGAATAGTTTGACTCTGGAGAAACGCTTGAAGATAGAAAGAATATATTGAGGACAATAAATCAAGGTGGTGATTTTATCAAATTAGGTGATGGTGGAATTTTTATTACTGAATTAGATTTGCTCAGGACAGGATTTGATATTGCAGATTGCACATTTGTTAGCTATGTTATAAGAGGTATGATAACTGGTTCTGGAATATAAGGAATTTGCACAAGCAAAAAAGTACATGTATGGCATCTTTTTGGTCAGTAGTTGGTCAAAAATAAATCAACTTGGTTACCCTAAAGAAGAAATTCGACGTTTGTCACCTTTGAATACATAGAGTCAAAAGAGCAACTCTTAATTATTTAAGCAAAATAATCTCTCTGTTGTGCATTGAACTGCTATACAGACGCCAACAACCGTCAGAAGTCACAGTATTGTGATATAACCAAAGAGGCAGCTAAAACCACAATAGACTACCAACCCCTGAAAAAGGAAATGCTGAATGCGTGCAGCTGAAAAATAACAAAAAATGCACAAGTGAGTATGCTGTAGCGGAAATATAAGAGCAAGGAGAGAGGAGAAGAAGACCTTGTGTAGAAAGAAGACGCCGTACACAGCTGGTAGCTCACGGAAATTGAAGAGTGTCGTGATCGAAACAACACCCAGAAGTTGTATACAAAATAGAAGCAACTAATTGCAGGCCCTAAAACCGTAACGTAGGCTCTTTGAAATAGCCAAGGTAACCTATAGTCACCGAAACACAGGGTGATATATTCAAGCAGCATTTTCAGCAGCTGCTAAATGGGCTGGGCATCTGGTAGAACAAAAAATAGGACGAGAAGAGAACTCTACTCCATAGTCAATGAAGACCCAGTACGACCATCCAGTATAAAAGAGGTAGACTTAGCTTTAAAGAAGCTTAAGAACAACATGGTCATCAGATCTGAAGGTTTACCAGTGGCATTCTTCAAGCACGGAGACGATGTATTCGAAGGGTGTATGAATTGACTCATCAATCAAGTTTCGGTGGGAGGAAGCATGTCCAATGACTGGTTTAGCAGCTCCGTAATGTTCCATGTACAAAGGCGATCCTATGTCCTGCAAGAACTATCGAAGCATATCCCGGATAAAAAAATTTAATACAAGATCCTATTAAACGTTCTGCAATAATATAATTAGCAAGTACCAGTGTGGCTTAAGCAAATCGACCATAGGCCAAATATTCATTGTCAAGCTAATGCTGGAAAAGACCAACGGGTTCCAGACTTGGACTTGACTTTTCATCGACTTCAAGTCGCATATGATAGCATTCATCATCTACATACCTCTACACGGCTGGCAATGGCTGAATTTGGAGTCGTGAGAAAACTTATACAGCTGTGTTGCGTGACAATGGAAAATACGTAATGCAATTTGCAACTACTGAAAAATTGTTCCGAACTATTTCAAACCTGCACAGGATTTCGACAAGGAGATGCACTTTGGTGTGATTTCTTCCATTTCGTTCTGGCAGGCGATAACATTGATGTAACTATTTTCAACAGATCAGTCCAACTTCTAGGGCATGCTGATGATATCAACATCATCGGCCGCTCATTGGTGGATACAGTGGGGGGGGGGGGGTAATGGGGTTCATGGTCCTAAAAATATAAAATAAATTAATTCAATCGTCCAAAAAATATGTTCACTATTCAAAGGATGGAATCCGCCTTCAAATTTATAGTCCTTAATTATATTTATAATAAAAAATAAAAACCACGACTCGATCGCATCTACTTGCTCTTTTGTTCAAGTTAGAATTAAGAACTTTTAAAATATGCCCGTAATTTTTATAACACAAACATTTATAAAAAATACATAAAAAAGCATTTTAATCGTTTCTTTAACCAACTAGCAAATTAGCCTCGAGCTCAAAGCTAAGTATACCCTTGATTTCTTGAAGAAATATAAATATACGCACAAATATGTAGATTTTTTTTAAATCAATGGAGCCGTTTTCTCATAAAACTAGTTTTTATATGTTAAATTTTGGTAACTATTTTAAAAATTTGCCAAAATCCAATTTTGAGTATATTTTAAACTTAGTTTTTTAGAAATATTTATCAACTCGTTATATTATTGAATTTTAAAAATTAATATTTTTTTAAAAATCAAAATTTTATTTTGTTGTTCAAAATTTTGATATGCAATATTATTGAAATTTTAAAGGAGCTTTGGCATAAAAATTTTGATTGAAATTATTTGAGTCGTTAATCAGAAAATTGAAAAATCAAAAAACCTTTATATACCAGGAACTTTTTTTACCAGAAAGTACACAATACCTGCAGTCATCCACAATTTGTTTCTTATCAAAATCGTAGAAGCCGTTTTTGGGTCAAAAAGCTTTTTCGAAACGATTGTATGGAAAGTACCGTTATTTTTGAAGCTAAAAAATTCAATTTCCGCTTTCAAGAAATTTTAAAAATCTTCAATATTTAATAAATATAATATTTTTTTAATCTTATTTGAAATTTATCTAATCTTTTAAGCCGATAAAAAAAATATGTGCTATAGGAAGTACTATTAATAGTTGCTTTTTGGAAATTAAAAAAATTTTGGTTGTATATTGCTCTAATGCTAGCTTAGGGAAAAGGTTTAATAAAAATCGTAGGAGTCGTTTTTAAGAAAAAAAAAATTCCCAAACTCTTTTTCAACTGTTGTATGGAAGATGCGGTTTTTTTTTCATAAAAGTAAATTTTTTTCTTAAAATATGTACTTTATAAAGAGTAAAAAAAATACTTAAATAAGGAGTTTTATAAAAATTGACTATTAAGTTTCATAGTATATGATTTTCCAAAAAAAAAATGTAAACATTTTTTACAAATCCAAAAAATATTTTTTTGAAAATCTTCTGTATGGAAAAATTATTGAAATCAACTAACAGCTTTGGAGAAAATCGAAAATAAAAAATGGTTCTCTGAAAGGTACCATTAATAACCATTTTTTGAAAAGTGGTTTCCAATCCGAAAGTAGTTTTTACCAAAAGAAATGTATTGATTTTTTTTTAAGTTGTGGGGCCCTTTTTAAGAAAAATAAGATTTTGTAAAATTGCTAAAAAAATTTAAGGCAGGTACCGTTTTTTTTAGTTCTAAATAAATTTAAAAACCTGTGGGTATAATCACCAAAAACCACTATGTATCCAGCTGTTAAGGCTGTATTGCTGTAGTCGAACGGACAGACAGACAGAATTTTGGCACCCCCCTTTTTTGGTGCTTTCTCTCTCATGTTTGATTGGCACTTTGAATTTTTCCACGAATCCAAAACTTTTCATATAGTACGTATATCGCAAGTAGAAAGGGAGAGCTGATACTGGGCTCCTTCAAAGGAAAATTCTTTGACGGATAAATAAACAAAAATAGTGTACAATATCAAAACACGTCGATTACAGGGGCTCGGCGGCATCGAGTGAATAAACAATAAGGATCCAGCCAAGAGATTTTTTCATTCCCTGCCCCCAGTTTCGAGAGAAAGAAGAATACCGAAGTTCTTGTTTAAAAACCAAGCCATAGCGGATGCCAGAAATCTTGTTTGAGATGACTGGAAGCAGTGCGCTCGGGATCATATAGAATGGAAAGCTACTGTATCCCTTAGGCTAAATGGACTTAAAGCCGAATAAGTAAGCAAGTGATTTTGGAATTTAGTCAGACATAGAAAACGATTAATCATTTTTTCATCATAATTCAGTGGCCTTGTAAATAAAAAACATACATAGTCGATGGTTTTTGCGAAGATCCCCAAAGGTGCCAAAAAACACACCTATTGTGACCATGAAAAATTTTAATAATTGATTAAAAACTCTCTATGGCTGACCATAGATAACTGGCCAATTAGATGGAATATATATTTTTTACGAATATCCCACATAATAGGGTATTCCGCATTTGTGTAGAAGCAAGTCCGTCGAGACGTATAAACATAAGTTCATTTTACGAGGAGGTATAGAAATTAAAAATACATAAAATGGTTTTCCAGTTAATTTTATTTAATTCTTAAAACAAAACGTACAAAATGTAGGAACATCATAATGCTTTATGATATTTAGAGGATAATATCAAATTTCTTTCTTTTTTACAGGACTTTTTTCACAGTTAAAAAAAAAAAACAACCAGACGTACCTACATATGAAATGGAATCCTTTATATAAGCTTATATCGCACTTTTGCTTGCGATGGCCATTTTTTTTCTCTGTCATCTCTCGCTGGGCTAGTAGCAATTTATTTATTTTATTTTTCTTTCAAGCCAAGTGTAATTCAATTAAATTCACAACTAACACAACTAATTTCCTTTTAAGCAGACTGCTTGTTTGTGCTGTGTGCACTTCGCTCCTTGTAAGCCGTCTGGCAGGTTCACAGCTTTTAGTGTTTTTTTTTCCACAGTAGCTAGCTCAACTTCACTCTGATTGCACTATGTTTTTTTTTTTTTTGTATTCGTTTCCATTCGCTAACCCTTAACGCTGCCGTTGCCATTGTAATCCAGCCTCTTAAAAGATGTACAAGAAAGCAAGATTACACTTTGTGTTCGGTTCATTTCTATTATGGGAGAGTGCAATGGAATTGGAATTAGTGTATCCACATGGATTAAGGATTCACTATTCCATTTGAAGTGTCAGTGCGATAATTGAAGAATGTTAGAGGCTTAGAGTTAAATAAAAGAAATTAAAAAAAAAATATATATTAAATGGGAAAAATAAGAAACATATAGGTAGAAGTTGGCCATAAAAGAAGAAGTTGAAAAATCCAAAGTAATCCAATAAAAATGTTGAATCTCAGGTGAAAACTTATTTATCGGCTAGACAGGAGATGGCTTTGGAGATTGGAGATACTAACAATTAAATTGAAAAAATTAACAAAAGAAGAACACAATTTCAGCCCATTTCCTTCTTCTAAAGAAACGTTACCGTGATACATTTGACTCACTATTTCACTTTCACTAATAATTATTTGAATCGGGTTTTTCAATAAAAGCTTTTTTATATAAAACAAAAACGGTTTTGGATATCAATAAAATTCCTTATTCCTGGGAAAGAACGTTCAATGCCATTATGTATGGAATTCGATTTCTTTTGAATGGCCACCACGGGCAAGCTTGCAGCCCAGACGCTGAACCCAATTTTCGACGGTTTTCAAGCATAAATCAGCCCAGACGCTGAACCCAATTTTCGACGGTTTTCAAGCATAAATCAGCCGATACTGCTGCAATTTCACGTTCGATATTCGTACGAAGTTCATCAATCGTCGCTGGCTTGTTGGCATAGATCATAGACCTGACGTAGGCCCACATGAAATAGTCTAACGGCGTCAAATCGCACGACCGAGGCGGCCAAGCGACTGGACCATTTCGTGAGATGACACGTTCTCCAAACTTGGTTTCCAATAAAATGATTGTGACATTCGCTGTGTGGCTTGTGGCGCCGTCCTGTTGGAACCACATATCCTCCAAGTCCATATCATCCAATTGGGGCCAAAAATATTCGGTTATCATTGAACGGTAGCGATCCCCATTCACAGTAACGTGCCGGTCTTGATCATCACAGATGAAGTACGGCCCAATGACACCACCGGCCCATAAACCACACCAAACCGTAATTTTTTCATGATGCAATGATGACTCATGGAGTACGTGTGGATTTCTGCCTGACCAATACCGCATATTTTGTTTATGGACGAAGCCATTCAGCCAGAAATGAGCCTCATCGCTGAAGATGATTTTTCGATGAAAATCCGAATCATTTTCAAGTTGTTGCTCAGCCCAATTCATGAACATACGACGCTTCTGGTGGTCAAACAGCTTCAGTTCTTGCGTCAATTTAATCTTGTAAGGATTTAGGCCAAGATCTTTTCGCAAAATTCACCACAACGACGTCACAGAGATGCCCAACGCTTGAGAACGACTTGTGAGAGACACATTTGGGCTTTCTGCAACTGAAGCCTCAGCGGCAGCAATATTCTCGACACTACGGGCACTTCTTTGTCTCACTGGTACGGGAATATTTTGTACTGTGCCTGTGAATTCAAATTTTTCCACTAGACGCTCAATTGTTGATCTGCTAGGATGATTGTGATGACCATAAATTGGACGTAGCGCTCTTAACGTTGAGGCCACTGACTCCGAATTTCGGTAGTAAATTTTAATAATTTCGACTCGTTGTTGGCTCGTATATCTTTCCATCTTGAAATGGCAAACCTTACTGAAGAGAAATGTCAAAAGAGCGGCAAGAAATATGGCGTCGTTTGCTGTCCCTGTCGCTCTTCTTTTGTAGCGTCCCTGTTGAAAAACCCTTTATAAAAAAGAAGCCACTCAGTTCGGCACTTTAAAAATAGTATTTAAACGTGATAAAAAAATTTTAAGGATTTAAAGCGTAACTTGGCCGTCATTACCAGAATACTCACTTCAATTAACTAACCAAAGTCAACAATCCTAATCTATATCACCGCAGACAACACTAGGTCAATATAATTTAACCTTAAAAGGACTTTATGGTCCCTATAGTATTTTGTTTTCCCCTACTACACCATGTGGAACAGGAATTGGTTGCCAGCATCATGCCATATATACTGTTTAGTGTAAATTCAATTAGCTAGCAATATCCACTAAACATCTGTCCTAAATTCAACACACACACACACACACAGAAACTCTCATCAGCGATTTTCTATTTGATTGGCTTCTGCTTTATAGGCCAGCCAACTATCATAGCCATATTCTATCATAGAGCGAGTATAGGTATGTAGAGCTCAAAAAGGACACCATGAATGGATTTGGCTTGTACTGCTGCTGCTGTACCAATTATTCTATTCACAGTTCTCACGAACTATGGCGCCATTAAAAATGCATAAATCAAGTTGTGTAATTGGCATCAGGATAATGTAGATATATGGATTGTTTGAATTGCGTTCACATTTAACCCTTTCTCAAATACCTTTTGGAATGTTAACACAGGTCAGTAATAGTGCCAAAGTGTTTTTAGTTTCGGACCTCGATATAGATTCTAAAGCAAATTTACAGATTGGCTATGCAATGTGCTGTGATTTTACGATACTTTTCAAACGCTTTGCTAATCCAAGTAGCCTACTGTGTAGGGATTCATAGAGTGCTATGAAATAATCTAGAAGAATTTTGGACCAGACTTGCCTTATAGCTTCAATAATCTACACACATTTTACATGATGTTTTGGTTGAGTGAATATGGCACATTTTAGTTCTGAGTCCTCGCCAAAACTTCTATGAATCCAAGACACATTATTTTGTACAGAATTAAAGAAAGGTTAGAAACAAAATTAAGGTTTTGGTATGGTGTTTTAAAATGGATGTTATGTAATCCAATTGCTGTAATTTCATTGCTGTATAATAAAACAAGTGATATTTAATTTATTTAGGTTTATGTATCGTAAATAGCCCAGAGATAGGCTTTTTGGCTGGCCAAGATACCAGAAAAGTTCAGTACCGTTTGGTATCGGTATTGAAAACCTAACCAATACCGAGACGAAACGCGTTTTTTTTTAGAATAATTTACCGAGACTCTCAACTTTTTTCATGTTACCAAAAAATGGAGAAGTACCACCCTTTTACACCAAAATAGTATCAATGTTTCTGAAAAGTGGCAACACGCACTTGACATCTAGAGGAGTTTTCGGCCCTTTTTGGTATTCAAAATAAGTATTTAAAATTACTAACACAGTAGAATGGCAAAAATGGCAAGAGTGTGATTTTTTTCGAAGGTGCGTCTAATCAACACCCATGTATATTTAAAGACATCAACTGCTATTTTCCAAACATGCGTTTGGCATCTGTAGGCGTTTCCGAAAATGTTTTCATGTTTAAAATAGAAAAATATTTCAAAAAAGTGAAGTTTCTTTGACATAAAAAAACCCGAAAAGTGGTAACACTGAAAGTGCGTCTACTTATCACCAATCTTTGTAGCTATCTTTCTTCTGAATCATTGCATTTGGCATCTGGAAGCGTTTTCGCAACTTCACCCATCTTTTAAGGCATCAACCGTTATTTTACCAACACGCCGCGTTTGGTATCTGTTGGTCTTTCCGCAAATTTGTCATGTTCAAAATATTAATTATTACCAATTATTACCATTATTACTTGTTGCCAAAAAGTGGCAGCAGTTACATTTTACTCGAAGGCATGTCCACTCAACAACTATCATTTAAGTTCTGAGAAATTTCATGTTCAAAATATTAGTATAGCTGAGGTCCCCTTGACATTAAAAAAAAATGTATTTTCCGCAAGAGATTTAACCCAAAGTTGCATCTACTCAACGTCTATCTTTTAAGATATCAGCTGTTATTTTCCCAAAAAGAGTTTGGCAGCTGGAACAGTTTCCGTAACTTTTTTTCAAATTAAAAATGTTTTCTAGTGTTACAGAGTTTGTCAGTGAGTCAGCCAGTAAATCAGTAATTATCGTATAATTATATAATTTATCACAAGCAAATATTTCTTGTTACTATTTCCAAAACGGCTCTTACGATTTCGATGAAATTTTCAGTTTATTTTTAACGGGAAAAAGGAAGTCGTAGCTTAAAAAACGGCAACCTTCCTTCCACCACGATCATGCTGCTTCCAGTCGACTGGAACAAGCTTTCTAGCATCCGCGATGGCTTGTTTTTTTAGATTAGCAGTTCGATTTTCTTCATTTTCTCACACCTGGGGGCTGAATTCAAAGGCTCTCTCTTGGTTGGATCACTTCACTAGTGTTCATTCGTTCGCTGTGGGCTACGACGTGTTTTTATTTTCTGATATGAATCCACATAGACTTCTCGGTTGTATCTTCTCCTCCATTCGCCCTCCCCGCACACAGGTCCAAATATCAGCTCTTGCATTTTGTTTATCGCTCAACACTCGGTGCCATAAGGCAAGTGCAGGACTGTTGACAGATCTTTCAATATTTTTAGATATAGCATGTAAATATTTGATCCTGTCCTCATTTACTTGAAGAACTAATCAAGTTTCTCCTGTTTTTCAATAGCCATGAAAGACCCTCTGGCGGCTTGCTAAGAGTGGCCGATGATATTGATATTGATACCACCGACATGCCCTAGAAAATTGAAAACGAATATCACATGATAACGCATCACCTTACTACACGGCATTTTTTGGGGGTGGTTGGTAGTATATTGTGGTTTCGACTGCCTATTTGATGGTATCGACTGTTTATCGGTGTCTGTGGTAGGTGAATACACAGCGGAAGCTTTGGCTCTGGCGACTCCAGGGGCCTATAACACAGATCGACAAGTCAACAATTTCTTCTTCAACTATGTTTGTTTAACAAGTCAAAATCATTTCTGTAACTCAATAAAAAGCGTAACAATTCTCAACTGAAAAAAATTCCCTCGACTTGTTGAACCATTCCAACAAGTTTTCCTTACACGATGAGTCGTAAGGTCTTCGAAGAAAAATATTTGATCAAAATCAGATATGTTCTTTTATTGGTGGACGAACATTATATCTAGGAAGGACTTTCAGTAAGACAATGAACATTTTTTGCACTGCACACGGACAAGACATGTGGGTCCATTTCCAAACAATTTTTTTCTTAAAATAGATTTGTATATTATTGATTCTTACAATCACTGTTCGATTCAGAATAAAAACTTAAACACTTTATAAACCAAATTCCTTACCACTAAATAAATTCAAAACAATCTACTTGATTCCATCACTTGATAATAAACACTATTGTAAGCGTTTATTTCTTACTTGTTGACTTTGAACAAGTCCTCAACCGTTGCGTCAGTTGAAATTTATCAACTATATTTAACAAGTTTACACTGTGTTTTTTGAACTCTTGTTGTTCACTGTTACAGAAAATATGGATTTATGATATTTCCCACTTGTTGGAAGAAGCGAAAACAATAGTTTAAAGTCTCCGTGTAACAAACATTTTAAAAAGTTGTTGAATTTCACTTGTTCAACAAGCACTTTATGTATTGTGTTATGGGCCCCAGGTATGCTGATGTAAAATTTCAGTCTGCCTGACATTGGAATTCTATTCAAAATCGCCTTGGAGGCTTGGACAAATCATTGTTTGCTTGTGTTTCCTGAAATTCATTGTTTAACTAGATACTTAGTTGTTAAGACCGTGTTAAGCCAGGAACATTAATATCATTGTTGACATCTCTGATGTTTTTTTTTTTTCAATACTGCCAATGGCTGCCAATACTTTGTTTCCAAGCGAAATTGGATTTTTTTTTCATTCTCATAAGAATTCAGCCGGCTAATGTCATCACCTGTTCATCGTTGATATTCCTTGTCCACAAAAAAGTGTGTAGGACATATTTTAAGCAACTTTGGTAGAATACCATTTCCCTGCATTGGACCAAAGGTCTGGTGCCTAGGTTCGATTCACACCAAAAAAAAACAGAAAAGTTTTTTTCCGAGGTACTGCCTCTTCCGAGGAACTGAAAAAGTCATGATAAAGTGCTTCTCAAAATTGTAGGCCTTTTAATTACTGCCAAACAGCACGCACACACGAATGGTTGAAAGTTGTAAGTCACCAGGCCCTGGTTCTTCAGGATCTGTTGCACCACTAAATGTATTTATTATCTTTGGCATCATCATCATCATAACAATCGCCCCAATAATTGCCCGGCCATTCTTAATGAATTCCTTTTTTGCTGGTAAGATTTTTTGTGTATAATCGTTAATAGCATTCGATACTTATTCGGCTGCACATATTCTATGATGAAACTAAATATTCCAAGCACAGGTCCAAGATTTGTAGGCAAGGCTCGTCATTATTAAATCATTCCACATTTAAAGGTTAGTTGATACTGAATGAATAACTTAGTAAACTTAAGCTTGCCGATGGAAAGTCCCCACAACATGAGCTTACCCTAAACGAAAGGACCACAAATGAAACTTTAAGTACGGGAAACAGGATTAATATATTAATCTTTAAAAAAGGTAAAAGGTTGATCAGAGTTCTCAGAATTACATGCCAAATAGAATGGTTTAGCTGTAGCTGTGGCTTGTAGCACTGTCAAAGTGGAAAGGTACAAAATTAGTATTCAGCGCTACAATGTGAAGCTGTAAATGTAGCATGAAATGCATGATGTAGAAGAAGTTAAACAAAATTCAACACTTGCAAGCTACAGCTACAATCATTTTATTCAAGGGGTTGGATTTCAGATGACTACAAGGCTTTTTCGAAACAATATTTTCCATTAAAGTGTTTTTTTTTCGATCAATAGAGATATTGAGTTGTGGGCTGTGGTGAATTGTTGTATTTCTCTTTCATTGTTCACAGCGAGATTATTTCATTGAGACAATAAAGGCTTCAAGCATAAGCATTCAGGTGTTGTCAAGAGATTAACAAACCTCAGCAATTCTTTATTTATACACTGGCTGCGGTAATATGTTGCCTTCACTTGTGTTTTGAACGTTCAGAAATTATAAGACTATTTTTCAACCTTCAAAATGGTTTCCTTAGTTCATTCTTATGAAGACCACGACTATTATGCTTATGCCCTAAGTTCTCAATGCCTTAGCATCCCAGCCTCTTATTGTCATAATGATATCTCTGCGAAGTACTTTTTTGAGCGTTGAACTCAGTTTTATTGTTGTAAACATAATAATTCTAAATGTGTGTAGAGGGGTGCATAAATAATTGGACGAACTACCCCAAAGATCTTCTAAAGTATGTAGTCTTTTAACGTGACTAAACTTTGGCTCCATTTAGATACATAATGTAAGTTATGGTACTTCATGAGTAGGTCAGTAGTTTGTCTATTATTCAAGACGTAATGTGGACTCCAAGAATTTTTGTATAATTTTCTTATTTGGTTTGATCTTTAAGCTTACGAATATTGTTCATTTCTTGTGGTATAAAAATTTAAAACCGCTAGAAAATACTTGGCGATGGCGATTCACTTGCATTTTCAAGCGGTTTTAAATTTTCTAGGATTTGGCTGTTTGGGCTTAAGGGTTTTTTTTTTTTAAATTCTCTCAATTCTCATTGTAGTAATGTAGGCCAGTAGTAAGAGTCAAACAAACTTCTCATAATAATTAATGAAAAAGTTATGACTGGAAATGGAGCAGCTGTAATTGATGTGCTATCTGAAAAATGCACTTGAATCTACTCACATATTGGCAAGAATGTCACACTGTACAAAAAAGTTGTAAAAATATTTTTAAAGGCTCAAATATATTTCTTTTTATTCTGAATGTTTTTTGTAGGATTCATACAGCCTAACCTACGCAGATCATGTTTGAATATTAGCTCCCACATTGTTCTCCAAACACCAACTGATATGCTTGCTTTATTTTAACACAACAATTTTCAGCACTATTAATAGGATCTGAAAGAACTTTATTTTATCTTCCTAATGCCCAATTTCACGAAAGACGTTTAATTAATTTAAAAGCCATTTAGCATTTAAATGATGTTTTTTGATTTCACCAAATGCTTTTGACTTCAGGAAGATTTTAAATACTCTCGTACACTAAAACCTCGTGTTGTCTCATTAAATTTTAACACTGGTATTCATAATCACAAATAAAACACGAATTATCTTTAGTCAGTGAGTTAGGTGCCAAATCTGATCAATAAATCAAAATTCTAGGTAATAAACTAACTCACCAAAATAAGTACATTAAACGAGTAATTAAGTTAAAAACACTTCTGTCATTGCTGCCAAAATCTAGAGATAAAAGAAAACAGACGCTAGTGACACACATGCTTCTTACGACTTCAAATGAGGGAGTGTATTTGCAAGAGTTAACAGTTCAATAAATAGTCTTTGCCAACAGCAGAGTATTGTTGATTGTAGTAGATTTTTGTTAAGATTTTGAATCTAACGTGGATTAGTAGTTTATATTTTTATTGATACGAAATTTTGATTCGTGAACTAACTTCTGATTGACGTTTAAGTTAATTTGTGAATTAAAAGATATCTAAGCAATTTTTATTGATAGTGCTGTAAAAGTCTTTTTTGTTCAGCCTTTCCAGTCAATACCAGCTGATATCTTGCTTTCAAACTAATTGAAGAATAGCAGAGTTTTGAAATTATACCCCTCAATCATCCCCTCATCCATAATGCTTTTTTACTTCTTCCGATACACTTCGCGTGTGCGAGTGAAACAACCTCTTCTTTTATATCCAGGGATGTCAG
Organism: Dasysyrphus albostriatus; assembly: GCA_946251815.1. Taxonomy (NCBI): domain Eukaryota; kingdom Metazoa; phylum Arthropoda; class Insecta; order Diptera; family Syrphidae; genus Dasysyrphus; species Dasysyrphus albostriatus. Next base: position 42,152,868 of record OX276337.1, on the reverse strand, counting down.
GCAAACTCAGTCTAATTGAAATGTCCCTTAAATATTCTTTTTCTAAATTGGTGAAACTGAAAAATCCTTAAAGTGCGATAAAATTTAGAACGAGTTTAGATAAAAATAATTTTTTGAAATCAATTTTAAAAATAGAGGCGGCTTAATGTAAATTCCACAATCTCCAAAATCAGATGTTTTGTGTTAACAGTGTTATTCAAATTGAAAAGTGCAGGTTTTTTTAACATAGGTCTGAAATGTGAGTAAACATTGATGAATTATAACAAATCTGGTTTCATGTGAAAGCAAAAATATTATATATGGAATAAGTCCTCAAAACTATTTTACCTTTTAACCAGGTCAAACTAATTTTACAGGGCTCTATTTTTAAAATCATTCATTTTCTTCAAAAATCAATGAAAAAAAACTGTACGTGATAAAATTTTTATAAAACCAGATTTAAATTTTAAAAAATCAAATCTATGATAATTTCAGAAAATCATTTGAAGGCAGAAAAGCAAATTGATTTTGGCCGACGATTGTAATTATAGCAGATAATTAGGTGTAAACTACACTCCTCCCTGGAACGGAACAAATTCCCCGAAATTTCAAATTTTACGTGTTTGTTGTTTCTTTAATTTCCTGTAATTTGTTTGCATTTTTTTGTGTTGGTAACACTAAAAATGAGAAAAAAACTGATTTAATGGGGTTGTTCAAAAATAAAATGATTCAAAATAGAAAAAAAAACTTCAAAATTTTGTTTTCCCTTGAACAACTATTTTCAAAAAATCACCATAAAATTGCTGTTTTTATATTTTTTCACTGGCAGGTGATAACTCTGTGAAAGGACGTTCTAATGTTCAACTATATGTAGCTAGTTTTAACATTTATTTGCTTCCAAAAATGGAGTGAGGAATTGCCTTAATTTTCTTCCATTTTTTTAGAATCACCCTTTAATTAAAAAAACTATCAGTTTTAATTTGTATGACTTCTTTGTACGATAAGTTTCGGTCTAATCATACCGACTACCTATTCGGGCTGAACATAATCTGCCAGGCCTGAGCTTGATAACTTTGTTGAATGTCCTTAGACCTTAGAAGAAAAGCAGCCAAAGTATTAATTTGCTAGCCCCGCATTCTCATTTCAGTATCCAATTCGCTTGAGGCTTGAAAACAATTTTGCTAAGTCCCAACTTACTTATTGTTCGCTATTCTTTTAGGGCTTGGAATAAATAAAGCCTACCGCATGCATTTGATTAGTTTAATTGTTTATCTTTTTTCATCGAAATTCGGGGCTTAGAAAAAAAATATTTTCATTAAAAATTTTCAGCCCCAACCTTGTATTAATTGTACAAGTTCCTATCGGGCTTGAAAAAACACAACTAACATATATTTCTTAGCCCCGATCTTGAATAAAAACTGCAATATTGTAATGTGTTGCATTTTGTTTTCAGATTGATTTAACGAATCGGCTGTGGGGGGGGGGCGGCGCTTCAGCCCCTGGATCCACCATTGGTGAGTATCGTTGTTTCTCCAATTGAATTTTTGATTCTCATTTTCACACAAACTGAGTTTACACTTTGAAAAAAAGTAAATGTACAGAACAGGGTCTTTATTAAAAAAGCTCAGTAAACATCAATTTACTAAAGTAGATGCCAGAAGAGATATTTCAAACAGCCTTTAAAAATTGAATTTATTACCTCATATTCTGTTGATATATGTTTAATCATACCTTTATCAATCATGGTTAAATTGTACAATTTAAATATATGTAGGTATCGCATGAATAAATATGCAAGCAAAGAAATATACAAAACATGCACCAGCTATTGCTTCTCCTAATAATTAATTCCATTCCTGGAAATACATTGAAACTCGAATTCATAAACGTAATTTGTACAAATTGCTTACCCAAAGGGTGCCTACCCTTGTTTATATATTAAATGCCATTACAAATGTCGATCCAGGTCTACAACTCAAGTAAGTAGTGCAGTAACAAAGTAAGTAAAGGATCCATTTCTACAAAAGACATTCATTTTATTTGGCAAACCAGCAATTTCAGATTAATAACCAACATCCAAGCAACCGGACTTTATGTGAAATGCCATCCATCCATCTATCCCCTCTATAATAAATATTCCTACTTAGATGCATATGAATCTATATTTTGATCAGAGGCCTCTCTTTATAGCATCGGAGCATCCATCATTATGTGTTCATAATAGGATTCCAATACCAGTGTCCTACCTCAACTCGAAACTCGTACAATCTCCAACCTCAACCCAGTGGCAGATTTTGTTGAGTGAAAATGTTGGGTTATCATCAGCAATTGCTTTTTCGGAATGCAGTGCAAGTTGTTTTCGAAAATACACAGTCTATATAGACGCTCGTACCAAGTATATACGCCAAAAGTTTGATAGCAATCATCGGATTGCGGAATTGTCAGCCAAAGAACCTTTTTTCGGAATCAATTGAATGCGAGTTTGTCAAAATTTGGCGAAAATGGAATCTGAACTGGAAAATAACTGTCTGTCTGTCATTTTTGCCTTGGTCCTCTGGTTTCGGTCCTGATCCTGAATCTGGTCAACAGCAATAAACGCATCCATCGCTGGTGGTGCTTAGAGCACTAATAAACTGTAAACAAAACTTAAAGCCGATAGAAATTGAGGCTGCTTCTCTTTTTTCTCTATTTAGTCCTATGTACAATACAGAGATAAATCATTTCGGTGATGACGACGAAAAGGGCTTATGACTTCCGACAAAGTGAAACCGCGTATTGCTGGAGTTTCGTCAGAAAATTTATGAAACAATTTCCCATCGGTGCACACACATGAGCCGCAACCGATGAACAACGACGATGACGGAGACGAACGGCCGCCACCGCGCCATAGTCATTTCTGGCCTCCTGCGACAGGATGCCTACCAAAAAGGATATATGCCTGCCATGCAAAAATAATAATTTATATGAGCGTACACTCGTCATTCTCGTTCTTTTGAGGGCGATACATAGCGAGTGCGAGCGGTGGGTGTTCTTCAAATGACAGAGGCGAAGTGTAAAGGCGACCGTCAAAGCTATTAGACTGGGTTGTGGGCTGAGCTATTGAAGAGGAGCGATGATAAACTGTTGTTCGGTTGAAGTTATGGGTTATGGCCGCGCACTGTGGCATGGCCATCAGCAGCGAATTGAATGAGAATGGGTGGCAATCACGTTTTGTGTGTTACTCGTCAGCTGTCATTTATTTTGTGGTTATTGTTTTTGAGAGAATAGCAACACTTGGAATTATGTTCGAACAAAATGCTTCTTTTTAAACCTATAGATGGATGACTGCCAGAGATGTCACTTCGAGTTGTGTCAGTGTTGATGGAATGGTTGAGTGAAATTTAAAATAATGACAGCTTTAATATAAGAAATCACAGTTACATACATATGTTTAATTTTATAGAAAAAAAAACATGTAGAAGACATAAACTCAGACAAAGAATATTTTGGAACTTTTATGTAGTGTTTTCGGAAGAGCTGTATATCCGTCATATACCTATATGTCAAGATCTCTTGCTTTACTCCGAAATTTGAGAAAATACCACTCTTTAGGTTTGAGCACAAAATTAACGTAGTGAACATTGACATCTTTGTACGATCGAAACAAATTTCTTAAATTATATAAAATTGCATAAAAATACAGCAACAATTTTAGGCTAGACCAATGGGACCACGGCAGGAATTTGCAGTTTTTTTTTGCATTTTTAATGCATTTCCATTCCGGACTTTGCAGTTCACCAAATAGCACTGCTAACTTCACTGTTAAGTAAGCAGAATATTCCTTTTCTTAATAATGAGGCCAGCTAGTACATTGCAGTTAGGCTCCAAATTTGCAGTTAAATTTGCATTTTAAGAAAAATTAAGGTCCAAATTCTTGAGTCCATATTAAAAAAAATCGAATAAATTAATTTTTCACTGTTAATTCTGCAGTAAAATTAGCAGAACAGTCCTTTTCTCAGTAACGGAGCTAGATAGAAATTTACAAAGAGGCTTCAAATTTGCAGTTTCTTATACGTCTGTGAAGTTAGCAGGGCAACTTTCACCCGCGCAAATGGGACCTTGACAGGAATCTGCAGTTTTTCTTGAATTTTTTTTTTGCATTTCTATTCCCGATTTTGCAGTTCGCTAATTAAGGGTGTAATCGGGTGTGAACTGCTAACTTCACAGTAAAGTAAGCAGGACAAATAGCGTATCTCAGGAACCAAAATTTGAAGTCCTTTCCCAAAAACCCCTTTTTCCTTTTTTTTTTTTTAAAAAGGACTTAAAATTTTGGTTCTTGAAATAAGCTATGTGACATGCTAACTTCATTTTGAAGAAGCCTATTCCTGAAATGCAAAATTAAATTATTTATTAAATTAAATTTGGAGCCTTACTGCAAGTTTCTAGCATGCTTGGTTCCCGAGATACGCTATGTGACCTGCTAACTTCACTGTGAAGATAGCAGGTCACTCAATTAATCCCTTATTTGGCGAACTGCAAAATCGGGCATAGAAATGCAAAAAATTCAACAAAAAAAACTATAAATTCCTGTCAAAGTCCCATTTTCGTTGGTGAAAGTTCCCCTGCTAAATTTACATATGTGTTTTTTATGCACTTCCAGAAAAATTAAAGTTCAAATCTTGAATTCAAAATCAAAAATTCATTTTGCAACTCCCTGTGAAGTTTGCAGTACATGAACATTTTTCAGTAACCGAGTTAGCTAGAAAATTGCAGTTGTGTCCCAAATTTGCAGTTTTTTACGTACTTCAAGTAAAAACTCAGTTCAAATTTTGAAGATCAAAATTGACAAAAAGTCGAAAAATAAATGTGTGTACCATTAACTTCACAAAATTGATTTTTAGATTTTTTTTTGTCAAATTTAGACTTCAAAATTTGAACTGATTTTGTCTTGAAGTGCATAAAAACTGCAATTTTTCGACTAGCTCCGATACTGAGAAAAGGACTGTTGTGCTAACTTCACCATTAAGTAAGCAGTGCAGTGGGTTAAGCCTACTATTTGGTGAACTGCAAGATCCGGCGTTGCACGAAGTCTACAATGTCCCGTTTAAAAAGTTGTCGTTGTTCTTTTAAATATGCTCTTGTTTTTTTCGAGCTTTGGAAGCACTTAGGAATTTCAGTGACATCCTGAATGCATTAATAGTTACTTTTCAAACGTGATAACAAATTTAATTTTGAAAAAGGCACCACATAACTATGTAGCAAAATGCGTTAGCATAATTTCAACATGTCTTGATAAAATTTGTTGGTCTTTTATACTTAAAAAAAATAATTGTGTAGCTTGTGACACAAGCACACTCTTCTAGACTCTCACTCTACTTTTTGAAAAAATAAAATAAACAAATTGAACGGTTTCTATGAAAGCTATGAAAACTGTTATTTAACTACTAACTCTACAAAAGCAAACACGTGGATATATGCCTTAGGTGACACCCTAAGATTTTTTAAGGCTCCGGAAAAAATGATCTTAGGGTAAATGGGTGACATTAGGATCAAAACTTAAGTCTAAATTTAATTTGCCACTCATCTGTCAACTGCCATCAACTGTCAAATGCCATTTAATGATGGTTACGATGCCCATGGATTAAAAACCCTCTAGGAAATAAGAAATTTTTAAAGTTTTTACTTCCCTGGAAAAAAGTTTTGTTTGTGTTTGGGCAGTAGGGTGGCATTTGGATCAAGATATACCATTTTCTCTTTCTTTAAAGCAAACAATAAGAAATTCCATTGAAGGATGAATCATGAATGCGAAGAATTAAAAAACGCCTAAGAAAATCAGAAATGTTCATATAGATTTCTTAACTGATCTGGAAATCTAATTGATTTGGCCAATTCGTTTTTGAAACTCGCTTTGATTCTCAAACAACTGAAGAAAAAACAATTTTTTTTTTTAACGTTAGAGCTCACTTCAAAACGAACATAGTCGGACAATATTTTCTCAAAAATTCAGATAAACGATCCGAAAAAATTTGGTTTTTGAGAGCAAATTAATTGCCATTTAGCTAGATATGCAAAAAAAAAATATTTTTGTGTTCGTTTGCGAAAAATGGACGTATTTTTTCTATCCGATGGAAATCTTACCGGACTCTTACCGCACTAAGACCACGGGCGAATCAGGACCAATCTTTGAAAGATCGACAAATGATTTTTCATTCTCAATCCATGAATCACATCGTGGGAAGTTTAAGGTTATAACACTTTCCCATAGCTTTTAGACTATCAGCTCATGAGGCTTGGTTCTTCTCAATATCCGAACATTGTCTCGTATATTTAAGATGGTCTCCATTTTGGAGTGGGTATGACTGCAGTCGCTGATTGTGTGATACAGCGTGTTTTTTAACCCCTTCTATAACCATTTCAATTTGAAGGTCACGATGTAGATGGCTATTTCTTATACTCGTATACCAAGGGGCATTATTCCACGAAGGACGTTACTTTGGAATTTTTGGATGGGTTCAGCATTTGTTTTCTTTTACAGCCCCATAGTTGGATGCCATAAGTCTATACGGGTTTCAATACTTGCTTATACAGGGTCTCCGCCGGAAAGGTATACTTCTTTGTTTGTTTTAATTTTTGATTAAATGAAAGAGAATGGGTCTTATATTGATAAATGTTTTATTTAATGTCAGCTTCTGTTAGTCTCACAAATGTGAGCCCTTTTGAGCACCTTTTTCATTACATTCTCACACATTTTTAGCGGTATTTTATTAATTTCAAGACTGTCAAGACTAATGTTTAGCAAAATGGCGGCAAAACAAAGTAGTATACCTTCCCTGCGGACAGCCTGTATAATATTGGAAGTATTGCGAGCTTAGCGTGAACTTACCAGGACAAAAATGAAAAAGAAGATAAACGATCTGAAACATTTTTTTTGTTGAAATCTAATTAATCACGCAAGGAATATTTGTTATTTAAGTAATAATGTAATTAAATTTTCTTATTATTTTTTTATTGATTAATCTTTTAAATGTTTTTATTTATTTTTAGTACTTTTTTTGTGTGTAACTAATAAAAAATGTATTAGTTTTCAATAACCAATAATTTTTGAACCGCCCCCCTCCCACACATACCTCACTGTTTATTCCCTTGAGTTATTCATAAATACAGAGCAAGAACCTAGGATTACGGGGCATAAAAAGTGAAGTATGTTTTGTGGCATGCTACCCCCTGCAACCTCCGTGCTTGGCCTCACTATAGGAATTGGGGTAGGTGCGAGGTTGGGTGTATGCAAAGATTATTTTACATTTTTTGACTTAAGTATGGACTTTTGACCCACTTTCTGAACAAAAAACTATGAGCTTTCGACCCACTTCCCTCTGGGGTTTTGGCCCACTTTAGTGAGTTATTAGTTCATAACGCATTTATGGACTTCTAACCCACCCAAGTGAGCCAACAGCCCATTATGGACTTTTTGCTTCCGGATTTTTAACCCTGCGCCGACCCACGATAGGTTCTTAATTAGCTTCTTTAAATTATTTTTAGAATATGCAAACAAAATGTTAGAAACCAGAATTTAAGAAAAGCAATTTCGAAAGAAGAATTTAGCAAAGCGAATTTTGACCTTGCAAAAATTTCGACCCGAATCCTTAAATATCGACAAAAATTGGTAATATTTTTGCCAGTAGTTTTTAATTCCAAGATAAGCCCCCAAAAAAAGACCAACCTTAACTGATAAATATATTATTACTGATTTGGGAATTTTTTTTTGGTATCACACTCTACCGTTGGGTAGCTTAGTTTATTTGAGCGAGCGATCAATTTAGTTCAATTCATACTACTGAACTAGTTCGTTCATTTTCGTTCAATTTAGTTCAATAGTTTATTAAAAAAAATAACTTGGCATTCAATATAAAAAAAATAAGTTAAGTACTAAAAACAAATATATTTTTCAAATTAAATAGGAACATAAAAGACGCACGGTTTTAGCGCGTATGATTATTAAAAATTATTGAACTCCTTACCTCAAGTCTTCTGTGTTGTGTCTCGATTGTGAAAGTCGGAAGCGGAATTTTTGTTTAAATGTTTTTATAATCTTTAGCAGCTGTTTTATGGCGGTTGGGAAATGTCAAAAACTAATAAATTCATTCGGACCTTATCAAATTTAAAATAAAAATTTTGGCAGAAGTTTTTCTCTCAAAAATATAATAAACAAATGATAGGTTAAAAGTCATGAAATAAACGATTTCGACGTTTGTGAATAGACAAGAGAAAGATATGTTGCTCTTCGGAACATGGACCTATTAATGGTTCATAAAGAGTTCAGAAACTCAAAATAAAATATGAAGTAAAAAATTAATGATAGAGCTTTTCTCCTTCTTCGAGAAAAATTTAGCGAACTAAAATGAACTAGTGAACGAAGTGTGTGAACTAAGTTCACTAGTTCACTTCGTGAACTACACAAGCCTAGAGTTGAAATCGATTATTACAGCCCTGAACCGAGCAACCTCAGTGTTCTTTATAACAAACTTATCATATCACCAAAATCGCCAATTAAATTGCACAGCGCTACACCTCTCATCCTGTTGGTATTTCCATTAAAGATCAAGTTTACTAAATCATTATGTTAATAAACTCTCTCCTAAGGACTTTTATTAATCCAAAATATTCCTGATTCAAGTTTAAAAACTTGGCATTAACCTTTTAACGATTTTGTAGGTCTAGCAGCCTTTTGAATATTGGTTTATAAGCTTTTCAAGTCTATAAAAAAAACTTGCTTGAGTTACAAAATTTTCTACAAAAATCAATTTAAATAACAAAACCATTCTTAAAAACTCAATAAATGGTAGATATACAATATACGTACATTTTACTACCATAGCTAGGTACATTGAAAGAAAAATCAAGGATAAGTTCACCCTTCGCTATTATCAATCTCTCAATCTCTTGTGTGCACTCGTCACCACCACCGAACCATAAATATATATTTTGTAACTAAACTTGGTTAACCTTTTATTGGGAAATTCCCAGAATCACAATCATAAAATGACATTTTTGCCGCCTTTTGAGCAAAAATGTTTCTTTTCGTTTAACGTAAAAGAAGTATATAGGAATAGGTATAACATGACCACCTTCACCGCAACTCAATCCAAAAGGGCACTTCTATTGGTTGCCACCCAAAAACCTCTACAATTGTCAATCGCACCCTCATCAGCAACGTGTTACACATCTCATCAACATCACTATTCATTTGTTGACGAGGCATACATTTGTTGGAGCTGATATACGAATGTACCTTTGTATGTACATTTGATTATTTTCTCCTCAATTCAATTTACTTCACAGTTACCATCTAAAACGACGAACGGCTACATTGCCAAACCACCATTCATTCATATATCCTTATTCCAACAAGACCACCAATTCTATTTTCTATACCCTGACCGCCTTACATCCCATGGGATGCATATGTGCTCGACCTCCAACCCTCTTAAAAAAAAAAACACAACTAAACACAGTCCACTAGAATCTTTCAACAGCATTCTCCACTCTTAGCCAAACATCACTCTTGATTTCGCACCCAAAAAACATTCAGGATGTGAATGAGTTAGAGGAAATATTTTTTGTGGGGCACAAAATAAAATATACCAAAAAAAAAGAAAGACGAAAAATCTAGATTTTATTATTCAGTGGTTATTTACCGTTGCGTGAAGGACAACAAGGAAAAGTAAAATGAAGACGAAGGATTTGTTTGCTTTAGTTTTTTTTTCCTCCTTTGCGAATAGCAAATAATATTTCACACATTCATAAGGAACCTCTCAATCCTGCAGTGATGCTGATGGTTACACAGGATTACCGCTGGTGGGCATGGATGCGTTCACAAGTGACAGCACATTCACACAGTTTAGGCAACACACAAGTTTCGTCAGGATTTCCCTCCCTCCAGATCTCATCCTGATGTGTTTGGTTAGGTCCGCTTGTTTTGCTTCACTTTTTTTTTCTATTTTTTCTATTTTTATTTATTTTATTTTTTTCCCATTTTTTTTTTTTTTTTTTGAAAGCAAATACTCTTGTGTGCCTATGATGTCCTTGTCGCATGCGATGTAAGGTCACAATGTTACTGGGTTTTTTTGCTATGATTGAAAGGATTCTCTCGCCACTTTCGTCTTTAATTTTCTTTTGGTCGGAGTTTTTTTGTTTGTTTGTATACTTACCCTCCATTTTAATAAACATTTTCTCAAAGAAAAAAATTGTACTCCCACAGTTTTTGCTTTTTGTCCTGGGAATCCTTAAATTCGGCATCATCTTTCTATTTTTGTAAGTGGATATCCATTATACATATGTATATACCAGCAGACACAGACACACACACACCCAACAACCATGAACGGCTTCGAGAGGAAATAATTCAAAAAGAAAACCGAAATCTGAAATCCAAAATCGTATTTCACCCGGCGACCTGACTAAGAGTAACCTCCAAGCACCACCATAACCCAATACAACCCCCTTTCACTCCCGCCACCACATGCAGAATCCATGGTCACATAAAAAAGAAAGATCTACGACGACCAATATTTGTGTGGGGTCGCATCCGATGGATGTGGGTATAAATAGGAGAATGAGGGTAGGTTTTTGGGGGGTAAGCATCAGAATAGCACAGCGCACATATGTACATCCGTTTAAATTTGGGCTTTTGGTATTCATAACGCTTAACGCAAAATTGATTGGTCTATTCACAGTTTGGCAGATCGAAGAATAAATTATTGGGGCGATTCAAATTGGTTTGGTCAATATTGAGAGTCTAGGGCAGACGTCCCGGCCGGCCAGCAGAAGCATTTATGTAGCACACAGTATTAGATTTTCAGCCACCATTTTTGGATTTCCCCATTCTAATAATTCACATATTGTACACATATGAAATAGTAAAAGTGTGTTTTTGCATTTTGTCCTTGAGGCACTTATTCATGGTAAATGTAGGAATTAATAAATGAAGTTGAAATTTCAAGTGTAAAAATATTCAATATTATATGAGTTGAGATGAACTTGGAGATTATTGTTTTGATAATTTTTTTGTTAATGTGTTTGTATTCGATAGACTGATTCAGCAATTTTTTGTTAAAATGGATTTGAAAGCTCATGAAAAGATGAGTTTTATGACCTCCTGATGGACTTAACTTAAGAAGCCTACCCGGGGTACGATGTAAATATTTTGCTCGGAGACATCATTGCTCAAATTGAAAAGGAAGACACTTTCGCGGATCAGTTGCTAGGAACAACTTCCACGTAGAGCAAAAATGATAACGGCGTCTGACTAAAAGATTTTTCAGAAGCTCATAATACGGCGATAAGTAGCAAAAGGCTTCTATGGGTAAGAAAAACAACCTGATGACAGTCCCCAAATATCGACCATGTGCTAATTGGCCTCAGACATGTTCCTATGCATACTTTTCGAGAGGGCACTTAATTGCGATGTTTTAGTTGCAACTTTTATCTGGACTCCCGCAAAGAAAACACATTTTCAATGCAGCACTTCCTACAAAGCAGCAAAGGCCATAAAAACGAAATGCAAAATTTTGATTTTTGTATATCAATCTATCTTAAAATAATAATCATTTTTTGCTATCATTCAAAACCAGAAATTTGGAGATTTTAGTCAATCTTGGAGTCTTGTGAATAAAAAAACTTAAGCTTAGGCTTGCATTTTTAAGTTAAAGCTAGGTTTTGTGTGAATAAAAGCAAGCTTAAGCAAGCAAATAAAAAATATGTTCTAGTAATAGCTTTTTTAAAATAGCCAAAGCCAAATTCATGTTGCTTAAGCTTGTTTTTCCAGCTTAGCTCCAATTTGTGTGATTAAAAATAGCTTAAGCTAGAATGTTATAGTCAAAGCCACAAAAATATCAAGCTTTTTGGGCCCCTAACTAGAAAGCTGTGACTAGTTCTTATTTTGCAGAATTCTCTTCAGCAGAAGTCCATTCAAGGCCGTAATGTGGCTAGGAATCAAAGATATATGGCATGAATACAATTTAAATGTTAATGAGTGTAAAAATATCAAAGGTAAATATACTAAACAATTATTTTTTCCTATTAATACAAAAAATTGTTGTAAAACTTTGGAATTCAAAATTATTTTATAGCTTTTACAAATATTTGTGCAAAAATTGGATCAAAATAATTCAAATAGTTTCAAAAATAACCTACAAGTACAAAGTTAAATAAAAATCCTTGGAGACAGTTTTGAAAACATTTCAAAATATAAAAACCGTTGTATTGGAGCAACCTGTCCTAAGGATGTGCTAGCTCACAGGTTCGAACTTTTCCTTCTTGGAAATGACATTAAAATTCTCTGTACCGAAATTAAAAAAAAAAATCGGTCTATCCGCTTAGGCTCCAGATCGATGTACAGTGGACTTACAGACGCATAGATATTTTTTGGACTGTTCGTCCGCATCGTACGAAATTGATTAAAACCTCGAAATGTTCTTTTTACATCAAAACAACAAATACTTGCCATAGAAAGCAAGCAAATCCACTTGCTTTGCTTTTTGGTTCCAAAATAATAGTTTTAACTTAAGTTTATACGCCAAAACATGTGAATAAACAAACAAAAGCTAAACAAAAATTAAGCTTTAGCTGGAATTTTCTAGCTAAAGCTGTTTAGCGCAATAATTTTTGTATTCACATAAAACAAAGCTTAAATTCACAAGGCCCATTGCGATGATAGAGAACATGATAAAAGTTAGTCACACAATTCCATACTTGTCTGTCTGTCTGACCGTTACGTTGGGCTGGCGTAGATAAGATTTTTTTCAAACGGTTTGACTCTTGTTTTGCTTAAGTTAATATTCAAAGAAGTATTCAGAGTACCAAATTGTTTATCATTGAGCGTTAAGACACATAAACTATAGGATTACAGTAACTAATAGTATCTGTGAAGTACCGGATTTAACTCTTTTGGGCCCTAGGCCTATAGAGTAAATGGTGCCCTAGTTTGTATTTCCTTGGCTTTCAAAAATAATCAAATCAGAAAAATAAAAAAGGATCCTATTTAGTTAACGACAGAAAAGTTCTGAATAGATAGAAATAAGTTAAATCAAAATTGTGAAATTCGTTTTTGAAAAAAAAAAATGAAAAAGTGCTTACATTTTCATTAGTTATTATAAAAATTGATTAATGATTCAATTTGACTGTTAAATACATAATTTTTTTTTAAATACAAAAATTACAAGAACCCCTTTAAGGTACATAATGTCTTGGAAATTATGAAATAGTTGAAAATGATATTAAAGAGATAACACAAAATACGGGATAAAGACAATTTTGATCAGAATGACAATATAGCATGAAGAAAGAGGGCATGTAAAGGGTGTCCGCCGGGAAGTTATACTACTTTGTTTTACCGCCATGTGGTCTTGACAGTTCATATTTGGCAGTCATGAAGTAGACTCGTGGCAAATTTATTATGGAAAAATATTCGTTAATTCGATAATTTTGTCAAAATCAATCATCGATTACTGTGACGATGAGAAAGTTACGTGAAATTTTTGGGAGAAACAACAAAACGCACTATTTATCGTGTAGTGCGGGGTTCTTTAAAAGTTTTTTTCTTAAGCTGTATTGAATGAAAAGCGAAACCTAAATTTAAAATAATATAAAATCGCCGGGTCAATATAAACGGTAATAAGTTTCTAAGTACAAAAAATTGAAAGTTTTGCAGACAGTAAGTCTGTTCTTGTAATTCTGAAGTTTGGTCAGAATTGGTCACTTCTGTATTTTGTCAGTTGAAAATGTCAACAGAAAACAAAATGGCTATTGTTTACTTGCTCTCATTTTCAAGTTACTTGGAATTAAAAACTTTTAAAATATGAAAGTAATTATAGAAAGAAAAATAAAAAAATTTTTTTAACAACTAGTTTAATAGCTTAGAGCTCAAAAACAAGTATAATATTTGATTACTTGAAAAAATATAAATATATGCAAACAAAGTTTTGAATCGTTGAAGCGGATTTCTTAAAAATTAATTTTTTATAAATAAAATTCTTAAAACATTTTTAAGAACAAATTTTGGAATGCAAATCTAAAGTATATATTTATATGCAGATAAAAACAAAATTAAAAAAAAAACCGTTTTTGATATATCGGTTCAAAAAAAAAATGAAACTTTTTTTAAGAATTCAAAAACATTTTTTTGAAATTCGTACATATGCAATATTATTTCATCTTATCTGAAATTTGTAACGGGTGATTTTTTAGCTGGTTTGGTTTTGGCAACACTGGTTTTGACAGCTGACGTGTGTTTAGTACCTTGTGTCACCGTCAAACAGCTTCAATTTGGTTTGCAATTTAACCATGGATCGTCTTACAAATGAACAACGCTTGCAAATTATTGAATTTTACTATCAAAATTTGTGCTCGGTTCGAAATGCTTTTTTATCGAAAAATTGTGTTCAGCGATGAGGCTCATTTTTGGTTAAATAAGCATAATTGCCGCATTTGGAGTGAAGATCAGCCAGAAGCATTGCAACAGCTACCAATGCATCCCGAAAAAGCCACTGTTTGGTGCGGTTTATGGGCCGGCGGCATTATTGGGCCATATTTCTTCAAAGATGATGCGAATCGCAGCGTTACTGTCAATGGTGAACGCTACCGAGCGATGATAACAAACTTTTTTTACCCGAAATGGAAGTTCTTGACTTGCATGATATGTGGTTTCAACAAGACGGTGCCACATGCCACACAGCACGCGAAACAATGGCGCAATTGCGAGGCGAGTTTGGTGAACAGTTAATTTCACGTTTCGGGCCGGTCAATTGGCCACCTAGATCGTGCGATTTGACACCATTAGATTATTTTTTGTGGGGGTATGTCAAGGCTAATGTCTATAGGGACAAGCCCGCTTCGATTGACGCACTGGAAGCCAACATCCATGCATTCATTCGTGAGATACCGGTCGATATGTGTGAAAGAGTATGCCAAAATTGGACTCAGCGGATGGGCTACCTGAGACGCAGCCGCGGTCAACATTTGCATGAAATTATCTTTAAACATTAAATTGCAAGGTTCAAACTATCGATTCAAATAAATATTTTATTCATTTTTTCGAATTTTTTGTGTTTTTTTTTTTTAAAGTTCTAAACCTCTTAAAAAATCACCCGTTATATGAAAAAATTATCTAAATCCATTCGGCCGATAGTGAGAAAATTCGAAATAAGAAAACACGTCCTATGACAGGTACTATTAATAGTTGCTAAGTGCAAAATTGTATAATTTTTCTCTAGTAGATCGTATTAATTTTAGTATATGAAAACAGTTTAATCAAAATCGTAGAAGTCGTTTTTGAGAAAAAAGTTCCTTTCGGTTTTTTAACTTTTGTATGGAAGGTACCGTTATTTTTGCATATAAATGCATGAACAAAAATATTGAAATCATACCGGGTTGAAGAAAATCGAAAATTTAAAAAAATATTTTTTTGAGAAATACCATTAACTCGAATCTGAAGTCAGAAAAATTCCATCGGGCTTAGTTTTTGGAATATTACCGATATAAAATCAAAAAAGACGTTTTTGCTGTTTTCAAAGTTGTACTGTAGCGCAAAGTAAATTGTCTTAAGAAAATTTGTAATGGTTTCTAAAAGATCAAATTTTCTTCTTTTCAAATCTGTTTAAATCTTTCTGATATCGCTTATAGTCTCTGAGTAATCCTCAGTTAGTTGAAAGACTTTCATTTATGATATAAATGCAATGTAAGGGAGAATGGACACAATTCTGTGGGACCTAGTCCATTTCTCAACACGAATGTGCGATACATCGTTGAAAAGGTTATAGTGAGTACATCATTTCAATATCATGGCCGTTAAGCGCTAAGCCATTAGGTTCACGAGATGTTCGGCTCAAAGCACTTAAAAGAACAATAATGCAACTGCATATTTGGACCTTGTCTTCCAACTCAATATCAGCCAAATATCTCGTAAAATCTATTGCTCTTTTTATGGGTATTAATATGAGCTCATTAATTTCTTGAAAAAAATTATATCGGCTTAGATATTAACAAAAAACCGTTATTTGTTCATTTACAGTACAAAATAAAAAGTTTTATTTTGATACGCTATAACTTCAAGATTAATAAACCTACAGAGTTCGTTAATACCTCATTTTATAGATAATTTTATTGTCTAAATGTTGTTCTTGCGTGATTTTGTTGTAAAAGGAAATTTCATCGAGTTGTTGAACAAAAACCAAATTCCTTTCTTTTTCAAGATGATGGTCATCTCCTTACCCCCGGCACCCTAAAAACATGGTTTTATAAAGAACAAATGTAGCCAAACTCAAATCGTACAAGAACTTTAGCCCATCGATTATGGAAATTTTAATAAATTTTTTGACAAAATTAGATGCACCGTGAAGTTCTTGCATAATTTTCTCAGAATCTATTGCTTTTATGAAAAAAAGTATGTTAATCTTTTTTGTGTAGAATGACATAAGCTACAATTTGTACCTTCACATTTTCTTTAAAAATACTTATAGTTTTCGAGATATTAAGAAAAAACTGAAATTTACCATCTTTAATCCCCCCAAAAAAATTAAACCCCGGTCCAAATTTTGGGAACTTTTCAGGAAATGGTTAAGAAATCAAAACAAAACTCTCCACCAAAATTCAGCTTTGTCGGAATTTTTTCGTAGTTTTGCCATTTTTTTGTCTAATTTTCCTGGAATACTAGTCCTAGTCGGCCTTATGGGAAGTCCAGGATTGTATCTGTGGTAGTGGTTTTCGTCTTCATTGAATGAATTGACTGCTTCTGGTTCTTATATGCATGTGGGGTGTGGGAAGCGTCTATTGCAGATTTGGCATATATCATGGCGATATTAATATGACAGGCATAGATAAGGTAGCTTCATGTTTTGTTGCTTCATTTTGTTTATTTTATTTATTCTCCCCTAACTGGATAACTGAGTTCAGTTTGAGATCGGTTTAAGTTCGATTTAAGATCGGTTTTAAGATTGGTTTGAAATCATTGTGAGATCAGTTCGAGATCGGTATGAGATTGGCTTAAGATCGACTTGACTTGATCGGTTAGAGATCGGTTTGTGATGGGTCGATTTGAAATTGTTTTTAGCTCAGTTTGAGATTGGTTTTTAAATCGACTTAGATTGGTTTGAAATCGGTATGAGATTGGTTTGAAATAAGTTTTAGACCGATTGTTATATCTGTTTTAGTTTGTTTTGAGATCAGTCGGAGTTCGGTTTAAGTTAAATTTGAAGTCAGTTTGGGGTCGATCTGAGTCCAATTTGAGGTTGGTTTGAGATCAGTTTGAGACCAAATTGAGTTAAGTCGAGTAGAGTGGAGTCCATCGTGGGAGGTGTCCACCCATGCAATGTTTTTTTTTTTTAAATGAATGAAAAGCTAAAAAAAACGGTTTTTCAAAAATACAAAAAAACTGGCCCTAAGTCTGATTTTATTCAACACTTAAAACAGAAGGGATACATGGTGCATTTTATAAAGTTAAAAAGAAGATAGAACAGACATTAAATTTATATTTAATGCTTTTCTCCGAGTGTCTTATGGTTGAAAATAACACCAAACACGGTATCGGAATGTTCGCAGCATTGGTAAATGACTTCCCACTTTTCATCAATTAGAATTCTTCTATAGTTCATGCGTATCATCTTCCTTGCATCAATAATTTAATATTTGAATTATTGTGTCTAAGTCATCCCCTTACAATATCCTGGCCTCCTCCCCGTCCTCCTACCATCAGTATACTCATCTGATTGTTTCCATATTTATGTATATAGTCTTCAAGAAAGCAGTCTCTCCTGAGATACTAGGGTTCCTTATACAGTCTACAATAGACTTCAACTCCCATTTAATTTATGGAGACGTTTTTATGAATAGGAATCTCAGTTAAGCATGTCTATGTGTATGTATTATGTATCTAGGTGTGTATAATTTCAATTTTTTTTTATATGGTAACGTATTTTAGCTAAGACCATCATAAAAAATTGCTTCAACGCCCTAAATAGCCGACGAAAAGCCGTCCGAAAACTTATTGTCGACTCGTTTATTATATTTCTACCTATCCATCCACCTAAATTCCTATTACCTATTCCTATACCTACACCTACCTACATACCTGCCATTTATCAGACACAACACAAATACAAATAGAAAAAAGAAATATAATAACAAACAACTCACTTATCCTCTTCCCTCGAAGCAAAAGCCACTGGGGCTGATGATGGGTTCGTTTCTTTGTTCCTGGGATAACGAAGTACATCAGACCTGACAGCTGGATGAGGAACTCCATCCATATATTGTTCCGTCCACCAAGTCCACCTCATCTCCCACATCATATGATCAACCCAAACAAAAACATCTTCGACTTCGCATATCCAGCGTGTCGTGCACTCTTCTCTCTAGAGGAGTTCTCTTCGTTCGGCCATGCAGGAGCAGGCAGCAGCAGCCTATCAGTCTCACCATATTTCAACACAAACACCGAAAAAGGACATAAAATTGAAGACACGTCCTTGGCTCCATCCAATGTTAAGGCGAAAACGATGTTATGTTGCCTCTTTGCAAATTCAAAACAGCACTCGTCGCCAAAACCCTCCATAGCAAAAAATAATACAAAAAAAAAGAAACAAAAAATAAAACAACGGAACCGAAGGGTGAAAAAGAAAAACTTACAACCAAAAGATAAATGACCATTACGACTGTAAGCGAAAAAACATAGTTCATTCGTCCTGGGTGCTGCTGTGTATATTTTCGTCCTAGTCCAAGTCCTCGTCGTCGTCGCCTTTCAATTTCTTGTAAGGACCGGAGCTGAGGGAGGAATATTAGAAAACTGAATAACAAAAAAAAAAAACTCAATACTAACTCCTGTTAAGTTAGATGGATGGGTTGATTATTAAAGAAACACATACGCAAACATCGACTATAACGTTTGCAAAGGAAAAGTCTCAATTTAAGTGGTGAGAGGGGTAGCTTTAACAAATAGGACCAACAAACTCTGATGTGAGGATGTGAATAAACAGAGTGCGTTAAAGGAAGATTGAAACTTATTGATAGAGCTAATTTGAGACTTGTTTTGCTTGAAGATAAGAACTGTTAGTAAAGGTAGGTATATCTATACATAAGTGCGCAGCAGGCAGGAGCTGAAACACTTTTCTTCATATCGATACTAGTGACAGTATGGACAGGAAAATGGCGGATATAGCCCAGTAAGAATAGACATTTTCTGCTGATTTTTGGTACACATTTGTATTGAGGTTACTTAGAGTCTGAGGAAAGTCCTTAAAAACCCCATGACCGCTAGGTTTTTAATAATGGGATCAAAGGTCACAAGGGTTTTTTCTTAATGACATTGTAGGTTTTGCTGAAGTTTTTAGCCATTTTTTTCAAATCATTTTATTTGTTTTTAGCTTCCCCTCTCAACACAACATGGAGAAATAGGCCTCCCCCCCAATTAACAAAATTGCTTCGCATTTCAGACATTAAAGTATTATTTACTTCTGTAGCGCTCCATTAATCCCTCTGAGAGAAAGAAAATACCTTATTGAAGCATTACTGAATCCTTAAATATTTTCTGGTGCAAATTATATCAGTTTGATAGAAGCGATGTACCAATGTTTCTTTAATCTCTCTATAATGCTCTTATGATATAACCAAGATGCTTGCCAATTAAAAATTTCGCTTCTTTATTCCTCCAAAGATGCTTTTCGTATTTATTCAAGCTTTGCATATAAGCATTGCATTAAACTCCATAGGGTGAAAGAGGAGCCCTTTTTTCACTCCTATTGTACTTTTATGGAGTTAATTATAGGAGTCTTAAAGAAGTTCACATTAAATAAAATAAAAAAGAACTTGTTGGTAGAACCAGGAACGAATTCGTGTCCCTCTGAACCAATTTTATTACTCGCTAACCGCTCCACCAATCTCAGATATACTTTTAAATGCATTAAATTAGAATCACTTGTATTTTCAATTGTCTCGTATGACACTTGGCATTAAAAAAATTACACTTTCTCCAAGAATAATTAAAAATAATAGATTGGTATGGCTATAACTCACACATAATTAATTAATTAATACCTACCTTTAACATTGATAATAATAAGAAATATATGTACTCAGGTGCAAAATTGAATATAAATTATAAAACGGCCGATTATAGCTTTGCGTCACTATATTCACTAATAGAAGCAATAAAGAAACAAAGACTAACATAAATTGACAAATAAAGCTAAGGTCTTAGATAATATTTGTATTAAAAAATTTAAATAGGCTTTTTCACATCCAGAGACTTTTCTTACTTCAATGATTGAACTACCTTATCACAATGATCATTGAAATTGTTTAAGTCATTTTATGTTTAAAGTTGTACCTATTTGATTTTTTTTTCATACTTAAAGTATTAACTAAGTCTTCAGCCTTATTTGTCAATCAAATAATAAATGATTTAGCTCAATGTCTCAAAATAAATCATTAAATTTTTAGTGATGAGTTTCAATGATAGCTATTACTGGCACTCGTTTAAAAAAAAGGCTCTCGTTTTAAAAAATAGGGTGATTTAATATTTTCTTAATATTTTTCTTGAAGAGATATAATTAAAATATAGAAAAACTGTACTGCACTGTTCTCGTATATAATTTTATAACTAACATCAGCAATTCGAAATACTTATTGGATTTAGCTTTTTAAAATCGGAAGCGGAAATTGTTTCCACTTGTCATTCCTTTTTTTTGCTTTTTTACACTACCTTACCATTTGAAAAGCACAGACAACAACCTTTGAAAAGTTTCTGGGGCTTAACACTAGTCCATGGTAATGTAGTTTTTGTGGTTCAATATAAATAAGAAAGATGGCACTATTCGGTGGTTTAAAACCAAGATAACATATAAAATATTTTTCGAAAGTGATGCCAAGTTGATAACGGCTTTGTATATAAAAATCATAGTACTATCATGGCGGCTGTCGATAGTAGCGTCATCTTTTTTACATTTGTTACGTTCTTCGGCGGAGACTTTTTATTTTCGGTGGAGATTTGAGAATATGAGAAACAAAAATAGAATAGAACGGGAAAGAGGTATTCTAAATTTATGATAGGACGAGTGAGGCAGGTATAAGACATTTTTGCAAATGAAATTTCATATAATGAAGGAAATAATAAAGCACAGAATAAAGAAAGTAACCAATTCTGCTTTGGGTTCCCCTTATTAGTTTTGTTTACGTTTTTGTATGTGAAGGAAAAATAAAGGGATACAAAACAAAATAACAAAAGTTGTAGGATTTGGAGTGTGTAAAGTGGAAAGGGGAAGGTGTATGCGAATATTTATGTTGGTTTTTATTTTTTTTTCAACCGTGGGTAGCCAGGATTTTTAGTGACAATGATTGTCTGATATACTAGTGGCCTTTAAGAAGAAAAGTAGTATTTTGTGTGCATTTTTGGGGCCTCAAGAGATAAAATCAGTAATTAAAGGTTAGGGGACTGAGTATTTTCATAGTTTATACCACTATAACATGTCAACGCATTGTAAGAAAAAAATAAAAAAAATATATAATTAAGGTTTTACTAAGCCTATATTAAAATAGTAGATAGTTTTCAAAGTAAAGGATATTTTTTACTGTTTCAATCGTTCAGAGGACTGATTAGAAATCCGAGGGGCAAAGTTCAATGATTTTTTTGTAATATAAAATAATGGTACTAAATATTTATTTATATCATAAAAAGATATATTATCTAACGTCAATAATTGAAAGTTTATTTTGGTTTTTGAACAAAAATAAGAGAACTGTAAGAATTTTTGCCTCCGAAAACGAGCAGGGGATACGTCAGGGGACTGAGAATCAGACCCTTTGAAGAATTTTTTCAGTTATGAAAATATGTCAGATCTTAATAATTTTGTGTGGCCATTTAGACATCAATTAGATTTATAGATATAAAAAAAATCAGAAAGAATACTTGAACAGGTATTAAAACATCAACGGGGCCATCAAAAATTCCATCATTTGTAGAATCTTTCATACACTATTCATTCACTGATTATCAAAACCTGTACAGTATTTGCTATCTCTCACAGAAAAGTGTACACTTCTTTTGAAACAAGCATACACGTCCTTCAGACCAAACTACACCGAGTACACTGTGAATACTCAGTGTATTAGGAGAGAGAAATGAAATGCAATAACACTGTTCAATTTTCCAAAAATATGGCCAAAAGTCAATTTTTTTCAAAATTCTTTTCTTGTATATATTAATGTTATGTTGCTAGCAAACAACAAACATTTTAACTTAATTCATTATATTTTAAAAACTGTTGCTGTTTAATAAATAGAAGCTTCGAAAAAGGGAAAGTTTATTTTTGAATGTGCATGCAGTAAGAATGTTTTTTTTTTTTGTAAAAAAATGTATAGTTTTACTTTTTTGACTATTTATATCCTTTTTGCTTCATAAAATGGGTTAGGGTACATCTGTCGCTAGTGGCATAAAAAACTTTGCAAGATTTAAAGAATACAAAAAATTCAAACTTTTTTAAGTAATGTGTTTTAGAATCAAAGAAAAAAGTGTATAGGTCTGTTCCTTTACTTTGAATTTCTGTGATTTTCTATGTATTTCTGTGCATTTTAGTCCAAAGTTCTGTCAAAATTCATATAAAAACAATTTTTGACATAAGTTTTGACTTAAATTTACAGAAATTTAGAGTAAAGGAACACACATTATTTTTAAAATTGTAAAACTTAAGTTTATTGGAGTTGATTCTTAATCATATCAATCATATTGAGGATAAGTTTGATATATTGTTTTCTTGAAAAGGAAAAATCATGAAACGTTGTGATTGAAATAAATATTTCATAACAAATTTTTTATATTTTTATGCCAAAAATGTTAAAAAGAAATATTGTGTCGAAAATAGAGATTTTAATTACTTAATACAATTTTTTTTTGATAATTTCATGCAAAAATAAATTGAAAATACTCTGAAAATAATTTTGGAAAAATTTACCAGTGAATTTTGCTTAAGCGGTGATCTTCGAAAAATGATATGCAGGAGCGTTACGAATTTATACTTTTTAAATGATATATAATGCATAGGTATTCATAAAAGGATTTTTTTTATTCAGGTTGATTAATTAAATACTTTTTGAGAAATTTATTTTCTTATTCTTACTTTTTTTTAGCAAAAAATAGGCTCAATTTTCAGTAATTTGCCTCATTATTTGGTGAAAAAGGCTTAACATCTCATTCAATTTTTTCTTTGTCCTAAGGCACCAGTTATAGCTATCATTTAAACTCATCACTAAAAATTTTAATGATTAATTTTGAGACATTGAGAAAGCAAAATCTTTTATTATTTTGATGGACAAATAAAGCTCAAGACTAAGTTAATATTTCTAGTAAAAAAAAATTTCAAACAGGCCCAACTTTTCACAAAAAAAGACTTTAATTCAATAATTGAACAACTTTACCAATAATCATTGAAATCTTAAAAGTCACTGTATGAAGAAAGTTAGTCCTATTTGAAATTTTATTTGAATAGAAATACTAATAAAGTCCTAAGGTTTATTTGTCCATAAAAATAATTTATGATCAATCATAAAAATGTTTAATGATGAGTTTCAATGATAACTATAACCGGCACCTAAGACCTCATACTTAGATTTTTCCTAGCCACATCAGATTATCACTTTTATACATATATATAAAACAAATACATTACATACCTATATAAGATTTTAAACTCCTATGCATAAATAAAAACAAGAACAAAATTTAATAAAAAAAAAATACTTAATTTGTTTCTTTAATCATACTCCTACATAAGCCATTAATATAATTTTTTGTGACAGACGTATTTCTTATTCATCATTTAATCTCTATTTAATGTTCTCACTACACACTACAGAGGTTTACTTGCACTCAGTGTACTCAGTGTATTCAGTGGACCCAGTATACTTAGAACATTGTACACTAGTTTTGTGGGTACAACTATTTAACTATTTAAAAAACTCATTCTTATAAGTGTACACTACACTAAGTGCTTGTTATAAAATGAATGAATGAGTTGAATGCTTATCGTTTTAGAATTGATTCATTCATTCTATTTGCCCATAACCCTACGCCTTTGTTACAAATTTTGTTTTAGTTCATAGTTGTATCTTGGACAAATGTCTTTGACTTAAATGATCTAAAGGAAAAACCTAAGAAAATGTACCAACTGCAATTTTTTATATATGCATCCAAAAATTGACAGAAGGCAGAAATAAGAAATGGTTATTTTTTGGCATTTCTTAAATTTTTTTGCAAAAAAAAAATACTGTCAACTTTTTTGTCGATAGTATAAAATAAGTAATAATTTTGATATGAAGTAATAGGTACCTAGCCCACAAAAAATAGGCAGATAATAAGTAAAAAAAATTCATTCACATATGTACATACCTACGACCTTGAACTAAAAATTGATTTAAATTTCTAGATACCTACGGGCAATTCCATGGTAACTCACGTAACATTTGGGAGAGATGCACGATCTTTTTTATTTAAATTTTCATACTTATTTAAATATAAATGAATGTATAAAAACTTTAATTTAAATATACCTACCTACATACATAGGTACATATAAACACCTATTCATTCCAGCCTATCCTCGAAATCAATAATAATATATTTCTATCAATAATAATATAATTATTGGTAGGTAGGTACCTACATATATACCTATATATCTAACGATCTATACAATTTCTTTTTCCTTGATTTCTTATAGTAAGTAGGTACGTAGGTAACTTAAAAAAAATGAATAATTTTAATGGTCATAGGCATAGTAATACCTACCTAGGTAGGTACCTATAATTTTTGTTTGATAAAAAACAAATTTTCTTTTAGTTCATAGTTGTATGTTGGACAAAATCTCTGTGACTTAAATGATCTAAAGGAAACAACTAAGAAAAGGTAGGTACCAACTGCAATTTTTTATACCTATGTAGGTAGGTGCATGCATCCTAAAATTTAATGAGAAAAGAAACAAATTGACAAAATGCTGAAATAAAAAATGGTTATTTGTTGGCATTTTGTTTGCGCAAAAAAACATTGTTTGCACAAAAAAACATTGCCAACTTTTTTGTCGATAGTATTATAATTATTATTATAATAATTTTTTTGATATAAAATAAGTATAGCCCATTGAATAACAAGCTAAAACCGACTACCTAATAAGTAAAAAAAATTCATTGACATTCCTGCATACCTACGACCATGAACTAAAAAATGATTTAAATTCCTAGATATATGTACCTACCTTCTTACGCCCTTGATTTTCTGGCTTTTTCTGCTCTAATTTTAATGCTGAAACCTACCTAGGTATATATTTTAAATGATGTAAAACATCGATTTTTAATTGTTTTGAGATACGACCTTATTATTCTCAGGTGAGTACCTATATGCATATATGTACATATATACGTACCAAAAAAAATATCTGCCTACTAATCTTTTTATACCTTAATCTACCCCCTAATTAAACCCACCACCCAAATTTATATAAAAACTTTAATTAAAATATACCTACCTACCTACATAGGTACATACACACCTATTAATTCCAACTTATCCTCGAAATCAAAAGTAATAGGTACATTTCTATCAATAATAATCTAGCAAAAAATTAACTATAGGTACAAAAGTATAATATAAAACTTTCATACAATTATGTAGGTATGTAGGTCACAAAAGATATATGTAGCTATAACTACCAATCCTCGCAAAACAGATCTACCAAACAAAATACCAACCTAAATATCAAATATGTACCTACCAAAAGATATACATTTTGCCTACCATCGAAATCTTTCAAGGAAAGTTCAATACAAATACATACCTACCATAAGTTATATGACTATCCTCAAAGTCTAACAAGCATATTGCAAAAGCAAAACCTACCCTCAATAACGAAAGAAAATACACCTATGATTATATCTATATGTATATTTTTCTTCTCGCATTGGCCGAGGACAAAACAAAATCTTTGAAAGTATTAACATCGTTGCTACGGCACAGACGCAAACAGCTGACGCAAGTATCTCTTTCACCCCCTTCATATAACTTTCTTTGCTTCTCTGGCTGCATAAAATTCCAAAATAAAACAAGAAAATAGTCATTTTAAAGAGGAGACGAAAATAATTTTCTTACTTCCTTTGATTTTTTTCTTTTATTTGACATTTAATAAACAGCTGATTTTACTTTCTCTCTTACTCCATTTACTTCTTACCAGAATCGAAATAATACTTTCCTCTCGCTTTGACTACTTATTTTCCATTCTTTATGATTCTATGTTTACAAGTCTCCAACGCTAAAAATGCAGTCGATAGTGGCGCCGTCATAGACCTATTGTTCTACTATTTGAATCGCCGCCATGATAGTACTATGATTTTTATATACAAAGATAACGGGTAAAAAGCCATGCAAGCAAAATAAGGAATACAACCTAGTCGTACGCACTTGCCCCCAGATTTTATTTAAACTGTGCGATTATTTCAGATCCGCTTTGTATTCGACTGGTATACCACTGTAGGTGCATAAGTAGCGTTGTATAAAAATAACAAGGTATCCTTGACAGTTCAGATGGACAATTCGTGACGTCATTGTGAGTGCATGATCTTAATTGTTTACCAGATGGAACAAGAAGTAAACAATAAAGCCAAAAACCCATTCTTATGGTCCATTTTCGGAGGGATTCTGCCTTCATTATATCGCAACTTAAGGATTTTGTCATTGCGGATTTTTTTGAAGATTGTGACATTTGGGCAAACATTACAAGCCTTTAACTCAGAACTGGAGTTGCCTTTAAGTTAAAGTAATAACCATGCGAGTTTCTTATATATCAATTCAAATTAACATATGGATATTAGACATTTTTTGGTGTTATGGAACCGGTTTCTGTTTGCCTTTTCAGTGAGTGTTTTCTTATTAAATTGTTTCTTATAATCGTCGTGTTTATAGTACAATAATAATTGCTTGATATCCAATAGACGCACCGCAACTCCAGTATGTATTTAAGGAGTAAAACTTGTAAAACTTATGGTGTTGGCATTACACACAAGCAGTCAGGAATTTTACTTTGAAAATTATGGTAAAACAAAAAATGTAACAGTGTTACTTCAGTGAAACTGACATTTAGTCAATTATGGGTGTGCTCCCTTTTTGGCTATTTGAAAAGCTACTTTTAATTTGTCCAAGACATTTGTTTCAGTGACATTCCCAGATTTTAGCTAACTTACATTAAATGTATATTTTGTGTTGTCTGAATTGCTCCTTCCGAATATGTACTGTTGGTGTAAATCGAATTGAAATTAAATAAGTTGCAGACACTCAAAGTTTGAAAAACGAGCATTTTTGAAAAATCTCTAGTTTTTGGTTGCTCCATATGCGGCTGGAAAAAAAATATTTTAAATTATTATAAGGTAAAAAACAATTATTTTACCAAACATTTGGGCAAAAGTTTGCCAAAATCGGAGGTTAAATGCATAGGAGTATAGTGAAAGAAGGCAATTTCAATTTGTGAAAAACTATATTTAACTAACCAATAACTTTTTTTTATAAAGTGATTTGAAATGAGCTCTTATTGTAACTAGAGTAGTTCATGAAAATACCTTTCCAACAATATTATGTTTCGTCATTATTGATCTTAGATTTTGGTGTGTCAAATTCTCCTTTGTATGGAAAAAGAATTGACCTAAGTGGCACCTTAGACACTATTATTTTGGTCAAAGACTTCATTTTAGGACACACAATTTTGATTTAGGGGGAGCTGGATATTAAAAAATGATTTTTGGGAAATAACAGACACTCTTATATACATTTATATGACTTTATTTGAAAAAATTGAAGTTATTGTTTTATTATTCCTACATTTATTATCTGATTTTGGAAAACTTTATCTAAAATGTTTGCTAAAATAATTGTTACTCAGTCGAGTCCCTAAAATAACAAAATATAATTTTTTTTTTCGACACATATGGAGCAACCAAAAACTAGAAATTTTTCAAAAATACTCTTTTTTCAAACCTTGAGTGTCTGTAACTTATTCAATTTAATCCGATTTTCACCAGAGAGCCAAGTCTGAAAATTTCATCCAAATCGTTGGTTTCAGAGAATGCCAGCATAATTCAAATGGGCGTGGCAGTGGACAGTTGTTATTCAAATTAATGCCTAAAACTTCTCTCTGCTAAAGAGAAAAGCTCTGAAAATGTCATCTAAATCATTAGAGCCTTTTGCGAGAAACCAGTTCCAAAATTTTTTGTTTGTAATAAATTAATATTACTATTCAAAAAACTATATTTTTTGCCGTAACCAAGCGATACTACCGAGAGTATCGGTAAATTTCGGTATAAGAAATACGGCATCGTTTGGTATCGTCTCGGTATTGTACGGAGCTGGTATCGTCTCGGTATCGTCTCGGTTTCCAATGCCGATACCAAACGATACCGAGATTTTTCTGGAATCATGGCCAGCAATTATTATAAAACCTATTCTGAAAACGTTATCTGTGTCAAAAATGCACTTGCAAAATGTTCTTTAGCGCAAACTACTAAAGTCACATATTCCAAAATAATATCTGCCGTAAAAAAAATCAAGTTGACGAAATGACATCAGTTAAAATTGAATTGACGAAAACGGCCATAGTATAACCTATAAACTTTAAAAAAAAAAACTTAAAAACTCAAAACCTGTTGAATTCTTTAGCAATTCGAAGTCAAATCTACACCAAATTATATTTTAACCTGCCTTCATTGTAAGTTCATAAATTCAAAATCAATGTGATTCGGTTAAAACTATATAGACCAAGAGCCCACACCAAATTTTTGGGTGTGAAAGTTAACCGAAAATGAAGCACATGAGACGAGATTTAAATATTTAGGCTTATGAATGAAATGAAAGTGGAGAAATTAGGTGGGAGGGGGGAAATTTTTCTATAAACTAAATTAAGAAAACGGAAGTATTTACTTAAACTTTAAGATTTAAATTTCTATTCAAGAGTCCATAAAAACAAAAACAAAAATATTTAATTTTTAATTATTTACGTTTTTATTCAACATTCTTCGAACTTATGATATACTTTTCAAAGTCCAAGTTTTTTTACTAAATTATTTTATACTGATTTTCTTCTAAATCTTAATGTTAATGTAAAAACGTATTTATTCAAACCTAAGTATTTGACTTTCTTATAAAATTAACTTTAGAAGACACAAGATTAAAATATTTGTTTATTTTGACTTAACATTTATAATAAAGTTGAATACTCAAGTTTGAATAAGTACTTTTAAACATAAGATTAAGAAGAAAGTGAGTACAATATAATTTATATAGTAAAAAAAACATGGACGCTACTTAGAGGAAAATTCATCGCCTTATCGTTATTTAACACTTAAAAAAATCTCAAACGGTCTGGCAGAGTAACAACCCCTACCAAACTGTCTTGGACACACATTTTTGTGATCAGACGAGCATTGTCTAGGGATGTGTGATGAAAAATTTGGGTTTATACAATTATCTCCGAATTAGATTTTTTTTTGGGTTTTTTACGTACTATTGCTCACTTAAGCCGTGACCAGGGACTGCAAGACTTTCATTTCTTTCATAAGCCTCAAAACAGCTTCCGTCTCATGAGCTTCATTTTCGGTTAACTTTCACACCCAAAAATTTGCTGTGGGCTCTTAGACTAATACAACAGTTGCTATAAACCATAGCAACATTTTTCCATAGGACTAGATTTTGATATGAATTAGAGTGATGACTTGCTTTCAACAAACAAAAAGGATTTGGTGAAATTAGTTGGAACAAGCCGATTTTGTAGCATTTAAAAAAAAAATTGTATATCCCTCTTTTGCATCTTGAAGTTCCTTGACATCGATGAAACTGAGATAACCAGTATGTTTTTAATTTTTTGGCCATAAAACAATTATGCTTGAAATAAGTTTATTTTTATAATTATTTTAATATCGAAGATTTGATCAACAAACATATAAGAAGTTTATTTTTCATTTTATGCATAATCTTCTATCTAAGTGTTGTTGTACGGAGCAGGATAAATCTAATAAAAGGATTCCTGAGAGGGACCTCTTCTTTGAACAGTATACAGAAGCGTTTGCTAAAAATTTTAACACTCGTATGTCCATAATCGATTTGATTATATCTACTTACATTAGATGTATGGTTCAGAATTGTAGACCTGGATACGGGACAATATTGTTCTAGCTCACTTATGACTTAATTTAAGTCCTTTTTCCCATCCATCTCATAATAATTTTTATTTAAGAACTAATTGATAAAATAAACCAAATAATCCTTTCTTATGTATCCACTTTACAAGTATTTTTATTTTTCCTAAATTTAAATTATTTAAATTTGTTTTTTTTTTTCATGTTT
The DNA here is from genome assembly GCA_946251815.1 of Dasysyrphus albostriatus. Lineage (NCBI taxonomy): Eukaryota > Metazoa > Arthropoda > Insecta > Diptera > Syrphidae > Dasysyrphus > Dasysyrphus albostriatus. Next base: position 42,122,498 of record OX276337.1, on the reverse strand, counting down.
ATTTCAAGTGATATTGCATTAATGATATCATTTTGATGTTGATATTTGCTGTGATTGAATGATTATACAAAACTCAATTATTATTTTTATTTCATTATCAATAATTACATTAGAGGAAAACATCAATTTTTGTTTGTTTAATTCTTTGTTTTTTCAAAGAATATAATTTTTATATCGGGGGATACAATTAGATTTTTTTTTTTTTTTTTTAAGACATTTTACATATTTATATGATAAAATTTAATTTAAAAACTAAAATAATTAATCAGTTCTTTTCCAAAGATTACACTGTTATATTGATGACTACAATCCATAAATTGCATCTTATAATAAAATTCGTATCATCTAAGAGCTATTTTTGTTTTCGTTTAATTTACTTAAATTTGTATCTACTTATCATACTTTAGTCAAAAATAAAAAAAAAAACTAATTCATCCACATAACTCACAGGACAACAAATAAACCTAAAAATTCAAAAGTAAACTCATGACTTAATACAAAATTCTATTTCATTAATTTAAGAGGCTTAATACGTTGCATCAGTCAGCTTGAAGCCACAACTCAACGAACCTCATAACACCCCGCACAGAGGCACTATCACATAGGAATCCGCCGCACCAGAAGATACTCGGAGAATTGCTGTCCTTCAACTCCACCACCAGTGCTAGCTTCGATGGAAAAGCCAGCGTTCAGCAACCTTGTTAGCACCTGTACGGAATTCAGTTTGCAATAACCATTCAGTGGGAAGCGGATGATTTGTCGCCAATCACCCTGGTTCCAGGACACCCCAGTTCTGCTAGTCTGAGTGCCTTGATTGACTTCGGGGAAGACCTCATCTAGGAGAGATCGTTCAGCTGATAGCATAATCCGTTCGCCAAGATCTGGAGAAATGTGCAGGGCAACTACTTCAAAGTTGTATTCTGTCGAACCAATTCGGGGGGATGATTTTATCCTTGCTGTGGTGGAGGCGATATCAGATAGTTGCCATTTCGGACTCTGTCCTTCCGCATAGTCTCCAGCTGTTTTATCATTGCTATTTAATATCCAAAAAAACTCAGTGAGATTAAGAATTTCACATAAAACTAATTCCTACTCACGTTCGATTTCAAAGTACTTTGCCTCTTCTAGCAGAAGCTCCAAATCTGGAAAGTCATCAGCTATCAACAGCCTTGAATTCCTCATGAAATTCAGAACATGCCTGAACATCCCACCATCACGGTCTATAAAGTAGTGCTGTTTCAATGAATCCAGTACAATTGTATGGACCCGTTGAATAGCCGGGCCAGCTTTGAGTCTGGATATTTGGTTAGAGTCTCTAGGGAACTGGTATATATTGTTCCACCTACGTCAATATGAACTGGAGCTGTGTATCGTGATGCTGCTGCTACACATGGAATTCCAGTGATGGGTTTATGATTTGTGTGCAGATAGGAGGTAGCTCCAGAAGAGGTACTACTGCTTCCACCACCTCCACCACCACTCCCACCACCTACAACTCCAACTGGTGGTACTGATGAACTGGCCGGTGGGGTTGGTGTTGGTGATGATGAATTCGAGATCGTCGGTGAGACAGTTGGAGATGCACTAAATGAAAGTAGACAAAGTTTAAAGTCAGAATGAAGTATTTGCAAAATGATTTAAAACAAACCTAATTTTGATATCATTCCTGGCAAATATTCTTCCGGTGGATGAGAGATCTCGGGGTTCTATGGATTTCACGTCTCTTTCTCGTTCTCGATCCATATCGCATTTTTTTCTAAAATAAAAAAAATATTCGTTAAAAATTGATAACACACTTCGATTGTCAAATATTTTCAAAAAACACATATATTGAAGAATACGTATACGCCATAGTGACCAAAAAGTAAACTGGAGAAAATATGATAAATGTTCGATTGCACGAACTTGCTCTTCTGGTTCAAGGCTATAAGATGCGTTTTTCTTGAAAAAATTATTCCAAAATGTGCATTTTTGTATATAAATATATATATAAATAAAAATAAAATATAAATATAAATATAAATATAAATATAAATATAAATATATAAATATAAATATAAATATAAATATAAATATAAATATAAATATAAATATAAATATAAATATAAATATAAATATAAATATAATATAAATATAAATATAAATATAAATATAAATATAAATATAAATATAAATATAAATATAAATATAAATATAAATATAAATATAAATATAAATATAAATATAAATATAAATATAAATATAAATATAATATAAATATAAATATAAATATAAATATAAATATAAATATAAATATAAATATAAATATAAATATAAATATAAAATATAATATAAATATAAATATAAATATAAATATAAATATAAATATAAATATAAATATAAATATAAATATAAATATAAATATAAATATAAATATAAATATAAATATAAATATAAATATAAATATAAATATAAATATAAATATAAATATAAATATAAATATAAATAATATAAATATAAATATAAATATAAATATAAATATAAATATAAATATAAATATAAATATAAATATAAATATAAATATAAATATAAATATAAATATAAATATAAATATAAATATAAATATAAATATAAATATAAATATAAATATAAATATAAATATAAATATAAATATAAATATAAATATAAATATAAATATAAATATAAATATAAATATAAATATAAATATAAATATAAATATAAATATAAATATAAATATAAATATAAATATAAATATAAATATAAATATAAATATAAATATAAATATAAATATAAATATAAATATAAATATAAATATAAATATAAATATAAATATAAATATAAATATAAATATAAATATAAATATAAATATAAATATAAATATAAATATAAATATAAATATAAATATAAATATAAAATATAAATATAAATATAAATATAAATATAAATATAAATATAAATAAATATAATATAAATATAAATATAAATATAAATATAAATATAAATATAAATATAAATATAAATATAAATATAAATATAAATATAAATATAAATATAAATATAAATATAAATATAATATAAATATAAATATAAATATAAATATAAATATAAATATAAATATAAATATAAATATAAATATAATATAAATATAAATATAAATATAAATATAATATAAATATAAATATAAATATAAATATAAATATAAATATAAATATAATATAAATATAAATATAAATATAAATATAAATATAAATATAAATATAAATATAAATATAAATATAAATATAAATATAAATATAAATATAAATATAAATATAAATATAAATATAAATATAAATATAAATATAAAATATAAATATAAATATAAATATAAATATAAATATAAATATAAATATAAATATAAATATAAATATAAATATAAATATAAATATAAATATAAATATAAATTAAATATAAATATAAATATAAATATAAATATAAATATAAATATAAATATAAATATAAATATAAATATAAATATAAATATAAATATAAATGAAAAATTAACAAAAAGTTAAAGCACAATATGGGTTGGGATCAAAATTCTTATAGGGTCATAATTCCGTTTTTCAAAACTCTGGCTGTACAAAATTCTGCATAACCAGGAATCTGTATTTCAAAATTCAGTTTGTTCAAAATTCTGTATTTCAAAATTCTGTTTTTCAAAATTCTGTGAATATGTTGTAAAAGAGAAATCGTTTTGATAATGTAAGCAAATGCGCACTTTTTAACATTATCAAAACGATTTCTCTCTTACAACACATTTTTACAGAATTTTTAAATACAGAATTTTGGAAAACTAATTTTTTGTAATGGAACTAAATTAAACGTGGTTAGAACATACATACTTAATTGAAACGATTTTAAATCAACTTGATACTATATTAAGGCAGAGTTATCATCTGTTTTTAATGATGAAAAGCCAAAAACGGAAGTTTTTCCAAGAACATAAAACATTGTCGATGTTTTGAGTCGCCGACTGATAAGCTGAAAATGATCTTCTTTTGACAAAAGCTCAGGTGAATACAGTAAAAAATGGGTAGCCTCTATAGAAAAAATTGTCTAAAAATATATTTGCGCGTGTTATAAAAAAACGACTAGAAAGCTATATTGGTTATTAAAAAAACCATGAATTGAAGTAAGTTATATTAGGGGAACTCATACAAAAGCGTAAAACTGTAGTAAAAGTAGTAAAACTTTAAACTTCGTAAACTTCAGTCAAGATTATTCCCAAGATCATAGTCTTGCAGTCCATAACCGGGCTTTGAGTCATACAAAAAATGTTTCGTGTTAATTCGAATTTTTTTTACAGAATTTTAGTTTTCATATGCAGAATTTGAGAAAAAAGAATTTTGACCAGACAGAATTTCGCACATACAGAATATTACATTTACAGAGTCTTGAAATACAGAATTTTGGCTAGATACAATTTTGATCAGACAAAATTAACAAACAAAAGCAGAACTTTGATCAAACAGAATTTTGACCCACTCCCTGTGTTTTCAAGACACAACTATCTCCCTTTTGATATAACCTCTGTTTTTTTCATCTACTTTTTGCACACACAAAGTAACCATAGCTTAAGCGATAAATTAAATAATAAAAGACTTCCCATTCCGCGATATTTCGTAGGCTTAAAAAATGGGTAGCTAATAAATATGTAAGCATCTCATATGCCAAAGTAGATCCAAATAACTTCCGCTGCTTAGGATGTAGGTTAAAGTGCAAATAGAAGTACAGACAAACAAAAATTAAGACTGAAGTGTGATTTGTAATTGATTTCAATTCCATTTGCATTTAATCCAAAGCTTGCTCTTTATTATGCTCTACTGCCAACCTACTCATAAGATATATATAGTAGCAAGTTAAAATACTAAAACATTTGGTTTGAGTTTCATAATTTCATATCGACACAAAATATTAAAAATGTCTTAGTCTAAGTGCCTTCCCACTATACCCACCATCTTTTAAATAAAGCCATATATACATACATTCTTATATACATATTTTTCCTTTCAAATAAATATGAGGAGGCCAATTTGCAATTGCCTCAGGAAAAATCCTCCCACACCCTCTATACACCCACCCAGTACCAACACAACGAATTTTTCAAAATTGCTTCAAAGTCAGTTAATAAGATTTTTCAAAAACCGCCTGAGGTTGGATTCGTGCGCTCCTCAAGCATTAACGAAAGCAAAACCAAACCAAAACTTTCCTCCATAATATATGTTACACACATAACAATCTCGGATCTCATAGCTCAAGTATAAAAAGGGCCACAGAGAGGGAACTCATACCTTAACCCTTTACTGTTGCTTTCCCACAAAATGAATCCCTAGAGATTGATGCATTTTGTGACCACTCGGTTGCGTTTCTATACAGAAATTTCACCTGAAATAAAACTTCTCATCATATCATCCCATCATACTGTGTAATGTACTTCAGCGTCACATCGTTGGCTAAGAAGGAAGGGCGAACACGGTAAGGGATCGAACGAAGAGTATGTGTATAGTTGCAACAGAATTTATGCCAGTAAATGATCCCAAACGCGCTATGTACGCGTCTTCTTTTGATTTACCTCGGGGTGTACTTGAGAAGTTGTTTTTCGCATATCTAAGCAGAGGCGAACTTATGGAAGGTATAAGGTAACCATAAATACGCCTGGGAAACTTTATTTTTGATTGGAATAACATTTAAATGCATTCAGGCGTTTTGTATAGTCGTCGTTGTACCTACATACATATACCTTTGGTGATGGTATGGAGTTCGAAGAAAGACACCCACATCCCAAATATATACAAAATACAATTTTACATGCTTCGTGTTACTGCCCCTGTTTGCTTTGCTTTAAAAATATATTTTTTCTTAAGGGTCATGTATTGGTTTTGTGGAAAATATCCAAACCTACCTCTACAAAATTATTGAATAAGAATTTATTAAAGATGGGGGCTTAACGACATGGCTGTACAATGTGCTTTTTCATCAAATCAAATAAATATTGGGGGTTTTGGTCCTCTTATATGAAAATTCGATTAAAATTTGCTGAAAAGCCAATCAAATGAGTAATTCTGATCTTACAAACAGAATTACTTCCACTGCTTGGCCCATAGACATCTCTTTTATCATTTCCTCTGCACCTTCCAACTTTTGGTAATAAACCTTCCTATTCAATTCACCACGACCAACTCACCAATAATTAAAAGGTCTAACACCTACATAAGCAACTCCATGCGACTCCAGGATATTTTAAATATTTTGTGAGAAAACATTTGGTTTTCAAGATTTTGAAGAACTTAAAAAACACGTTCCCGAGAAATAAAGTTTAGAGAGGACTTTCCACACCAATTTGCCGGCTCCATATAGTACACTCTATACACACCACCTGCAATGTATATGCTACTAAAATATGAAGCTTCAATAACCGCACTTCGATATCTTAATATGTTTACGAATATTCGAAGCGCCCTTGGTGGCTTGACTTCTTGTTGCCTTTTATTCCTCTAACTCCTGCTCCTCTCGTACAATAACTTCTTTCGTAGTCGTCGTCGTCATTGTCGTCGTCGTTGGCTATGGTAACCTATACAAGTTATAAAGTATCATATCCCAATATTGGATGGTAAATCGGAAAGGGCAAATCTTTCTCATGCCATAATCCGCCTGTTGGCCACCACCATCTGACGACTTCTTCCTTTTCGTAAGGATTTCTCTATGTTGACTCCCAAAATTTGCCCGCAGCTAATCAGTTCGTCTATCCGACATCACAACCCAATGCCACCCAATCTGGGAGTCAGTCGTGTATGTGTGTGTGTGTGTCTATCCATGGAGCAGTGACGGTGGCGGAACACGACCAAGGAGCCCATATCCTCGTACCAAAGCAAAGCGTAACGTTATGGCATTGCCAGAGGTGTTGGGATTCAAGTGGGCCGTAGCCCAGCCCAGCCCGTTGCTTGATAGTGTATATGGAGGATATGGCAAGGCAGAAGGGTATAAGACCGACTAATGGCTGATGGCACTGGCGTTCACTCTCTTTCTTTCTCTGTCTGTTCCGTGCATGGCAATCGTTTCCTCTCCTGCAATGCTCCTGGGTTCAGTTCGCTTTGGTTGAAGATATTTTTCGATTTTTTTTTTGCTGAAAAAGTTTTGAAGGCAAAAACCTTATCTCAACTTTAAAGTATACGAGCTTTAGTTGTTGCCTGCTTTGCCTGCTATGCCTTGCTGGCTGGTTGTCTCTGCAGCAACCTCTTCCAATATACCACCACCAGGCAGCTCCTCATGTGTGCCCAAGTGGGTTTTCGTTCATACAGCTTAACTGAATGTGTGTGCGTACATGAGTTTGAATGTGTATGTGTGTGTTGAAAAATATAAATGTGAACCTATACAAACATTGGGTCTGAGTACACAAATCTAAAAAATCCTTCAGGCCAAGTTAAGAAGAATTTTGTGCCGCTGGCCATTTGGATGGGTTTCGAATTAAATCTCATCTGATGATGATGTACAAACACACATATACTTTTGAACATTTCAGGCACTCGCTATAACAGCACTCTATAGATGTAAGTAAGTATATAGGTATAAACATTGGCAGGGTGGTTGGGGGATGGTGTTTTATTAGAAAAGTTTGTACTGGGGGTATTTGTTAATATTGTAACGAAGTATCCAAACTCTTTGCAGGAATGATCACTGTTGTTCGAATTGGTCATGTAGCTATAGAGTTTTGAAGGTGAAGTTGAGAAATCTTACCGAACATTTAATTTCGGGCGAACTGTTTGTTAAACATTAAGAGGAAGAGACTATAATGGAGCACAGGGTTGTCAAAACAAAAAAATCATCTTTTCCATAATACTATTTTTACTTGCCATATTGAGCTTTTATCATTGTTAAAGATTCTATAAATAAATAAATGAAATGAATTGTTCGTCAGAACTGTGTATAGAAATTGTTGATCAGAACTGCGCGTCGAAACACATGCAAAAAAATCAAACTGATTTGGACGATCGATCATTCTGACGAACTTTTGCAGTTTCGAACGAACAAAATACTTATACTGTAACCGGTTTTAAAAGACCACATAGTTGTGTTTGTTCTGAAGAATTTGGTCACCATTAACTATAACGTTCTGGCCAGCATCGTTTTTCAAGAAGTACAAACCAATTATTCCACGAACCCACAAAGCACACTAAACAGTCAGTTTTGTGGATGTAACGGCGGCGTCCTAACATACACTTGAGGATTATCATCACTCCAAATACGGCAGTTTTGTTTATTGACGTATCCATTCTACCAAAAGTGAGCTTCATCGCTATAAACAAAATTCGGGCGATGCGTATTTCGAACAAAGCCATTATTTTCAAAACAATTTGGAAACGTTGTTCAGACGTCAGTCTATATTCATGTTAAAATGCCGAACCAAACTAAAAATAAATCACTTGACAGCTGACAAAATGGCCGCCAGTTAAAATAGTGTTACCAACTTAAAGTTCTACATCATGAAAAAAATATCCTTTATATGATTTATTTTAATCGAAGCTGGGGTTTTTTGGGCATTCTCCTTTAGGTTGCAGCAAATCATTCAAGAGAGGAAGTATGGGGGTTAAATTAAGTTCCTTGTCCTTGAGAGCCTACCCAAAAATAATAAAATTCTGACAATTCCGATATTTCCTATAAAATATTTCTTTTTTTTTTGAATATGTAAACTATGAAATTTACACTTAGTACAGGTAAAATAGGATAGCTAAAACAAAGGTGGAAGTTGTGGTGTATCAAACGGAAAAATTTACCTTGGTACAACCTAGGCAAATGACACATGTTTTGAAAGTAGTTTTCAATGCTGAATCAAATGATACCAAGTCAATACGACCTCCGAGAAAAAAATTATTGTCATTTTTATGTTAGCATAACTGTATGTATTTTCAGTACAAAAGTTAAATATTACCAAAATCCAATTGAAATTAATGGTTCTTTGATGAAACTTGGCATCAATGGGTCGTTTGTCTGTATCGTTGGTGAATTGGTATTTTTTTTTGGGAGTTGGGTAAGTAGGATTATTACCATAAAACCTATAAAAATATGATACCAGCATGAAACATGGTAGAAATGTCTTCTGAACTATCAAAATGAAGAATTAAAAGAGTCTATACAAATATCTATACTAAAAGGGCGTCTTTTTATGGGTGCAGGAAAGTATAATACTTATTTCAAAAAATAAATATTGCTTCCAAAAACAAGTAATACCACCTTTACTCAAACCCACGAAAACACCCTTTTACCCTTGATATGTTTGTTAATTTCTCTCATTGTACACTCTCGTAGTAAATGAAATATTATTACCACGTTTCTTGAGGCTACCATCCTTTTTTAAGAAGTTCGAAAAATAACACGACACTTTTCAATTGCTACAAAAAACACCCTTGCATGCTAAATATTTGTATAGACTCTTTTGATTCTTCATTCTCATGGTACATATGAAACGTTTTCACCAAGATTCATGGTGGTACCAATTTTTGTTTATTCGAATGCCTTTCTGATGTACTATACCTACCTGTACTAACTTGGAAAATAACTTATTTATATAAATTTCATTTACAAAAAAAAAATTCGCAAGCATTCAATTGACTGCCTATCTGCTACACAAACCTCAGATCAGACCTGTAAACTTTCAAGTTCAAGTACCAATCAAATACACAGTACCTTGTATTTTTACTTGTACTTACTTGAAAAAAAAACAAGTATCATGTACTTGGTACCTTATCAAGTACTTTGTTCCAAATACATGTACACTTGGTACTTTCACTGGTACGGGCGTGACGGTTCACATCGATATCCCATCACAGCATAAACCCGGTTGGTTATTCATATGGCGTCAACAAAATGTCTTCATCCTTTATGGTCTGCTGCAAGGTATTAAATTTGTGGCCAGCTGTTTTTCTGGGATTCCGCTTCTTTTAAGACAGTTGATTTCCATGTTATTCTTGGTCTTCCAACCCACCCTGTACCCTGAGAATTCCACTCAAAGGACTGCCTCGAAATTTCTTCGTTTGGTTTTCTCAGTATGTGACCAATCCTTTTGCGCTTTCTTATGACAAATTCCAGATGCTCTTGCTCTTTCCTGCGCCGAAATTCATCGCTTGATTTAATTTGTGGCCAGCAAATCTTTAAGATGTGGCGCAGGCAGCTATTTACAAAAGGAATTTCTGCAATTTCTTCGAAATAATAGACGTGTTTTTCCAGGTTTTGCAAACATATGAAAGCTCGGATTTGACATTGTATTCAAAGAATCACTACTTAGTGCGTAGATTACAGAGGAAAAAGATACAGAGTAGCGATACCGAAGGCAGCATTATTAATTCAACTTTTAACGTCCAGATCCATACCGCCAATATTTGCCGAAAGAATTCTATGCCAAGGTAGTTAAACTGTTCAACTTTTTCATCTAGCGTCTCCAGTAGAATAATTCACTGATGTGAAGAGTAGCCTGTAAGCATTATTATTGTCATTTTGTTGTTTGAGCCTTTCAAATGGTCTCCAATGATTGCATTGTAGTTCCACTCTACCAGCCCTGGACATCAATACGTCATCCATCGCCATTAGAAAGAGAATTGGTGATAGAGCATACCCTTGCCTCACACCCTGTTCCACTACAAAGGAGTCAAATAGCTAGCCCAGTGTGGAAAAAAAAACATCCGGCGTTGTTGTAGAACTTTCTTATAATGGCAACAATTTTTGGGGGATTTCCCCTTCCAAGCAATGATCTCCACGTATATTCTCAGTTAACTATAGATCAAAGGCGTTCTCAAAATCTAAGAACATGAAGTAAAGTGGTGATTGAAGTTTCATAGCCTGTTCAAGGACGATATGCAGGGATATGATAAATGGTCGACGCACGATGAAACTATGCAGAAACAACCTTGATGTCTCTTGTGTGTAGATTCTTTTCTATTCTTTATCCGCACAAGCATGATGATTGCTTTTAGATTTGGAAAAATGGACAAAACGGTAATAACACGCAAACTGTTGCAAATTTTAAGGTCACCTTTCTTTGCAAGCTATCACACAAGCTTTCAGTCATCGGGAGAGGTTTCGTGATGGGCAATTGAATAGGTTTTTTTGTGTATTTCGTATTTTGTTTTCAATTTATGTTGGATAAGAAAAAAGTTGCACATTTCTTATAATATTTGGTTTACTGCTCTTTTTAAGTGTTAGCTTTCTTTTTTTAAAGAAATTCAACCCAAAAAAAGATACCTTTGTTCAAAAATATGCCACTTTTCGGCTCCATAGACAAAATTTTTTGCTTGAAAAAATTCTTCGACATAAATTACCAAAATTTAAAGATTTTTTTCTGATTTTCAGATTTAACAGACCGCCATTTTGAACAAATTGACGTCAAAATGATGCATTTTTATTTCTCAAGCAGACAACATCTATAGTAGAGCCAAAAACTATCAAAATCAACCTTTTGTTGGAACTTGTCAGGCTAAATGTCACTTTGAGACTGATATTGACTCGTCTATAAGGATAAATCCAACACGAACCGCTAATTGACTGTCTAAACAAACTCTCATCATTGACTACGCACAAAAGGGTTAATTCGACACAGAAAACTTATCAGCCATTCAGTGATTACCGCTTTGCATTTCTGCAAGTGAATTGTACTTATAGGTACATGCACAGTGTAGTGCACATCAAACCACCATAAATTTGAAATAAACGACGGAAAGTGCATTTCAGGAGCGCATTAGGAAATGTGGCAATTAAGTGAAGTGTAAAATTACTGCCACTGCCACCACCACTACTGATAATCCTGCCACTTTCAATTATGTCTCTCTATCTCTTTGAAAGCTCCATTTTGGGATGGATAAGGCATCTGATTTTTCTTTCTCTGTTTCACGAAATCGCTTTTGTATATTTTGGATGCATTCACAGTTGTAGGTTGTGTATGTGATCATTTCGAATGATTAACCCCGACAACACAAAAGCGCATCGTTTCATCTTTCATTTGCAATATGACTGCACATTAAACAAACGTGTACACAATCACACAAACACCTATACAAAGGTGGTGGCTTCTCTTCCTAGATAGCTGAAACCAAAAACGTTAATGGGTGCGTTCACGTGTGAAATCTGGAATTTGGCAGGATGTAAGCGCCTACATACATATATCCTTTCAGTTTTCAATTCAACTTCAGGTTCTGTTGGGTTTTTGTGTTGGCAATTTCAAAAGCCTCCTCTGCTCATCTCCAGCTTCATTTCTATTTGTCGGCTCGTTTGAGTTCCAAAAATTTTAGATTTTCAGCTTACTGAATATCAAATTTAGTCAATTAAAATTCTTCTCAATAGTCAAAGTCAATTTAAGAGGTGCACTCACATCAATGCACCGGTGCGTGCATTTTCAAATGGAAATTAGTAATTTGCAACCATTTGTTGTGTAACAGCATCATTTAATTAATTTTTGCGTTGAAATTATAGCTACTGTAGTATTGACAGGGTTTTCAACATGGCACCTTAATATGGAATCACCTAAGCCCGCTTTCCTCTTCAAAAAAACTACTAGGTTTATGTGAAATATCAGACTAGTATAGACCAAAATGAAAAACTTAAGTTGTTTGGACCTTACCCTTATTTTTAGACGACATTTCAAAATTTTCTTAAATTTGGTAACTTGTCGATTGATGAAAAGATTTTATCTGATTCCACCATGGACATAGGGGAAAGTGGTCTAAGATGGCATAGAGCCTAAAACGGCTCACTACCCTTTTCTTCTGGTCCTTGCTCGTTTAGTTTGTGTGAGAAACCTGATGTAGACGGTCTTCTGTTGAAGTGCGGCCAATTAATTAAAAAATCAAAGAAAAAAAAATAAGTAAACAAAAAAATATTCTCAATTTTTGCATGTTACAACAGAATATTAAAAAGTGAATATTTAAACAATATTTAAACAGCGTTTGGTTAAAAAAATTATTTGTTTTGCTATAAAAGTGCTACCGAGTGTGTGCGTAATACAGTACTGTCCAAATTTATTATTTCGAATAACAAGTCAAAAAGGGCAAGATGGCACACTATGCCAGCTTACCCCCCTTAGATAAATATATTTGTTATTTTGTTTTATTTTATTTTGTTGATAAATAATTTTATTTTTCAGTGGTTGGCCATTACAAACGAACGACCAGCAGGCAAAGCTGGAGCTCAGATGCTATTAAAGAAGCTATGCGGTCCGTCAAAGGAGGACAAATGAGATGGGATAAAGCAGCAAAATATTTTAAAGTCCCAAAAAGCACTCTCCGCAGACACGCTGGTAAAGAAATAGACACACAAGGTGCCAAAAAAGGCATTGGCGGGCTTAAGCCCACTTTTCACATATTATTGAGGAGGAGATGATAGCTCACATAAAACTGCAGGAAGCACGACTATTTGGACTGACTTGCTTGGAAGTACGGCAGCTCGCTTATCAAATTGCAGTTAAAAATAATACCGTGCATCGATTCGTGCAAATAAGTTTGCTGGAAAAGATTAGTTGCGAGGATTCAGAAAACGTAACCCAGATATTTCTTTCAGGCTGCCAGAAGCCACTTCAGCAGCCAGGGCTCCAAGATGTTTTAGAAAAAAATAATATTTCACCATTGAACATCTGGAATTTTGATGAATACGGCTTGTCAACTGTTCAAAAAACAAAAAACAAACAAGGAAGGTACCTGCGCATAAGGGTCGTAAGCAGGTGGGCTCCATTACAAGTGCAGAAAGGGCCAAGGGGACAAAATACGACTGCTGTCTGCTGCATGAGTTCATCTGGATCATTTATACTTCCAGCCCTTATTTTCAAACGAATTAATTTTGAGGTAGACTTGCTTGATGAAGTACCACCAGGGACCTTAGGACTTGCACAAGAATCGGGATGGTAGACTTTTTTTTTCTCTAGATGCAACATTTTAAAAAGTGGGCTGCCCCAACACCTGAGAACAAACTTTTGCTGCTGCTAGATGGCCATGTAAGTCAAAAGCATATTAACGTCACCTCTAACACCAAGGAAAATAATATAATCATGTTGTCTTTTCCACCACACTGCACACACCGCATGCAACCGCTCGATGTTTCATTTTTCGGGCCCTTGAAAACTTTTTATAATGACGAAATAACGATGTGGCTTAAAAACAACCCTGGGCGTGTTATTGGACAGTATCAAGTAGCAAGACTATTCGGAACTGCTTTTGAAAATTCAGGAAGACATGAAGTTGCTGTTAAAAATATCGGGGCTCAAAGGGAAAATCCCTGTTTTAAGGAATCCGTTAAAACAGGGATTTTCCCTTTGAGCCCCGATATTTTGACGGAAGAAATATTTTCACCTGCAGAGGTTACAAATATTTCTCTTAATGTCGAAAACCGGGATTCTGAAAGTGTTGCTAGCTCCTTTTCTGTCGTCCTTGAACCAGCTGCAGATCCCCTTAAACATGAATAACCAATTTCTAGTTCGAGATTGTTATTTTCACCAGCTGACATTTCTGTTATCAACACACTTGGAAAAACGAGCAAGGCAAAGCGCACGAAGTGAAGTTTTGACAGGCTTTCCATTTATGACAGCAGCTAAGGAAAAAGTAGTTGAAAAACGATCAAAGGAACAAAAAAAGGCTGCTAAAAGAGCCGACCTCGAGGTAAACTCGATTGTGTATATTTGCAAAATTTGCGATTAATTTAAAACTATATTTTTTTTGTTAAAGCCTTATAGAATAGCATTTATAGGTTCTTGTTTATACATTCTTCTGTCTAATAAATAAAATAAAATAATATAGAAATATAAAAACCTAATAATGTTGAGTTTTTTTTTAAATATAAGGTAACGCCCAAGATGCCCAACTTTAATATGCCATCTTATTCACCCTGCTGGGCAAGACTTGGACTTCTATTCTAAAAAATTTATATTGCTGAAACAGCTGATTCAAGGGACCTTTTCTTTTAGCATCTGATTTATGAAATGACAACGTAACTTTTGCTATCCATATCCAAGCGATAAACCTAGTCTTGTAAGTTCTATAGCTGAAAACCAAAAAGTGGGCCATCTTAGGCCACTTTCCCCTAGTTCCTTATATTCCATCCAAAGGCGTACGTAGGATTTCGATAAAGGGGATGCAGACTCATTAAAAATTGTCTTAGTACAGAAATATTGCTTTAAAATGGTTTGAATGGAAGACAAATTACCTAATTTATGAAACACACTTATTCTGATTAGGCTGGGAAACAAATGCCCTTATAAGCCCTTGCATACGCCCTTGGCTCCATTAGTTAAATACTTACATGTGACTCTCCAAAGGACGGTTAACTATTGTTTTAGTAAATGGCATTAATAATAGTTGTTTAAGTTCTCAAAAAATACTACCTCAATATATTGCCCACGGCGTGTGTTCCTTACCTGGGCTTCAGGTCAAAATTTTGGTGAGGAACAAATTTTTAAGAAGAAAAAGTTCAGGAAACTAGGAAACATTCAATATATTAAATTTTTACAAGAAGATTATGAGAGATAAGCACCTACCTTGCATCGAGCCCCTAACACACATATCACCTTCCCCAAAGAGCTAAGACCGCACAACAACAACAAAAAAAAATCACATAACAATGCGAAATATAGTGAAATGTAAACAAAATGATCTGCAGCAGCACTCACCACACATAACATCGCATCGCCTTGCCGTGGGCTTTGAGTAAACAAAAATCTTCTTTCTAGCAAGCGAAGTACATCAGCAATGTTGCTGACCAATTTTCTGGTCGCGACTTTCGCGATGATGATGCCAGGAAACCCCAAAGAATCGTGAAAACTCATTTGAGTTGCAATTCTCAGGCAATTTCCAATGTCGGAAATGTCGTCTTCATTCTCATCGACGACGCAGTAATATACTCTTCATCTCATCGAGCTTTTGCGATTTGGCCAGTGAGAGGTGGAGGCCAAGATGGTTTTTCCTTTTCGAGTTTCCTCTTTCTGATGGGGTCCCCCCGATTTCATTTTCCTTTTTGTTCTTGTTAAGTATCGTTAAATGCCAATTGCAGCTTGAGTGGCCCCCCGAGGTCCCCTATCCCTCCATTTGACGATGGTATATTTCTCTTCGTCTCTTGCCAAGCGACGACGCGACGCGGCTTCATCTTTGTAGAGTTGTACTGTACTGTAAGTGTGTGTATTTTGTGTCCCTTCGGGCAAATTGAGCAAGACAATTGTTTGGGGGAAAAACGAAAAAGTGCAGTTTGTTTTGGGGGGTGGTATGAGCTTCGCGTTTTTCACACAGAAAATTATTATAAGCATTGGCGTTTTTTTACTCTCCAGCATTGCTATTTCGTTGTCCACGACTCTCTGTCTGATATTTTTTTGAAGACCGAAAGTGTGGGTAAGGGGTTGGGTTTTTCGTTAATGCGATTGTACAGTGGTTTTTTTTTGTATTTCACTGTTGTGTTGTGTGCAGAGTTGTAAAATTCAAAAGGAAACAGAAATGAAGGAACTGAGAAAGAACTTTTGGTAATGAAATGAAATGTAGGTGTTTGGTCAGTATAGCCGTAGTTTTTGCCGAGGTTCAATCTCTCCATACTCCTTTTTACACGTCCTGAACAGTAAAATCGAGTGCCTAAGGGATAATAACAGTAAACATTTCGTAATTTTAACGATTTTTTTCTTTATTCTTTCCCACACACAAAATTCCACAGTTGATATTATGAATTTACCTTGCTCTTATGGGTACCTACTTAAGTATGTGACACACATTTTCCGTGTAATTGGAAAATAAATACACATAATGACTTTATATGTAAAAGGAGGTATGGGTCACGATTATTTCAATACGTTACCTACTTGCTTACCTGCGGGGATTGATTAATTTGTTTTTGTTTAATTTTATTTTGTTTAAAAATAATGGATGCCTTTTTGTATGTTGAATGGCTTCTTTATTGATTCATAAATATACCTTTTTAACTGTCTTTGAGTCCATTTATGAAATACAAATTGGCGTTTCGTCCTGGTGGATGAACGCTCATCCTTACGAAACACTAGCCGGAATTTGTCAATTGTGAAATTTGTTTTCTTTATTTTTCAGATTATTTTGCATTGATCTAAAAAAGAGCAATACCTAAAAAAATTCTTAATTATCAAAGATAGAAACACTTGCTGAGGGCAAGATATTGCTTTTATACTTATATTATCGTTTCATGAACCGTGCTCATAGACCAATTTTTCCGACTTCAATGATTTAATTTCTTAATCTTGTTGGTTTTTCCTCATAAAATATATGTATTTAAGATGAGCAGAACGAATATATACATACATACGATTACCTACATAGGTGTGCGTTTTAACAAGGTTTATATACAAGTACACCTGTACTCATTTTTCGATTCGTGAAAGTTGCTTTGCTAACTTGAAACTCATATCATTTTCATATTTCTCCTTAAAAATAAATTGTCGATAGCTACCAACCAATAATTTAGAAAAATAATAGAAAATAATGCTGGTTTTTCTTGAAAAAATCTTATTCACAGATGAAATGCATTTTCATGTGCATAGCTTCATGAATAAAAAGTGGATAAAATTATCGAAACCAGGTTCAGAAAATCCTCCCACAAGCCATTCGAAACAGATCCATTCACAAAGGGCAACTGTCTGTGGCGGATTTTGGTCTAGTTGCGTGATTGAGCCTTATTTTTTTTTAACGAGGCCGAGATTGTAGTAAATGTGAACGGAATTCGTTTCAATAACATGATAGGGAATAATTCCTGTGCTCTCAGAACTATAAAAATTTTCCTAAAATTCATATGTTATTTATTTAAAAGTAAAATAGTGTAATCTCATTGAGACACACTTTAAATATAAGAGAAGGTGCAGTGTAGGTATCATACAAATTAATGCTGAAAACCAGACTGTTGTACCTAGATTTTTAAGCAATTTAACAGAACCTTATATTAATCAAAAACATGTCCAGCAGGTTTCTAAAAAAAAAACACAATCAATTATTTTTAGTATAAAAAAATAGATTCATTGGAGTGAAAAGTTTTTTTTTTCGGAAAATGATTATCAGTAAGACTTCTATTATTTTATTGTTTTGACTTCCTTAGAAACGGCTCAAAAACCGAACCTTTAAAAAAAAAAAACTGTTCGATTTTAAAAAATATATCAATTTTTTTTGAAGATATGGTATTTCACAAACGGAGCGCTCATTTCTTTTGAAAATTAGTACTTAATGGTTTTTTAACAGTCTTGAGAATATTGAAAAAAACAGCCAAATTGTACTTCAATAAACTTAATGAATTTTTCTGAAAAACGGCTTGTATGATATTAATATCAAAATTGTATTCCTTGTTCTAAGATAAGTACCTACTTCTTATGTTCTTATGTAGTTTTTAATATAAAACTATTATAATATTATGACAGCTAAAGGTTGTTTTTTTAGATGTGTGGTTTTCAATCTGACAATACTTTTTTCGGAGGTGGTCTTTTTGACAGCTGTCACTTAATTTATAATGGTGAGCGTGATCTCGCGTCGTGGGCCTGCAGCGTGGTCTCCAAGATCGTGAGATTTAACACCGCTGGACTTTTTTTGTGGTGTTATGTGAAGTCACTTGCCTACGCAGATAAGTCCGAGACGATGGACGGTTTTTGTTGACAAACGCCCCATTTACTGCAAAAATTGGTCGAAAATTGGGCCTCTCAGCTGGAATTTATTCCAGCCAGCCACGGCGGCTACTTGCCCAAAATCATTTTTAAAAAAATAATGGTAAACCCTTATCTTTACGAGTATAATAAAGCTAAATTTTTAGCCATAACATAAAATTATATGCGTTTTATTTCTTCTTGAAAACCACACGTCTAAAATAACACCCTTTATGTAAAGTGCTATATAGAACGTTGTTTCTTTTCTTTTTGTCATTATCGGTAGGATTTTAATCAAATTTCTCCTACGTGAAATTAAAAAGTTGAAATAGCAAGGAAAGCGCCTCAAATTGATTTAATTTTCTATAAAAACATATTTCAAAATATGGTTTCAACTCGATATGTACGGTGTACATTGCACAGAACACCAGAGTCGGAGTACAAACATTACTATTCCAACCTGGTTCTATACAACGGGGCCAACATAAACAGGATAGATAATTTCATGCTGAAGCTTATTCATGGTCACATTGCAAGAGCGATGTCCTCGTCTAACAGCTTAATTTTCGGGGCTTATTACCCCAACAACGAATACTACGAGAGTGTGCGTCTAAGCGGCTTTATTCCACCCGATGCATTCCTCCACCTAGACAGTCGAGGGTTGAACCAGGATAGAGCGGCGGTTCCGCTAATCTACCACGTCTGCCGGAGAACTGTAGATCGGCGGCTCCTGTACAGTCGGGACGTCCTCGCACAAGACGGAGCTGAGCACCTTCGGTTCAGTAGGACTGTGTCCGAACGGGACCGAAGAGATAGGGTAAAGCAGGAGAACCAGTTCTGGTGGTTGAAAAACGAAGATGAAGTTCCTTCAGATATTTAATAGTTGACCTTGCTATTTTCTTTTGTATGGCCGACTTGCATAGGTTTAGGTAGTTAGTTATAAGTAGGGACAGTCAGGGTGGCACCAAAAAAAAAATATAAAATCAACAAGAAAAAATATAAAATCAACAAAAATAAAAAAAATTATAAAAACCGGAAAATGCTTGCTGTGGCTGTTCTAGTTTGTAAGTAGTCTATAAGTAGCTTATAAGTAGGTTGCAATCAGTTTATAATTAGTTGTAAATAGTTTTAAGTAGCTTAAAGTAGTTTTAATTAGTTCTAAGTAGCTTTAATTTAGTTTTATGTAGTTTGTAAGTTTTATATAAAACCAAAAAAAATAAAGACAGAGATACCGAGTTTTTTGTAAATTCTTCTCGGTAAAAATAAAACCGACCTGGATTTAGTATTAAGACAGTTCTTAGGCCAAAAGGCATTATCATTAAGTTATTATAGTTTTACTTAGAGCGTCCGATTGGGGCCAGTAAGTTAGTATTAAGATATTGATAAGTAGGCTAGTTTTTATGAATTTTTGTCTAGCTTTAAGATAGTTTTAAGAAAATTGAAAATAAAAATGAATTAAAAAAAAAAAAAAAAAAAAAAAACGGTGTACATTAGAGAGGTTGTTTTATTGTTCTTTCTTATTAGAGTTGTTATAACGATAATAGGGATGACGAAAAAAGTGGGTCTCCAATTTTGTCTGTGTGTCTTTCTGTTCTGCCTGTCCGTCTGTCTGTCTGTTCATCAGCTACATTCTAAACGGCTGGGTCGATTTTCTTAAAGCTCAGTACATATAGGTAGTAGTTTTTGAGGATTGTGCCTACACGTTTTTTACTTCTTTTTTAAGAACCAAAAATAACGGTATCTGCAATTTTTTAGCAATTTCACAAAATTTTATTTTCTCTAAAACGGCTGGCCTACTTTTCAAACAAAAATTAAATAAATTTCTTATGGTAAAACCTACCATTTGACGGGAAATAATTTTTCAAAGAACTATTTTTGATATTTTCGAATTTTCTTGAAACTAGTATTTTGGATTTCAATTTATATTCATTTTATCCTATAAAAATTTTCAAAAAAAAAATGTTAAAATTTTTTTTTTAAATAAGTACATATTTATATTTATAAATACGTTTGGTTGATTTTTATAAGCCTCGGTATTTAAGAGTTTTTTTTTTAAACTCTAAAGTATTTTAAGAAAACAAATATTTTTTATGAAAAATAATGGTAACTTCAATACAAATGTTAAAAAAATGTTTAGGTAAATATTTTTTTTCTTAAAAATGACTCCTATGATTTTTATGAAACTTTTCTTGTATGCTAAAAAGAGCGATACACTACTTATAATTATAAAAATTTCCATATATCGCACTTCCAAAGTGCAAAAATTGAAATTTCTGAGTTAAATATACCAAAAGGCTCAAAATTTGTTTGGATCTAACAAAGGCGTAAATGTGTGTTACGTCCATTTTGTGTTTAAACCTAAGGAGTATTTTTTCAACTTTCAGTGCAAAAAAGACATAAGTTTCAATTTCATATACTTTTATTATTAACAATTAAGTGATTATTATGTTACTCTTAATAAAAACAAACAAAATCCACTGCCAGAAACTCTATTAATTTTGTTTCAATAAACACTTACATTTTGTTGGTGTTTTTCTTTTAAGAGAAATACGCCCACTGGTACAACCACTGGAGGTGCGATATGTAGGTGAAGCAAGTATTAAACGTTCATCTCATAGAACTTTTTTTTAATTCTGAATTTTATCATTATTGGCTGAACAGATTTAAATATTTTTTTTGCATGCAAATATCAAATAAGATTAAAAAATATTACATACCAAAATTTTCAAAAGAAAAGGTTTTGAATTAAAAAAAAAAAATGTTTTTTTTTTGAAAGTACGTGTGACCCAGTCGCGCATTTCATTTTTGTCATACTACTAGACTTTAAAGTTCAGACCATGTAGGGTGGAAGTAAACAAAAAAAAAAATCCCATGAAAGGGGGTAATATTTTTCCCTACTTGGACATAAGAGGTAATTTCATTTAAAAAAATACATTAAATAAAAGAAAATTGGTTAAAAAACAATAGCGCTTCTTGTTATGCGGCTTTTTGGAAAGCCAAACCCATTCTAATGGTTTATTTTCTTATTAATATTTTTTTTTAATAAAACGGTTGGGCACAAATTGTTTTTAAATGAACAAAAATATTTTAAAACAATTTATTTTTCTTCAAAATGTTGAGTTGAAGCATTTTTTTACCAAAACTATTCCTTAAAAAACTAGCTCAAGCCATAAGACTAGACTTTTGGCTTAGTAAAAGCTGCAAATTAATACTAAAAGTGTTGTCGTTGTTCTTCAATTAATTTTTGTTCTTACTTAATTTAGGGTCGATTTAGGTGCATCCAAACAACCTTTTTTAACGACCGTTTTTTTATTTTAACAATTCTTTTATGAAAAAAAAAATTAAAATTGAGTGTTTTCTTTTTCTTAAACATTTTTTATATCCGATGAAAATCCTCAAAAGGCACTCGGTAAGAATCGGTAACGAGTAGTGTAACAAAATGAACCTACAAAAATTAACATAGGAAAACATTTTAAGTTTATCTAATTTTAAGTTTTTTTTCATAAAAGAATAGTAATAATAGCAAAAAAAATCATGCTTCAAAAAAAAATGTTTATTCCGAATAATTTTGTGAGTGACTGTATATATTATGAAGATAGTTGTTAGAGCAGTAACATTTACCCGAGACTACGTTATTTTTTACACATTATTTTTAACCCTCCGCAAAACACACTCTGTTAAATAATGTTTTTCTGCGTGTAAAAGTAAAAATATTATTTTATTCCAAAATCTGACAAAAAAATTTACATAACCATTAAATTAAAGAAAAAAATAATTTTTTCTCACACTTTTCAATTAAAAGTTAAATATGTTAAATTAAAAATTTAATATTTTAAGTCTTCAATGCCTTGCAAAAACCATAAAGGCAAATTAATGCCATCTACATATTTGTGCATACCTATTTTCAGATTTTTACTTGCAATATAGGTTCTATAGGGCAGGCACATAACCTACACTACGATAATAGAGAACTCGAAAAAAGTGGGAGGCACAATTCTTTAAGTCTGTCTGTATGAACCTCGATCTACAGACTAAATCACTGAAATGATTTTCTTTAAATTTTAAACTTAAGTGTTTCTGTTACTCTCCAAATGTGAAGTTGACATTTTTAGTAGCTCCGTAAATAAGTCATTGTCGCCGTTTCTTAACTTTTCTTTAACGGTTGTATGGCAAGTAATGCAACCGTTAAAGAAAA
The DNA here is from genome assembly GCA_946251815.1 of Dasysyrphus albostriatus. Lineage (NCBI taxonomy): Eukaryota > Metazoa > Arthropoda > Insecta > Diptera > Syrphidae > Dasysyrphus > Dasysyrphus albostriatus. The sequence goes on along the minus strand of OX276337.1, from coordinate 42,099,663 downwards.
GCTAAAGACGGCGACAGTGATTTTGATTTAAAAAACAAAGTGAATAACTGTTGGCATAATGTACCTACTTTTTGATAAAACAATTTGCAACAATTTGCCAAAAACTTCTATTAAAGGTACGTGACATATAACGGTTTTTTTTATTTTCGATATTCTCATTAACTTCGAAACCGGTTTCAGTCAAAATTTTTCTGCAAAGGCTCCTTTAAATTGGCAATAATGTTGCATATCAAAAAATTGCGTACAAAATTTTTAAAAAAATATAATTTAATATTTCAAAAATTAGTTGATAAATTTTTTTGAATCTAAGTTAATACGAGGGCTTTTTGAATTTCTGACCTCTTTACTGAAACAGCAACACTGCTCCTGTCAACAGGCATCTGTCAGTTGACTCCTGTCAAAATTTAAACTTGCTGCGTCAGTTAGTTTGTGTTTGACAGCTATTTTTATCAGACTACTCACTAATTTGAGGAGAAAATGGAAAAAAGTGAATTTCGTGTGCTTATTAAGCATTATTTCTTGCGAAAAAAAACCATTACCGAGACCAAGGCTAGGCTTAATAAATACTATGGGGACTCTGCACCATCGATTTCAATGGTAAAAAAGTGGTATACTGAATTTCGTTGTGGCCGTACAAGCACTGAAGATGCCGAACGTCCTGGACGCCCAGTTGAGGTCTCTACACCCGAAACAATCGAAAAAATTCACGACATGGTGTTGGCCGACCGAAGATTGAAAGTGCGAGAGATTGTGGAAGCCGTAGGAATCTCGCATGGCTCAGTGGTTTCAATTTTGAATGATCACTTGAATATGAGAAAGCTTTCCGCAAGATGGGTGCCGCGTTTGCTCACAGTCGACCACAAACGCAATCGTGTAACAACTTCACAGGAAGGTTTGGCGTTGCTCAATCGCAATATGGAGGAGTTTTTGTGCCGTTTTGTAACCGTGGACGAAACATGGATCCATCACAACACACCAGAGACCAAACAACAGTCAAAACAGTGGGTTTCTAAGGGTGAATCGGGTCCAAAGAAGGCCAAGGTGGGTGTGTCAGCCAATAAAGTTATGGCGACTGTTTTTTGGGATGCACGCGGGATAATCCACATTGACTACCTTCAAAAGGGAAGAACAATCAATGGGGAATATTATGCCAACTTATTGGACCGATTCAATGACGATTTGAAAAAAAACCGACCTCATTTGGCCAAGAAAAAAGTTCTTTTCCACCAAGACAATGCAAGGGTCCACACATGTGCAGTTGCCACGGCAAAAATCCATGAATTGGGCTATGAATTGCTCCCTCATCCACCCTATTCTCCAGATTTGGCTCCGAGCGACTACTTCTTGTTCCCAAACCTGAAGAAATGGCTTGGTGGAAAAAGATTTGACTCCAATAATGAAGTCATCCCGCAAACAAAGGCCTATTTTGAGGACCTCGACAAATCATTTTTTTTGGAAGGGATAAAAAATTGGACAAGCGTTAAACAAAGTGTATAGAGCTCAAGGGAGACTACGTTGAAAAATTAAATTATTTTTTTATCAAAAAATCTGTGTTTTATTCCAAAAGTCACGGACTTATTGACCCGCCCTCGTAAATGTATTTTGTTATATAAATATTAAAATTTGGCATACCAAAATTTTTTTTAAATGTTGCCAAAATTTTATATAAGTTTAAGTTTAAGTTTAAGTGATTTTATTTACCATTTCGTTACAAAATATAAAATTAATAACATAATATTAATTAATATATATAATACATTTTTTTTTAATAAAAAACGGTTCAATCAATGCCATACATTTTTTTAGCTCTAATTTATTTTATTAGTTTTTTTTTCTATTTGTTTCTATCATAATTTTCATATGTTATAAGTTCCTAACTCCAAACAACTCAAATATAAGAACAATTATGTGCTGTCCAGAAGTGTATCTTATTATATTTGTTCAAGTTTTTTTAATTCAAAAATTGAAAAAAATATTATTTAAGTTTCCTTTGTCGGCCCACCCTTCTATAGGCACAAAATATGAAATCATTCAAAGACCTCACATTTTTATCATGCTTCAATGAATATTAAATAATAATTTCAAAAATGGTAATGTTCATCCACCCAAAAGATGAAATATTTGGATTTACATCGTATACCTACCTAAAAACTGCAGTTTCTGCTGAATATCTTTTTGATTTCAATTCAAATATGTAGATATGACGAGCAACCAAAAATATCTTCTCATTAATTTTCAAAAACTAAAGCCTTCTAAATCTGCATTTTCATAAAAAGTACCAAACCAAATCACCATGGGTATACATATATTTGGTTTATTCATTTTTGATGGAATTTTCAAAAGTTCAAATGAATAATGCGATATCCGAATTTTGTCTTAAAAGGATTTTCAAAGAATATTCGATATCAGACATACCTCACCTTATATGACATGCATTGCTTTTTCTCATAGTTTGATAGATATGAGTTTTAGAAGATGGATGATGATGCTGACGATGATGATATTTCATATCAGCTTCAATGAACATTGATGCGTATGACAAGTTTTTGAGCTGTAATTGGGTTTGGAAAATAATCGGCCCTTTCAATTCAAATGCACATTTTATTTTTGACCCTTCACAATGTTGAAGAAGACTCTGAGGTTTACGATTGAATAACATTTCTATGAATACCGAGAGACAACCTTATACGCGTCGTCCATAATATTATCATCTAGGATTTATCAGAAGATAAAGCCTTTTCGTTTACCTACCTACGAGTATATATGCAAGTTGGTACCTATCCAATATCAGTTATAGTAAGATTATCAATAAAAGAGGATTAGAGAAAGAGAAAACAATTTTTTTAATATTTAGCCATGCAAATGAAAAGTTCTATGTGATGGAACTATGAATTTTTCTCTTAGTTACGGATGGCCCAGCTGGTGAATAGCTTAATATTTCTCACATTTCATTCAGGCATACACAATATATGTAGAAGGTAAAATAATGTTTTGAAATTTTCAAAAAAAAAAAATCGTTGAGGCGGGTTTCTTAAAAAATATTTTTGTATGTATCAAAGTCTTGAAACATTTTTAAGGAAAAATTTTGATACCTCTGCAAATCATTTAGTTTTTGTTTATGTGCATATAGAAATGAAATTTCAAAAATAACTGTCAGCCGGTTTTTGAGATATCAAATTTGCAAAAAAAAAATTGAAACTTTTTTAAAAATTCAAAAACTTTTATGTTGAAAAAATTGGTATGAAATTTGTATACAACATAAATTAACTTAATTTGTAGGCCAATAATGAGAAAATTCAAAATTTAAAAAAATTGTACTATTATTAGTTGTTATTGGTAAATTGTTATAATTTTTGGTAGTATACCGCACTTACTTAAGCATACACAAAAAATTTAATAAAAATTATAGGAGCCGTTTTAAAGAAAAAAATATTCACTTTAACGGCTCTTAAACATTTTTATGAAAGTTGTTCATTGCTGCCTGATGGGTTGAAGTAGGGATCGATTTAATTGTTGTCCTAATAGAATGCTTCAATTCAGTCAAATTCCTGGGTCTCGTTTTGAACACCTCCTGCTTGATGTAACTCCATAAAAAATAGCTGGTCCCCCAGATCAGGTGACCTTGGGGGCCAGTGAAAAGTGCAGTTCCTGGAAATTAATTTGTTCATAACTGGTCAAGCTATATGTGCAGTTGCATCTTACTGGAACCAAATGCTGTTCAACGGGAATACGTCTTTGGCGCAGTTCTGGGTAAAAAAAATCGTTTAACATCTTAAAATATCATCTTTGTAGCACGATTCGTGCGCCACCCTGTACTTTACAGAGTGTAAAAAAAAACCCTTAAATACAGAGTTTCATACAAATCGACCATTTAGTTTTCATAATTTTTGATTTTCAAAAAACATTTTAACATTTTTTAAAAATTCAAAAAATATTATTTGTATCGCTTAGAAGCTTCTGTTTAAAAACATATTAAAATCAAAATAACAGTTTTCTTAGACGAACTATTAATAACCTTTTTTTTTAAATTGTTTCCTCCTTTTAACAAAAGAAATTTATAATTTTTTTTTTAAGAAAAATGTGCAGCCGTTTTTAAGAAAAGATGGATTTTATAAAATTGTTAAAGTTGTTAGAAAACATTTCTGGCAGGTACCGTTTTTTCTAGTTCTAAGAAAAAGTAAAAAAAGCATGTAGACAGAATCACCAAAAACCACCAAGTACCAAGTTTAAAAAAAAAATCCAACCAGCCGCTCAGGCTGTAGGCGAACAGATAGACAGACAGTCAGACAAACAGGATTATGCCACTCACTTTTTTGGTGTCATGTTTGGTTGTTATGTTATCTCAATATTTCTTTATTGCACGAATCCAAAACTTGCCTCATATACATATATCGCAAGTAAAAATATCAAAATAGTTTAAATTTTAACCTTAGGTTATTTTTATTACTTCGAGTTTTTAAGAAGTTTGACCAAAAATTTGACTGGCAACTTTCAACTATCAAAATTGTCAAATTTCTTTCAGATATGATCAAATTAGGGCTACAACTTATTTTTAATAAATTAATTTCAAAAACTATATCACTTAAATTAGTTCTCATCCTGTTGTAAAATTACTGAAAATTTTGGATTATCTTTTCCAAATTTGATAAATATTTGTATTGGAATCAAGTTCTCTGTGTGAAATGGGAGTTTATATTCAAGTATGTACATATTTTATGACATTTTAAACGTAGATTTGATTAGGTAAATTTCAGACTTTAACAATGCTTTTTCAAGAATTTTAAACCAAGTTTGGACCTTAATTATAATGCCCTCACTTAAAAGACAAAAAAAAGCAATACCAATTAATTAAGCTTCACTAAATCTTCAAGTTTCAAGTTTCAATAGCAAGAATTGGAGTGGGAAAAAATCTTTGTCACCAAAAAAATCAGCGAACGGACCACTGTACATCGCACTGTAGCTCAGGAGCAGATAAAAAATTGTTTTATCCATTATAGTGTATTTGTTTTATATGTAGTTTGATTTAGTAAAAGTTGAATGAAATCAGTTTTTAATATAAAATTTTGGACCCAAAAATTGATTAAAGAAATTTCAGTGATTTTGAAGAAAAAGTTGTGCATATCTAAAAGAACAATTCTGTTTAGTGAAATAAGTCTTTAGAGTTTTTTGTTATTTTTTCATTTCTAGGCAAATAAAAAACATAAAATTTTAGACAAAAATATAGGTAAATTTTTTAAAATTTTAATAACAAATTTAATGTTTCCTAAGCTTCCTCTGTCGTAGTGATAAATACTGATACACGAAAGATATTTAAATTTAACAATTATAAGCTGATATTTAAGAAAAACAGAACATTTTATTGGTCAAGCTATTATAACTGTATTTTATAGAAAGAAATCATTTGAAATGACCAGCATTTTCTATCAGAAAAAAACCTGGGGTGACCGGGCCAATCATCGATTGCGATTATAAACAAAAATTTGAAAATAAAAAAAAATCTTTCTTTTTATTAATAAACAACAATTTAAAAATCTTAGAGCTCAAGAACAAGCCATTTGATTACTCGAAAAAATGTTTGCAAAAAAATTTAAATTGTTGGAGTGGTTTTCTTAAAAAATAATTTTGTATGTAAATACATATAAAATTTTAATAGCAAAAAGTTTTGGTATGCCAGTTTTGAGCATGTATTAAAATACATTTTAAACTCAGTTTCAAAAAAAATTAATCAACTCGTTCGCGAAGTATTGAAATTTCAAAAAAAAAATTGTAATTTTTTAAATCCAAAGCTATTTTTTTTTCAAAATTTTGATGTGCAAAACTATCAACATTTTAAAGGAGCTTGTGCATAAACATTTTGACAGAAATCATTTAAGCCTTTAACGAGAAAATTGAAAATTAAAAAACCGTTATATGGCAGGTACCGTTAAAAACGGTTTTCGGTAAATTTTTTCCCCATCAAAAAGTACACCATACCTACAATAATACACTGAATTCTTTTTATAAAAATCGTTAAAGCCGTTTTTGAGATAAATAAGATTTTCATTTACTGTTGTAGGGCAAGTATAGTTATTTTTGGTCTTAAAAAAATTCAATTTCTGCTCTGGAGAGTTAAAAAAAAACTTAAGTTTCAAAATTGGAAAAAAATTGCTTTAGTGACTTAGGCTGCAGGTCAATATATGGACAGACAGATAGAATTGTTCCACCCACTGTATCCACCTCTACTCTGTTTGAATATCAAAAACCATTAAGTATAACATATCGAAGATACAGACGTACTGGTTAAATTTTCGACTTCGATTTTTTTGACTTTTGTGACTCTGGTGCTCCAAAAAGTACTAAAACTTTGGATTTGGAATATCATTTCCATGCTCAACTAGTTTTATATAATGTCTCCACTAAATATAAATCGTACTGAAATACCGTAAGTCTTCTGACCACTGGCTCTTAGAGAAAGGAATTTAGGAATATAAAATTTCAAAATTTATACTAAACAATTTGTATGAAAATAAACCAAATGGCGATGAGGGACCTCTAAACGTTAACATTTTGAGCTCATTTTTTTTATAGAATTTTTTTTTGAGCCCCAAGCTACCAACTTTTTATAGTATCAAGAATATCAAAGCAAGTTGGTCAAATTTGACCCACCCCAATATAATACATGTCTTGAAGCCTTTGTCTTGTTAAATTTGTTTGTAATTATTATTTAACATTGAACAGGTAGTGGTAGGCAAGTAAGCCAGCCTTTCAAAATTTTTCATTTACTCCAAATAATTCCAAAGCTCAAAACCCGAACCACAAATGGACAGCCCCATAAGAGTGATCAAAAAGTTTGTTTCTTCACTTTGCTTCAAAATAATATTGTTTGCAGTTGCACCTGTGCTTTATTGTGCCACCTGTATTATGTCATAATCAAAGACCCAACAAATTATTGCTTGAAAAGATAACTCTATCACATCATGAAATGTTTAATCAAACACTGACCATCTCAACTTATATACTCTGACTAAACTAATTGCCATTCTGAACATTTATTCAACTCGGCTATACACTCGGGTTGTGCATAGAACTATCTGCAAAAATCTACCCGCAGGCCAACATTGACATTTCATTCAATTCAATCTCAAAATTGTGACGATGATGACATGGAACGAAGAAGGAGAAACCATCATCCAATGAGAAGAATCTCCACACTGCACCCATATTTGCTTAGCTTTGGATGAAGACAAAACAACAACAAAAAATGAAAACGAAGTTCGAAGCTTTCGGAGAATGCATCAGGTTCAACTCAGACCCACACAGAATTATCATCAGAATAGCTTGGCTTCCTTGGAGAAGCATGAGGAAATTATCTCAATGGAATACGGCGCGTTGTAGATTATATTCGGGACCCTGCGGTAGGTTCCCCCAAACAACAGAGCCTTTTGTTGAATTCATATGCCACACACTTTGGGGGGGAACATCATTTCTGACTTCGTCATATCATCCATTTCACATCCAGGTGAATGCAGTCCCTCTGTATGATGCCAACCACGTTCTTCCTCTTCCAGCTTCGAGTGGATGCCAAGAGTTTTCGGTTCTCTCTCGTTCGCATTGCCAGCGGGGATCCTTTGGATTCTAGCTCCTCGGATCTTATATGCACTTGGGCCGACCGCCCTGCTACTAATGGTATACCATACCTCACCACACCCTATCGCCTACCATCAGCAACATAGTAGCAAGGAGCACAATCTACTCCAATTAAAAAAGTTAGAAATTCCATCAAAGGTCATAGGCACCCGAGCCTATTCGTTATGCATATATGCACCAAAGCATCCGAGCACCCAAACACCCGAATCCAACATCACATGGCATCCCCCCATCATAATATACCGACAACGATGACGACTACGAATATGATGAGAAGGATGTGGTCCTGTCTTGGTGGTTTATTATGTTCAGGAACACACACAAAAAGGATACCCACTCGTTCACGAACTTGACTTGATCTCTTGGAGCACCAGAGTGCTCCAAATAGCAAAAAAAAAAAAAAAACTCAGTTCCATTCTCTCTGTTCTGATGGGGTACCTAGTACCCGCGGCGCTACCGGAGCAGGGCAGGATGCAAAGCCGAAGAACTGGAGTACAATTGAGCCACACTATACGAAGTCAACTAAACCACCCGATGACGACCCCATCTCGTAGATACTTTCCGGTTCCGTACGCTCTCTTGCAATGTGTTTGTATGGCTGTAGATATACATATATGAGCTCATATAGCTGGGTATGAATTGTACGAGTAGATTTTGCAAGTATCTGGTAGAATTACGCCGAAGGAAACTTGCGAACCTTCCTTTCACTGCCTGCTTCCTCCCCGCCCCCCTCCCCAACATCTAACTACTTTTGTTAGCCAAGTTTGTTGGCTTGTATTTATTGTATTGAGGCTGGGTTGTGTACCAAGAACCGTTCTTGCTTTTGTGTTGCTTGGTCTTTGCCAGCTGGCTGACGCTCCACTATGATGCATCTCTCTGCAACTTTTTGGTAATGAATTTCTCAAGCATTGTTTATGTTGACTAAGAAAAAGTTAAACTTATTCAACGCGTGTTCATTGACATTTCCAAACAAATAAAAGCTTTGGAAAAGTTGAATATTGCAAAACCTTTGAATTAAAAATATTTTATGAAAACATATTGATTGTAAGCTATGAGTTAAAAGGTGTTTTTTTGCCAAACCTTTTCTTTGCTCTTTGAGTTCATGTTCAAACGAGAAGAACAAATCATTGATTGCAAGATGTCACTTATACTAGGCTCTTTTCAGCAAAGATCTGACAGTTTTAAAGAAGTAAAATTTAAATTTGTTGCGTTTGGTCCTTAACCCATTAATAAAAGGTTAGAAAAGTTTAAAATAAGCCCAGAACATTGTAAAGGGATAAAACTAAAATTTAACACAATGTGTATCTGGATGTAGGTCGTTTTTACTGAGATCACAAATGAAAATGTCTGTTTTTTTATATTAAAAAAAATATCACCAAAACTTTCTCAGATATTTCAGGTAATTTATTTGATTGATAACGGCTGGCATCCATCCCCAATAAAATAAAAAAAAAAAAATAGAAAAATTAAACCAAGTACCATATTAAACTGACCAAAATTTGTCTTCCAGAAGTATACGACATCATCTAACTATTTAGCCCACTGCAAGATCAGTCATCAATATACCTCGTTTCCAACTTACTTAAAAAAAATGTTCTCCATTTTAGTTTTGAAAATTTTTTAACAACCACAGAACACAGTGGTTCATGGTGTTGAAATCTGAACCACTTCACTGAATCTAATAAATTTTCATGTATTCCAAAAACAAGTTAGGGCATCTTCACAATACATTTCAACCCACTGACACGCCCACTTTGAAATAAATAAAATTCAATAGTTAAATTCATTAAAAAACAAAAATGATTTTTTTAAAAAAATATGATTTTATGGAAAAATAAAATGCACGATTGGATCACCAGCATTGCTCTTTTTAGTGGTTTTGCCCAAACGTTTTTTCTTTTTTTAAACTAAAAATAACGGTACCTGCCATACAATTGTTCTTTTTTTATTAATTTTTGAAAATCTTATTTTTCTCAAAAACGGCCCCTCAACTTTTCTTGAAAAATGTTGGTAAATTTCTTTCAGTAAAACATTCCTTTGAATGGGAAATAATTAAAAAAAATGTTATAAATGGTAGGTACCTACCAAAGAACCATTTTCGGTTTTCATCAAAACGATAATTAAATAAAAAATAAATGAAAGTTTTTTTAAACTCTAAAGTACTTAAAAAATACTTTTAGAAAACAAGAACGACATCTTTCATTTAAATGAAAAATATTTTCTTTCTTAAAAACGGCTCCAACGATTTTTTTGTATGATCAAATAAGTCATCTACGCTACCAAAAACTATAAAAAATTTACAAGTGCCTATCAGCTTTTGAATTAAAAATTTTTAATTTTCGACTTTAGAATAATTTTTTCTCAACAAATTTCAATTTTTTTTTTATTCTTAAACTTTATTTATTAATTGAAAAAAGGTTTTGAAATTATTAAAAAGTGTTTAAAATTTTGTTTGAAAATTCGATGTCTCAAAAACGGTTGAAATTTTTTTTTATTTTATATGCACATAAATATGTTATTAATTATAATTTGCATGCCAAAAATTTTACTTAAAATGCTTTTAGAATTTGATTATATAAAAATTATTTTTTCAGAAAATCACTCTGATTTAAATTTTTGTTTTCCATTCAATTATGTTCAATCAGGAATTAAGATGACGTTCTTTGTTTTCATTTCAAACTCTCAGAGAAGTTGTTTTAGCTAATTTAAACATAAATATTGTGTTTCATACTCTTACACATTTTTCTCTCATAATTTCCATGTCTTTACCATGCTTGCCAGATTGGACTATTTATCAGAAATTGGGCTAACTTTCTTCCGAAATTGCTCTTTACACTTTAAGCATTCACAATTTGGCACTACTTTTTATCCACTCAATAGTCCCCTTATACACGATGATTCTCTACGTCTAACTCTTTTCAATGCGAATGTGAAATCAAATATGAAACTCGAAAAGAGTCAGACGCTTAGAATCATCGTTTAATAGAGGAAATATACTTATTGGTTCTGACATTTCAAATCAACCAGTACAAACTTCACTTTAAAATCATTCAGTTTCTCTGTTGTTCTCAAAATTTCCATTTAAAATCTTATTACTTTTTTGAGTACAAAATTTATTTTATTTTCCGTTGAAGTCATAATAACATTTTTTTATTGTTGTTTGGCCACTATTTGGGCTACTTTTTCGGCTTCGATTTTGGGTTATAAACCTTTATAATTTGGGCAGCCAAAGTGGACCCTGCGGCTGGCTCGAATGAATTCCAGCCGAGAGACCCAATTTTCGACAGCTTTTTGTCGTAATTGGGGCTATATGTCAGCATTTCTTCCAATCGTCTCGAGCTTATCTGCGTAGACAAGCGACTTCACATTACCCCACAACATATGTTCCAGCGGTGTTTAATCACTCGATCTTGGAGGCCACGCCACAGGCCTGCGACGCGTGATTATGCGCTCACCAAAAGTTCCCTTCAATAAATTGATTGTTTCACGACACCGAACCATATTTTTTTTTGCATGATTTGCAAACGTTTTTCCGAAATAGTCTATTCATTATGGCAAACCAAACAGGAGCATAAATCAAGTGACAGCTGTCAAAAAAACCAACTCCGAAAAAAGTATTGCCAGATTGAAAACCATACGTCTAAGAAAAACACCCTTTACATACTAAGTTTAAAAAAAAACAACTGAGTTATTTTCAAAACATTAAATTTTCCAATAAAAAGATTTGGCACACAACATATTTTGAAATCTTCTGCATATAAAAATTATTAAAATCAGTCATATCTATTCCATAAAATGAAAAATAAAAAAAATATACCAGTTTTTGAAAAGAGTTTTCAACCCAAACTTATTTTATTTAACAAAAGTTGTGGAGCCGTTTTGAGAAAAATAAGATTCTTTAGAATTCTCAATAGAATTGTATAGCAGCTACAGGTGCAGACAGGTGTTAAAAGTCAGTGGACTTTCAAGGAAATATTATGACAAAAATATCATAGTGAAGCTGATTTTTTGAAATTTATTGATCAAGTGTATATTTTGACAAGCACAATATTTACATATCGAGTTATAATCCCAGTTAATTTGTGCTCAAAAGTGCCTTTAGCGGCCGAATCGTGGGGTATTTTTGATTTGATTTCTGGGTTATGTTTTCAAGAGTGCTGAATCCGAATATGAGAAATAATATAAACCCTTTGTATAAAAAGAATTTTTCAAATTCCTGTGCCAAATTCGAATTCAGCATACTAAAGACCAATAGAAAAGTATATTTTGGTTCATGTTAGAGGAAAAAGTTAAAATTTGTCAAACGAAGTAATTAATTAGTGTTTTCAAGTGGATTTTCGGAAATGCTTGAAGCTTGAGTCCAAATGGGTTGTCACAGAAAAATTTCAAACAGAGGTTTGAAGAAATTGTGTGTATTTTCAATTGCACTTTGATAAAATTAACAAATAATTGATAGTTTTCGAGCCATAAGTGAAAAACTCCCAAAAATAGTAGATAAATGTTAAAAACACAACTATTAATGATTTAAAAATATTTGTTCTGATTTCGCACACAGGTACATCTAAGTTCTAACAAATGCAAAGAGCTAATATTGTTTTAACAAATAAAAAGTTCAAAGAGATTTAAGATTTCTTAGTTTTTAAATTATAAAACTATAGAGCTGGTGAAATTCTGTTTTGTGGTTTGTTATTTATATCGTTATATGAACGAAACCGTAACTTGCCATTGCCAAGGAGTGGAATCATTTTCTTTTTCAATCTTTTTGACGTAATTACTTGTTTGTTCCAAACGTTGCTGCTGCTGCTGTTGCTGTTTCTCGAGTCCCGAAAAATTCCCCTCAAGGTCTAATTTGGGTAGAAAAACAAAAATACTTAGATAGCCTATGGCACTCATCAGCCCTTCGGGGGTTAAGTTAAATTTTCGTTTTACTTCATTTGTCGTTTCTTCGTTTTGAGTATATAAAGTATGTAGGTTTATATGTTTGTATGTACCTAAGTAAGTATATGAATATGAAGACTATATTTATAATGCTTTTGTGTGCGGGTGTTATGGGTACAAGAGCGAGTTTGTTACAGACGTTTTTCTGGTGTAGCTCGAGGATGCAAATTCCTTGGGGCCATATTGCGAGATGGAGTACCCAAACCGAAACCGATTCATGCATTTTATTTTCTTGGAATTACATATTTTGAAATTCATAAAAGAGAAAAACAAAAAATAACTGAAAACCCTATAAGAGTATAAAAAGGGAATATAATATTTCTATGGCTATACATATACATTTTGTTAGGAGAGAAACGGAGGAGTGAAGGAGGTATGGCATTTGCTGTTGCACAATAAACAAATAGGAGAATGAAATATTGTATTGCTGTTGGTATATACATACGTATACTAAATTAAGAAGGCGGCAAACTTTGAAGTATACCAATGTGGATATAAGGGTTAACGAGCTTGTGAATGTTCGTCGTGAATTATTAAATTATAATGGGAATTATATCTACCTAAAATGTAGGTGGGTAGGTATATGAAAGCAGAAGTGAAGGTATCTTTACAGCTGGTTAAGTTGATGGGAAACAGTTTGTTTTTGTCACTTTAGGTGGTAATTTGCTATTTCAGTTAGATTTAACCTTTATTCACACAACCATGACTAATTTTTTTTTAGTTTTACTTAATTTTTTCCCCTTTTGGTGGTATAAAAGTTCATCTTAGTACCATTGAAGGTAAACTACAATGAAAAGAATGAATATGCAGTCCTTAGGAATTCTTTTTTATTTCAAATACCGTTATTCATCTTTGAGAAATCATTAATCATCTACCAGCCCTTGTCTTTCATAAAATGAAATGAGAATTGACTTTTGCAGGCAAAAAATTACACCAAAATTTATTTAAAATTGTATAAGCTATCAATCGAACTTCAATATAATTTGTTAGTTGAATTACTCTTTGCTATTTTTTGCATTTTCTGTCACGAAATTTTAGTCGCAAGCCTCAGATTCAGATTAAACACCCAAAATATAAAGTAGAAAAAAATCTAAACTAAAAAGGACCACACTGAGTGGATTATGAGCATATTTTCCAACGAAGGCTGACATACTAAATAGTAATTTCTCGAAGATGAATGCGATATTTGAAAGATTGAAAAGGAATTTCGAAGACAAATATTCACACTTTCATACATAAAATCATCACAAAGATTTATTTGAAAAAAACCTCAAAATATAATGCAACCCCGAATTTACATACAAAATTTTTTTTTCAAAATTTTAGATTCAAATATGTATATAAAAAATTGATGTGCCAGTGAATTTTTAAGGCCAGATTTGAATTCAGCGCATCAAAGACCATCAGAAAAGTTTATCTTGGATCATTATTCATGTTAGAGACAAAAATTAAAATTTTGTCATGTTTTAAGAATAAGAATTTTAAACAAAGACTTTGTTCTATATATGTAGGTTGTCACAGAAAAATCTTAAACAGAGATTTGTTATTTGTAAGAAATAATTAATGCTTTCAATTGTACACACATACTTTGAATATATTTAAACAATTTATAGTTTTGGAGCCATATAAGTATAAAACTCCCAACTAATGCATTTTTGCATCATTTTTTTCCATTTTATCCCATTTTTTCCATGTTGCAAAATTTTTGTCACAAATCTCAGATTTAAATTCAGGTAAGGGGTCCTTTTGAGTACAAACTGGGTTGGGGTCAAAATTCTGGCGCTGTCGAAATTCTTTTTGCAAAGTTCTGCTTTCATAAATTCTGCTTTTCAAAATTCTGCTTTTCAAAATTCTGTTTGTCAAAATTCTGCATTTCAAAACTCTGCCAATAATAAAAAGAGGGTTTGGAAAAAAAGCGTGCGCTTTTCAACATTTTGGCAGAATTTCGTAAATCAATTTTCTTATAGGAAACATTTCTTTTATTTGGTGAAAAAGAGGTGTAGCTGATTTTTTTTAGATTCTCCTGTGTTTTAGTTACATTAATTTGTCAAAATCCGTCTTAGATACCATTGTAAGTTCTTAATATCCAAGTTTTTCAAACTAAGCAATATTATGTTATGCCCCCACAAAAACGATATTTTTGACTGATAGAAAAGAATGCATGAAAATTTTATCGAAATCTCTATGAAAACTCCAGATTTCAAGGAAATTTTAATCAAATCCTGGTTCACCAATTTAAAATGTCAAAAAAAAAATTGGCTGGAAAATGAGATTTGGATTTAGTATAAACACAGTATTATAAAACATCGATCTGGCTAAGAATTTTATTGAAAAAAGCAGACTTTTGAAAACCAGAATTGCGACCCGCTCTTGTATAAATTGATTGGACTATTGTGTTTTATGTGAGTTGCGGCCTAGGTGCAGGCAGGGTCAAAATTCTCTTGGCTGAATCTTGTTTTCAAATTATGCTTTTCAATTCTGATTTTCAAAATTCTGTTTAAAAAAATCTGCCAATAGTAAATAAAATCGAAAAATCGATTTTTTGTCTTCTTCTTTTACTTTGATTCGTCAAAATCTGTCTAAGATACCATTATGCATATCCAAGTTTTTGAAAAATACATATGTTCGCAACAAACCAAAATTCGAATTTTGATATTTTTGATTGATTATTTACAAAGCACTCAGGCCAACACATTACCCAAATGAATCTCAAGTTGTTGAAAAATATGTATGTTCAGCAGTCAAACAACAAAAAATAAATTACTATTAGAAAATAAATTTCTACCAGCTTTTTTTTTTTTTTTTTTTTTATAATAAGCACGCACTAAAGGGGTTGTGACTACCCTTAATGATTGAACACAGTGCGAGCGTTAGGAAAATAGGGAAGGATTCAAGAGGAGATACCGATGCACATTGGTTTTGTAGTTCTGAATATCAAAATGGGAGGGAAATACAGAGTCAGGTAAAGCATTCCACATTCGGGTAGTGCGACAAAGAAAAGAATCTCTATACTTAACTTGAAAAATTGTGCTGCAATAATTTCGTCGGCTTGGAGTGTAAAGCAGCTAACTCCTATTTTGCATTTTTTAACAAACAAATATTTTAAACGAAGTGTTCGCATTACTTGAATAAAACCAAAATTACATTAAATATTTTTCAGCAATCGTTATTGCCAAATTCAGTGAAATTGAAAAGATTTGATAGACTTTTGTATTTTTTTAGCAATTTTTGAAGTGGTCTATAATGGTAAAAAAAAATGTGGAGTAAGCCGCCTTACACTCTAAGCCGACGATTTATTTTACAATAAAGTTGAAAAAATACTTTTTCTGTTTATTTTCGTCAATAATATGAGTTATTTGAACAAAAAAAAACAGTAAAGGCAAAATTGTACTGTTAAATATTTTATATGACAGAATTTTGAAAGCAAAATTTTTTTTTGAAAAAAAAAACAGAATTTTTATATTAGAGTTTCACCTCTCCCATTTTTAGTTGTTTTGAGTGTACATTTGTTTGCTGTGAACTTCCTTTACACTTTCACCAAAACATGGCTAGAAATAAATTAAGATCTTTTTCATTTATAGAATTTAATGGCGTAAGGAAATAACGTCCAAGGAAAGAACGCCCAAATCGATTTGGAAATAGCGCCCAAAAAACTAACGAACAAATTGTTAATGTAATATTTTTTCAAATTTTGAGTGATATTTCCTTTTATGCCTTACTTCTATGAAACAATACCCGAAAAAAAACTATAAAAGTGGAATTGGAACTATTGCCCAAAATAGGAAAATTCTAAAAAAGCAACAGCAATATAAGGAAATATCGCCAAAAAGTGTATATTGGCTAGGCAAGAGAAAATAAGATCTCGAAAAACCAGTCACCCAGCTTTACGGCGAATAAACAGTGAGGTATGTATGGCAACCTCCCTGCTTGGGCTCACTATAGGATTTGAGGTGGTTGCGAGGTTGGTTGTATGCAAAGTTTCTTTTAAATTAAAAGATGCTGTATTCAAAGAACTTGAATTTGTCTATTAGCACTACATCTTCACAAACATATCTATATACTTTACGTATTCTTTGAAATAAAGTTTGGAAGTATCACCCAAAATTGAGAAAATATGACCAAAACTGTACAAAAACAATTTGAATGCAAAATATTTGGGCGATATTTCCGTTTTAATATTTGGTGACAAAGTATTGTTTGGGGCAATATTTCCAAATTCTTCTTTGCTTTTGAGTGATACAAATTTTCTTGGGCTATATTTTCAAATCAATTTGTGCACTTTTTTTTTAGAGTTATTGACTAACGCTGATTTTAAATATCATTGAATTGAATGAATGATTGTATTTAGTATCAAAATTTAATGGTGTAAGTGAAAAGCAAAGATTTTTTTTGGAAATTATGAAAAAGATAAAAAAAGATTGAGTCCACAATTATTGGGAAATATTGAGATCACAAATTGGTTCCCGCAGAGGATCTGATAGTTCTGCAACGCATGTTGAATTTGGATACGTAGTGTAAATTTTAAGTTTTGAAGAAACAATCCTTCAAGAGAACGGAATGTTTGCGAATCTGGCATTTGCTATTGCAAAATGTTACATATTCCTTGACCATAAAGTTCAGGCGTAGATTAGGATTTTTTGAAAAATCAGCTTTCATAGCAGCTGATTTTTATGATTCATGCAATATATCGCATGAGTAATACATATATACAGATAACCAAAGAAAAAGAACTACATATAGAATAGTGAATAGAATAAAAACAAAAATGGCCATTCTATAAAACTACCAAGTATTTTAAAGAAAATTATTGGAACAAAATTATAGCGAAGTTAATTCGACACTAAAAAAATTAAGTAACTTCTTTTTGTATTTTCAAAATTATTTTATATTGTAGTATTAATCAAAAAAAAATTAATCATTCGACCAAAACAAATGCTTTTTTATTAAATTTTGTTTTAACCATAGGTGAAGGAAGAAAATCTGTCTATGAATTTGCATCTTGTATGTCGTCATTATTAGTTGATATATTAATCACCAAAGACAATTTTTTTTTTCATTCAATGTCTCAGGCTTAAAAAAAAATTATAACAACGAAAATAAATAATAATATGAGCTGAGCAAACAAATAATCTGATCCATATCCTTGTTTTTGTGCATTTGTTAAGTTAGTTTTAATGTGGTAAATATTGTTTAAAAACATTGAAAATATTTTTTTTATTTACTTCTTATATTATAATTAATATATGTACCAAGTTTGAAGATTTTCCATCAACCTTTACATTTCGTGAAACTTTGAGTAAAACGATGAAATAATACCCATGTATTTTGTAAGGGAAATTTCAAGTGCTTGCCTGCACGTGTTAACGTTGACCGATTTCCAAAAAAACTGCACAATTTTTTTTTTAAATAACCTAGATCATTTGTTGGAGGGGGGGGGGATGAAAGAAATTAAAAAATTAAAAATTTTAATATAGTAAGACACTAATAATACTCTGCAATAACCTTTTATTTTTTGACTTATACTTTTTCTTTTAAACCACTGGCACACGTTTAACGGATTAAAATAACATAACAAAACTTATAGGATTTAAAGATCAAGGTAAGAACCAAATGTACTTAAAGTTTCAAATTTTTTCATTCAGTCAAACATGTCGATATTATGGTCTAAAAACTAAAATCTAAAAATTTCAAGTAGAGATTTTCAATACAAAGAGCGAGTTGAACGAGTCAATTTTAAGTTTGACTTCTTTTATAATAAGTGTACTTGATATTCAAGAAAAATTATGTAGTTGCGTTCAACAGTCGTGACACCAGAGTCAGTTGAAAATGACGAAAAATCTGAAAAACACTCGTACTTTCAGCACCGTTTTTGGTATTGTTTGACATTGATTATGTGAATCAAAATGTAAATCACAATAAGTACTCTTCTTAAGCTTTAATATGTCATATCAAACGTTTTAATATCTTAAATAGACATTTTTTTAAAGCAAAAATACTAAAGCACTAAATTGATGATTTCCAAATACTTCAATGGGGGCAGGAGGGGAATGAGGCATGAGAAAATTAAAACATGGTGGATATCCTTCCTTTGAACCATAAGGGATATTCTCACAAAATTTGAAAAATATAAAATGGGCTGGCATTTTCATATGGAATGACTCAATAGTAGGAAAAATTAAAGCAGGCAGCAAAGCACTATTACACAACTGTATTGCAAAATGGCTCATTAGCTAGAGTGTTGGATCAGAAGATCGCAGGATAGAATCCCAGTTAAGACTTTTTTGTTTTGTTTTTTTAGAGAAAATCGATAGTTACTTTTGCTAGACCCTTGCTAGCATTAATGCTTTAATTTTTGAGGCCTTGTTAAAAACTAGATTCTTTTTCCAGATAGGTAGCTATCTATTTCAAAATAATTTTTTTTGCAAGGTTTTGGTTAATTTTGATTCTGATTCCTGATATCCTAATTTATTTACAAAAATTAAAATTCTTAAAAAGTTAATCTTTTTAAGCTTTTATTACTTGTAATTTCCACCAACTTTTAGAAATTTTTATAATACAAAATATGTTTTTGATTGCGAATTTTTTGGACCTTCCTAGGGCTATAGAACTAATTGTATTTTTTACAACCTGTTGTCATAACTACAAAAAAGTGAATTTAAATTTTGTAATTTTTGAAGCTGATTTCGATAATTTAAAATCTGTTTAACAAAGCAAATTGACAATGGAGTATGTTAATTTAACAATAAGAAATTATGAGCGTTTCGGCAATTTTATTGCATAAAGAACAGTAAATGCTCGTAAATTTCCAATTATTCGTGAATGTGAACGCATTTTTTTAGCATTTTCTAAAAGCAAGAGCTCAAATTTGCACTTAATTTAAATTTGACTGAAACATTTTGTAAAGTATACAGCGAAGATTTTTTGGGTGTAAAAGTAGACGATCACTCACGAATTTATTTATTTTTAAATTTGTTCATATCATTCGCAAAAATATTAATTTCACTATAGCCTAGGTACTAAGGGAAATATATCATTGATAGCTAAGATAAATAGAAGTGGTTCTGCGTGACTACCTTGGGGAACAGCAGATATGGCAAAGCAAGGTTTTATACAAAAGCTCTGTAATCCTTTAAGGTCAAACCTACACCAATCTCAGCTTCGTTTAAAAAAAACATCACAATCTTAACCTTAAACTAAAAATAAGTACATATTTATTTACTGCTTTTTGAGACTTGAAAAAAATCAAATTAAGTAAATTATAGGCCGACAGCCAAGCTATCATTTTAACCAAAACTATATGAAGCTTTTGTATTTAAGAGTTTTCATTTCAACTGCAAATCTTTTTTTGCTATAGAGCAACATGGGCTTATGTAAAACAAATCTGCTGTACCTTATCTAAGACTAATTAGAATAGCCATTAAGACGATTGTTTCTATACAGATTTCAATAGGGCCTACGTCTCAAAGTCTTATTTTATTTAGACTTTCATGTGTGGGCTTCCCTTCAGCTTTAATTCAATGGATCGAGTCGTATCTGAAGGGTAGGACTAACCAGGTTATTTTTAGAGGAATAACTTTTGATCCCATAAAGGCAGACTTTGGTGTACCGCATGGTAGTCACCTTGGTCCAGTATTCTTCATAATATCCATCAATTACGTTGTTTTGATAATAAGATTCTATAAGTTTCTTATCAACGCTGATAATATTAAGTTATTTAAAACGATCACAAACGAATGAGTCAGATTCAATTTCACTTCAAATAACCTCAATAGTTTTTCTGTTTAGTACTCACATTATAATCTCTTTTTGTTTGTGTCAAAATGCCAATCAATGTCTTTTTCACGAGAGATATTTATATACCTACACACTTTATATATATTAGTTTTTAAATCTAAAATGTTTCTTTTATTAAAAGGAGTTCTAGATTTTACTCATCATATAAAAGAGGATTAATCACAACACACAGTCAAATTTTCAAAATAAATAAAAGAAGATTAATCACAACGACACAGTGAAATTTTCAAAATACAACTCACCTTTTTGGGCAAGTCGGCTCCACTGTCAAAGAAGTCCGCTGATCCAATGCAACAAATGATGTCCTGCGAAAATATCACAATCAAACATAAATTTTCAGAAAACCATTAAATCTTTAAGAGCCGTTTCCTGAAACGAAACCTTAATAGGTATTTATATTCTTCTTAAACGCTTATGATCTTCTTTTTTACTCAGCGTAAACTGCCACATAAACTCTTATGTTGAATCTAAATATATTTAAGTTTCGTATCAGCAAATGGCCCTAAGAAAATATCACGCTTAAAAAAAAAAAACAGTTGTCACTTTAAAATTAAACGCATTTTTAAATGCAGCACATTATGCAAAAAATAAAGGCGCCAACATAGGTTCATCATATCAGAGTCTATTTCCTATCATCAATATTGGTAAAGTATATATAAGAATAGGAAACAAAAATCTAAATTGAAATTCAAAACACACACCCAATCACAAACACACACTTTTCGGTGAAGCACGTGCTTTCTTCCTCTTTATGTCCACTTCTATTCGAATTTTGTCGACCCCACTTTTTGGCCCCTTTCTAACACATCCGAAATAAAAGATGAAACGAACAAAAAAAAAGCAATAATCTCACCGACAAAAAAAAAAACACCCCCAATCTTCGTGTCTGAAGGTCATTGCTGCAAACAAATTCGCGCGAATTTCAAAGGATACAAAGAAACGTCCGTCGTCGTCGTTGTAGTCGACGA
The DNA here is from genome assembly GCA_946251815.1 of Dasysyrphus albostriatus. NCBI lineage: Eukaryota > Metazoa > Arthropoda > Insecta > Diptera > Syrphidae > Dasysyrphus > Dasysyrphus albostriatus. Next base: position 42,078,337 of record OX276337.1, on the reverse strand, counting down.
GTGTAGAGTGTATACACAAAGAGGAAATAAGCACATGTTGAACCGTGATTTCAAGAGAATTATTTTTCAAAACCCGAATATTTCTTTACCTGACTTGCATTCGAGCCGACCGTCTAAGCTAAACTAAAATCGGTTCCAGCTTCAATGGACCACTTCTCGTTGAGGATGGAGATAGATTCAAAAATGTTGCTTGCAAAAAGTTGCAGATACTTTCTTATGGATGCTGCGTCCGATATCAAAAGAGAACCACTGCGCGCAGATGAGCTCGTTGTGATTTTGAATTCTCTTAGAAGCCAATGATGATAATATTTTGTTGTATGTTGTTTTTTTTTTGTTTCTTTTTTAAGTGTCGGTTTCAGGTTTTCAGTGTCTGAAATAAAATACAGCCGGAAGTGATATCACGGGTTCTTGGCACTCTGGTCCTTGTGTCCGATTATTCAAATGTCAAACATTTTCCACTGAAAAACAAAAATAGGCATTCAATGAAAATCCCATTAAGCGTGATTGCCAATAAATATTCTAATGGCAAATATTTTCTAATAATATCATCAAGGATGGGATACACATATAGGGGATGACTCTGTAACATTTTTGGGGGGGTTGTTTGTACAGACAGCATCATCATCATCATCGATGTCCCATCTGGATCAGTGTTGTTTTTTTTTTTGGAACGAAACAAACCTTTGCCGTTTGCTATTGAATTTGATGAGCATTTTCATTAAATAGTTGATTACGGCAATTTGAATAAACAACAACTTTCTATAACACAAACGCAGATACATTATTGTGTAGTTTTGGAAGTTCGATGATGACGCTGATGAGTGATGGCTATATTTCTATACGATATTTGAGATTAATGATGATTTAGAAGGGGATGTTATATGGTCGAGGCAATAATAGGGTGAGAATTTTCATCTGAATTGTAACAATTTTATGAATTTACATAAAGTATCAGAATTCACAGAGAGAGAAAGAGAGAAAAAGAGAGAGGAAGCATCTATTTATCATTTTGAACCAGTAGTCTGGCGGCACGGAAGCGGCAATGGGAACATTCGGTGCGGCGCGGCTATGGTATGCCCTCGCTCATACAAAACTAGGGCTTTTTTGTTTTTATCGAAATTGAAATGTTTTATGTTTTTTGCCGCAGGATATTTACCCAATGGGGTTAGGTTCTTGGTTGGTTGTGTGTATCTATTTAGTTATTTGCTAGTTTTATGTATTTTATGTCAAATTCATGTTGTTTTCTATTTTGAAATTTAGTAAAAGGTATAGCTGAATGATTATATACACATATAACACCTATGCCCTTGCATCTAAACTTTAGGAATAGAAAAGCACTCAAACAATAGACACATTTAGGAAAATAGATTAACTGGTAGGTTGGGTAGGTATATTATATATCTATTGAAATTCTAAAAAAAGATTTTGTAAAAAACATTTAGTAGTTATTATTTGGCATTTACACGCTACGTGGTTAGAAATATATAAGCATTGGCAGGTATGCAGTGCTTTGAGCTAGTAATATTGATTAAATAAATTTGTATTTAAAATTTTATAAAAGAAAATTATGTACTGAGGAGATCTACATAATATACTTTAGGTTTAGGGCGGTCCTTATAAAGATAATTTTTTAATTTAAATTTTTTAAATTTCTACCACTAACCCAGCCTCCAAGACGAAAGCACATGTAATAAAATTTTTTCAATTATATCGGGTTTTTCAATAAGACCACTATAAAAGTTTTTTTTAAATAAAACAAAAACCGTTTTGGATATCAATGAAATTCTTTATTCCTGTGAAAGTACGTTTGATGCCATTATGTATGGAACACAATTTCTTTTGCATGGCCACCACGGCCTCGCTTGCAGAAGTCCAGTCGCTGACCCCAATTTTCGATGGATTTCAAGCATAAATCGGCCGATACTGCCGAAATTTCACGTTCGATATTCGTACGAAGTTCATCAATCCTCGCTGGCTTGTTGGCATAGACCATAGACTTGACGTAGCCCTACAGAAAATAGTCTAACGGCGTCAAATCGCATGATAGAGGCGGCCAAGCGACTGGACCATTTCGTGAGATAACACGTTCTCTAAACCTGGTTTCCAATAAATTGATTGTGACATTCGCTGTGTGGCTTGTGGCGCGCGCCGTCCTGTTGGAACCACATGTCCTCTAAGTCCATATCATCCAATTGGGGTCAAAAATATTCGGTTATCATTGAACGGTAGTGATCCCCATTCACAGTAACGTGCCGGTCTTGATCATCACAGAAGAAGTACGGCCCAATGACGCCGCCGGCCCATAAACCACACCCAACCGTGATTTTTTCGGGATGCAATGATGACTCATGGAGTACGTGTTGATTGCTGCCTGACCAATACCGCATATTTTGTTTATTGACGAAGCCATTCAGCCAGAAATGAGCCTCATCGCTGAAGATGATTTTTCGATGAAAATCCGAATCATTTTCAAGTTGTTGCTCAGCCCAATTCACGAACATACGACGCTTCTGGTGGTCAAGCGCCTTCAGTTCTTGCCTCAATTTAATCTTGCAAGGATATAGGCCAAGATCTTTTCGCAAAATTCGCCACAACAACGTCACAGAGATGCCCAATGCTTGAGAACGACGTGTGAGAGACACATTTGGGCTTTCTGCAACTGAAGCCTCAACGGCAGCAATATTTTCAACACTAAGGGCACTTCTTTGTTTCACTGGCACGGTAATATTTTGTATTGTGCCTGTGGATTCAAATTTTTCCACTAGACGCTCAATTGTTGATCTGCTAAGACGATTATGACGACCATAAGTTGAGGCCACTGACTCCGAATTTCGGTAGTAAATTTTAATAATTTCGACTCGTTGTTGGCTCGTGTATCTTTCCATCATGAAATGGCAAACCTTACTGAAGAGAAATGTCAAAAGAGCGGCAAGAAATATGGCGTTGTTTGCTGTCCCTGTCGTTCTACTTTTGCAGCCTCCCTGTTGAAAGACCCATTATAAGCGACAACATTTGAACCAAAATTAAACATTTTCTATCAGTTATTAACTAAATTATAAAAATTCAACGTTTAAGATTTTCAAGATATTTTAACCCGAAAATGTAAATACTAATGTTGGAATTAATTACATAGAGAAATATTTATTTCTTAAAATGTCGTATTGAAATCTGGAAGATTTTAACTTCCTCTGCAAAAATTATATTTAACCTTTTCAGTTTTTGTCACTTCTTCTATTTTACTTACAATATATACAGATATTTGGGTTTTTTAATTTGTAGCAATTTTTTTTTTTAGCCTTTGAAAAAATTCAGATAAAGCTGAATTTTGGTAAAGAATAATATTTTGACGTATTAAACATTTCCTAAAAAAAAACCCTAAATTGAGGTCGGAGCAGAGATATTTAAAGGGAGGTGAAAGGAGGTAAGATTATTTTTTTTCAAAACTAATTTCTCGAAAACTATCAGTTTTTTTTTAAAGAAATGTGAAGGTCAAGGTATACATGTATCCTACACAAAAAAGATTAGCTCTCACTTTTTTAAATAATCAATATATTTAAATAAAAACGTGCATAAACTTCAAGTAGCAAGTTTGAACAAAATAAAATGAATGACTTTGCTATAAATGTGTTTTTTTTTTTTTTTTTTTGAGAAAATTGAAATTAACCAAAATTATGATTTTTCTGTTTAAGTTTCCACTATACAAATAATTAATTACATAGCTAGTTATGCTTATTTTCAATTTTTTCAAAAACTACAGAAAATTTAGGTATACGTTTTTATTTAATACTAAAAATTAAAATTTTACTTTATGACTGGATATTATGTAAAAACTAGTTCAGGACGGAAAAAATACGTGAGTATGATAAAAAACAATAATATTAACGAAAATAACTATTAATTAAATATCAAATTTTTTGTGCATATTTATGTACTTAGTAGGTATCAAAAAAATTTTAAATCGAAAATCGACAATGACATATTTTCAGAATAAATATTTAAAGATTGTTTAGTATTTTGTTCATTATGACCTTCTGGCGACCTTGAACTTTGTTTCTTATAATATCTGAAGCTATTTCACTGTGATTTTATACAAAAACTCAAACCCTTAAACAGTGCGCTTTAGCTACCAATTTTTTGCCCCTATATAATTTTTCTCAAAAAACTAAATCATTATTTTTTATGTATTGTAAAATTTGAGATTGTTTAATCATTCTCTTAAAAAGATACAAACACAATAATATCAAAAATTGACGTAAAAAAGTATATTTAAAAAAAGACAAGACAAAATTTATGAAATATTGATTCAAAATTTTCTTAGTTGCTATTAATTTTTTTTTTTTCGTATTACCTTTCCAAAAATATATATTTAATCAAAATCGCTTGAAATCCTGATTTTTGGTGAACTACATTCATAAATATCTATTTTTCAACTTTCAACTTTTATAAAACACTCATTACTTCTTGAATAATTTGCTAAGAATTTTAAAATATATGCATGACTTTCTTATATTCTTAACATCTATTCAAAAAACTCAACCTTCTGCCACTTCCCATTTAGGATTTGGATTTTCGGTTCTTTTTCAGTTTTACTCTTTTTTACACTAGATGCTATCAAAAATTTTGGTCTAAAACTGTAGTTTTATATTTTTTTCTATCAATGGAACCAAACTGCATCAAAACATTTCATACTTCATTTAATTTTGATGAACAGTAAACACTCGATTTAGTGAACCTCGAAATTGTAGTTCACTATTTCCACCGTAGTAAATACACAAAATTTTATATAAAAACGGATTTTTTATTGAAATATCTTGCGAGCATTTAATATTGTTGGGAACATGCACAAAATGTGCATTTATGTTCAAATTCATCATTAGAAAGCTATTAAAAAACCCAATCGAAAAAGTTAACAATCATGAAGGAGTGAGCAGGGCTAGTTTTTATGAATTTAAGCAGGTGTAATTGGATCCAACAAATATTCATCGGATACTATGCAAGCTTTGTGAGCATCAGTAATTTGCATGCACTTGAACCGATGCATACATTCTAGTTCACATTATTCTTTATAGTACATTCGAAGATAGTGTTTTTTCTAAGAATACATAATTGCGATGCAGACAGCACTTTTTGCTGCAACTGCAATGAAATTTTTACAGCTTCCCTCCTACATATGTACATAGTACTTGTACATACTTTTCAATTTTTGTAATCCGTTAATCCCTGAGAAATTATAATTCAATATTTTTTGATTGCTTCTCTGTATGGGGAATATTTGTTATACAAAATGAATGCCCTTTCACGGGTTTTTTTTATACTTCACTTTAATTTTACAACAAAATGTCAAAATTATGATGTTTTAAAGAACTCTTTATTTTGGCGACAAGGAGGTACAAATTTGCCTCGAAAAAAATGCAACTAAATAAGCGTTTCTAAGCCAAATTTTATGACGAAAACTATTTTTGTAAAATGCACACTTTGGTGCATTAATTATTGATGCTTCATTTCAAATTTGATTTCACTTCGCTTTGAAGTATAAACTAAGACTTAAAGATAAAATAAGGAAAATTAAAGTTGTTTTCAATTTTATGCCAAGGGTCTAAAATGGTGCAGGGAAATAATTCCACGGGCATTTGCTCCACATGGGAATTTATTCCATCTTAGGTGGGAATCTGTTCCACTTTTCAAAGTGCAATTTATTCTCATCGAGAGAGGGAATTTATTGCACTTAAGAAAGATCTCCACTTGGAGAGGGGTTTTTTTTTTTTTGTATGAGAATCAATTTCAATTCTTTTTCTTTGATTCATTCTAAGAAGGTATTCTTCTTATTACATATAATTTTTATTGTTGGGACAACTGGTAAAAGTATGATCCATAGTCTGCTTTTTAATACCTTTCTATATAAAGATCTCAAAACGATACACTAACAATTAACTATTATTGGATATATAGGATAAATTAATCCAATAATGACGTTTTATATATTTATGAATCAATAATATCCCAAATCACAAATATTAGGTGGGAAAAAATTCAACAAAATTTCGGGTGTAGTAGGCCACCTTTGGCAGTGGGATTAAATTACACTTTGAAAAACTAAGCAGATTCCCTTTTCAGACGGAATAAATTCTCATGTGGAGCAGATGCCCGTGGAATTATTTTTCTGCACTGCCTAAAATATAATATGAGGAAATATTCGGGTTCACATTTTTTCCAAAATTTAAATTTTCCTAACAATTATTACCAAAGTTAATAATTCATAATTTGTTTGAACATTTTACATGTGAGTGTTTTCGGTTAAAAAACTTTTTTGTCTTTTGAGTCATATTAATGGTAAGACAATGATATAAAATCTTACAGTAATTATTTTTTTTACTTGGCAAAAATTAGGAGGAGGGGTGCAAGCCCAAAAACAAACCAACAACTTTATTTTAATGGAAGTGGGCGGATTCTACTAATACTATTTTTGATTTATTTTTTTTTTTTCATTTTTATTTGAATCAACTGTAAAAATATCATCCAATTTGACAGTTGGTGGATTTTACCAAAAATATTTTTTATATTTTTTCTCGTTCAAAAATACAAACTCTCAAAATTTTATCCAAATCAGTGTAGCCGTTTCCGAGAAACCAATAAATAATAATTGTGGTCGTGGCAGTAGGCGGATATTCCTGAAACCATTTTTTTATTTTTTTGTTCTTATGATAATAAGCTCTGAAAATGTAATTCAAATCATACCAGCCGATTTCGAGAAATAGCTCAAATAAAGCCGCTTCCAAGAAACCAATCATTAATGAAAGTGGACATGGTAGTGGACGAACTTTATTGAAACTATTTTTCTCATAAAAATAAAAAAAAATTATTTCAATCGTTTTCGAGGAAAAATGTTTTTATTTTCCCCTTTTTCGAGAAACCGAGAGACAGTGGGGGAATTTTTCAAAACCTAATTTTTGTCTCCTTTATAAGATAAAATCTTTAAATTGCATCCAAATCGTTAGAGTTGTTTCCAAAAAATAAATAAGGATTGCTAATTGTAGTTGGTGGATCTTAATACTTTCTGTTTTTTTTTTTTTCATTTAAATAGTCAAATACCTTGCCATAACCCAACTTGGCTGATATTCCTGAAATTATTTTTTTTCTCATAACCCATAAGAGTTAGCTCTGATAATATATATCAAATCATTTCAGTGAATTCTGAGAAAAAAGCAAATAAACCCTTTTCTAGAAACCAAGAACTAAAACATGTGGGAGAAGCTGTGGGTGGATTTTACAAAAATTGATTTTGATTTAATTGATTGATTTCCCGTTTATTGAACAAACTCTAAAAGTTTCGCCAAAATTATTATATCCATTTTGAGATCTTAAAAAAAGTGTGCGTGGGATAGTTTTACATCACTTAATTTTTATATTTTTTCTCATTCATTTAAACAAACTCTCAAAATTTCACCTAAATCATCATATTCGTTTTCTAGATATTAAAAAATAGGGCATGTCAGTGGGTGGACTTTACAAAACTTCATTCTTCATTTTTTTCTGGTTTATTAAATCAAACTCGGAACATTTCATTTAAATAATTAAATCCATTTGTTAGATATTAAAAAGTGGGTGTGTCAGTGGGCAGAAGTTACAAAACTTCATTCCTCAAATTTTTTCTCGTTCATTTAATAAAACTCTGAAAATTTCTTTCAAATAATTATTTACAATTTTTAGATATTACAAAAAATGGGCGTGTCAGTGAGCGTGTCAGTGGGCTGAATTTACAAAACTTAGTTTTTATATTTTTTATCATTCAAAAATTTCATCCAAATCGTTAGAGCCATTTCCGATAAACCAATAAATAATAATTGTGGGCGTGGCAGTAGGTAGGTAGGCAGTAGTTCTTATGATAATAAGCTCTGAAAATATTATTTAAATCATTCTAGCTGATTTCGAAAAATAGATCAAATAAATCCTTTTTCTTTAGAAATCAATAACTAAGAAAAGAGGGCGTTGCAGTCAGTGTATCTTAAAAAAACTTATTTTCAAATTTTCTCTCATTTATAAGAACAAACTGTGCTTCATCCAAATCGTTAGCTCGTTTAAAGTAATAAGATAAGCAATGTTTTTTTGTTTTAAATTTCGTCGTTATAGTCAACATGTCGTTAAGAAGTTGAGTTTTGTATGCATAAAACAAATTACATGAAAAAACTGTTGTTAAAAGCGTTTGGTAGTTAAGAGCCACACCGTTATAAGCGACGTCGATTAAATGTACTTTTTTTTATTATTTTCCAAATTAAAGAATAAACCCTTTCAAGAAAAAGACTTAGAAAATGTATTTTAAAAAAACAACACTACTGTATAACACAAGCAAAGAATTTCAAATAGCTTAACATTAAAGTATAATTTAATGCATTTTTCAAAAAAAACGAAAAATCCTATTTTATTTTAGTTTTCGTTTGTTTTGAAAAAAAAAATTAAATTAAGTTTTGTCACAATTGCTAAATATATCATATCTACGATGTTCAATCAAAATTATTATCTCATGATTTGAAAAACCAAATTTGATTGTATGTATGCCAGTTGCTAGCTACCCGGTCTAAATGAGCTAAAACAAAAATACAATTTTTTTTCTCAAGTGAATAACATACAAATTTTGTTACCCATACCTACTCTCTTTTTAGATGTTTCATGGACACTTTTATTTAAATAGCCCAAAAAAGATAGATATTGAATCCTATGTATGACTTTGTAAACTCATTTGAAAATCCTTCTAGTCGAATGAACTGAGTTTTTCCATTCCAGAGCCTAAATTTTGTATCTAGACAAGGACTTCAAAATATTTTTCCAAATGTTCTACAAGCTTCATGTAAAAGTTGAGGCATAATTATTATAAATTCAAAGAGTCCTTAGAATTTGGGTTTTGTCTTTAAATTTGTTATAAGTTGAGTTGATTATATCCACCTACTTTAGAAAAATTCACAGACAAATTATTCTCCAACAACCTACATGTTGTCTGCAAGCGCTTTATTTTTAATTATTTTAAAATATAATGAATCAATAGCATTTTCAGAAAGATATGTAGGTAATTAAATTTCTGATTTTGTATGATTTACTTAGCCTACGCATCGAATTGAATCGGTAAATAATATTTCGACTTCCTATATTTATATTTATTTAAAATGTCCATGTACCATGAAAAAATTTATACTATATTTAATTGAATTCATGACTTATATATTTTTTGAATAATTATATTATACCGTCTTCCTACTAGTATATTCATTCTCGTTAAAAAACTTAAACTTACTTTTACTCTTTTCGTCAAAAAACTTTCGAATTTAAATTGTTCTACTTAATTTGATGTTTTCAATTAAATTTAAAACTGTTCAAAATATTTAAAAAAAATAAACTTGTCAGCCCTTTGGGTAAACAACGTTTGAGTATACAAAATATGAGGACTTACCTTGATATTTTGGAAAAATAAGAAACCTTAAACATGACCTTTCTTCTTGCGAGGTCTATTGAACCTCGATAAAACCCACAATTCAACGCTTTTTTGTCCAACTACCCACAGTTTAATAATACATACATGTATTTATACATTCATATGCTCTTTCATTGTTATATACATACATACATAACATATATCAGTTTACCCCTCAAGACTTAAAATTTATTTATTAGCCAATGCCACGTACATTAATACTCTCGTATATGTTTGACTTATTGAAAGATGAAAAATTTCTCAGCGAAGTATATGACAGCCTAAAAGTTGTAATTTCTGTTTCTTCTTAGTATCGCCACAGGGCTGAACTGCATTTTGGTGTCCGATTTTTTTTTGTACCCTACTTGGCACATCAGAAATATGTTGTATCGCTTACAGATATACATTTATACAGTCGACATCAAAAGCGAGTACTCGTAAAATACCTTTACCTTTAGTAATATTTTCATTTTTTTAATTTTGGTTTTGAATGTTTTAACAAATTTTGACCCAATATAAGGCACGAAAAACATTTTTAAAATCCTGAGAAATTTTTCGTAAATTCCTTAAAGTGCCATTCACATGAGCTGCTAACTACGAATGCGAACACATTTGTTTCCGCACTTCCAAGCTCAAATATCAAGAAATTCTTGTTTTTAATTTTTGACACACTGAATAAACGATCTTATCTTTAGTTTTTAAAAGAAAACAAGGTCTAAAAGTTATTTAAATGGTAAAATTTAGCATTTTAATGTTTTCTACGCAACCAAAGAGATATTTTTTCCGAATTTTCGAACACTTATTCGCAAGCTCGCAACATTAGGAATCATTCCACAAATCTGCGAATGGCAAATTCGCTCGAATTTACCCGAACATTTTTGTAGCACCCATTTTACCGGTTTATTTTGTATGAAAATATTCGAGTCTGTAGGCGGCCATTCATATGAAAGAAATGTCACAATAGCGACCATTCGTATTGCGCTATTCGCAGCTCATGTGATAGGCACTTAACACTTGTCAAAAGCGAACTGCGAATTGCGAATGGCGACGAGTTTTGACATTTCTTCTACATAAGTGGTTGCCGACCGACGTGAATTTTAATGAAAAATAAACCAGTAAAATGGGTGCTTTAAAAAAAATGTTGAATTAAATTCGAGAGAGTTTTTCATTCGCAGATATTTGGAATGCGTCTTGATGTTGTGGATTGCTAATAAGTGTATAGCAGTTCGCCGAAAATATCTCGTTAGTAGAAAATTTTAAAAATGACAAATTTAACAATTTAATCTAATTTTAGGCCGTGTTTTCTTGTTAAAAATATAGATAGGATCGTTAATTCGATTTTTCGAAACGTAAAAACAGGAATGTGTTGATATTTGCGCTTGGAATTGCTTAAACAAAATTATTCGCATTCGCAGTTCATGTAGAATGCACTTAATGGGTATACTCATTTTTTTGGCCTCAATTTGCCCATTTCAAATTTGGGTTTGGTATGAAATCTAGCAAATTAAAATTTTGGATGCGAAATCTCTCATTACGAAATCTCGCTTTTCATATCCTTGCAATACAAAATTCTAAAATGATTTTTTACTTTTAATTTTGCAGAATAAAAAGAGAACATAAAAATTGTATTGCCAGCTGCATTGTCAGATAAGTATTTAATAGTTGAAAATACGCTTTGAAAAACAATAAGAGCCAACAAAATTTTTTTCATCCTCAGTTTTCATTTTTTGCGAATCTTTAACTGTGAAGTGCGAAACCGAATATGATGTTACTGCGAGTTTAAATTTGCAAAATTTTGATTTGTGAGATACATATTGAATTGCGAGATTTTGATTGATACTTGCGAGAGATTTTTTGGTGCATGATGTAAATGAGAGATTGTTAAAAGCAAACATTTCAAATTGCGAGATTATAAAAAGCAAAATTATTTTCAAAATTTTGTTATTCGTGATTTTGGTTTGTGGAATTTTATACCGCTCACTTCAAATTAAAATTAAAATATTTGGAGATTTTGTAAGACAATCAAAATTGTGTTTCAAATTTTTAACTATGAATTTGAATAAAAGCAAAAATTATTTTATTCCTCATCAAAGACTTAGCTCAGTGATTTTTTTTAAATTATAAAAATTAAAAGGAGAAGTGGGAAAGTACTTTTCAGGGCTAGTTTCCCGATGAAATATTTAAATTGTAGGCTAGGCCTGGAAGTTTACTTTTATAATTTGTTTGTAATAAGACTTTAATAAGCAATACTTTGCATCTTTATTAATAAATAAATTTTTGTACTTACTAACTTTTGAACCCCATTGTAATGTGTTGTATTTTTGTGGTTCATTTAAACGTTGATTTGTATTAATTTCATGCATCAAAAAAAAAGTCTGTCAGCAAAAATGTTTGTTGTTCGTTTTTATTTTTGATTTTATATTTTATTTTTTTTTTTTTTCATTTAATACTCTTGGTTTGTACCTATCCCTTTCCAAAAATCTATATGTACATAAGTATGTACGCCTTCGAAAAAAAAATTTAAAAATTTAACAACCGTGCAAATAAAGTGAAGACAACAATCGCCACTGGCGACTTTCATTATTTTTATTTTCTCTTAAATTTAAAGGACAACAAATTTCATGAAATGCCCAGTTTCCTTTTTGTTTAATTTTCAGGGACTAATAAAATATATTTCATTGCTTCGGGATTAAAAAAAAAAAAAACAAAACATGAATGTCGAAAGTAAAGCTGCGTGCAAACACAATGGCGGGGTGAGTGAGAGCTTAGTTGGTGTATTAAAGTTCACCAAAACATATTTTTTTATTAAAAATATTACATTCTATTATGTTAGTTGGAAACAAGCTTTATATACCAAAAAATACCAATTATAATATGGTTTAAATGGTAGGATTTCAGTTAAGTGTCTAAGGGCAACATTTCTGTCAATAGGTACATTGAAACTTTGTCGAAAACCGATTGCAAAAATTTGTTTAATTGATTGAACATTTTATTATGGTTTGTCTGCGGAGTGACGCTTGTTTTGTCGGCAAATGGTTTTCTTTTAAAGTGAAACATTTTGCCACAATTACAAAGAAATTTATATAAGTTGATGCCTTTTGAGCTTCATTTGGCATTTATTTTACACTTTGTCTAACAATATAAAATTATTTCTGTCTCGAGTGATAATATTGTCTGCTGTCTTTATCACATTCAAGTATTAAATTTATAACCAAAGAATTATTATTGAAAAGAATAAATTCCATAACTATAATATCCACTATGAGCTTTTATGTTGATTAAAAATAAAGTTGATTAAATGTCATAAATGACCTGCATTATTTTAATGGTCTTAAAAAAAAAATTAATTAACTAATTGTAAACTGAACTGAAAATAAAAAAAATAATACAGAAAAAAAAACATAATACCATAAAAGGTAGGAAGGTGTACAACAAACTGCACTCGTTGAATATAAATTCCAAACCAAAGGGATGTTTTTCCATCTCATTAACACCTTTGTTTTTATTTAATTTCATAAAAACAATTTATATAGTAGTTGTCTTTTAAAGTAAATAATGAAATTAATTTAATTAATTTAATTTCGTGGAATACATTTTTTTGTGTTTGTACGAATCAGAAGCAATTGTATCTACATATGTATAATGGATGTTGGTTTAACTCAAACGGACATTTTTCCCTTCACTTCGGAATACGGATGGCTGAAAAAATAATGTTTTTGTGTGTCAATACAACATGATAACTTGATGGAATCAAAGCTTCGTGTACTTTTCTATGGAAACATAATAAGACTTTCTAACAAATGAAACAAAATACTATATTGAACATAAAATTTAAAATGTAGCTACATAATCAAGAGTTAGTTTTTCAAGAATTTGCGACTCAAAAGTTGAAGTAAGAGATGGAGATGGAGATTGGAGAGTAGCAGGTGATTTTGATGCAAGTTCATAAAACTGCAAATTAAATTGTCGTTAATCTTTCCTTTCCGGGTTTTATCAATCTTTTCGAATTTTTTTTTTCCTCAGCTAGAAGAGTTTTCTATTTTTCCTTTACTCCAAATCTTGGTCCTTTCGTGATTTATTTAGCATATCTTTTTTAATATAGTTAATATTTACTACGTAAAGTCATTCATTTAGTGTCTTATTATTAATGAAGATCAAATTGCAAGCTTTGTTCATTTTTCTGGAGTTTTTCTGAAAAAAATAAATTAATTTGCGACAGGGTCGCAGTACTTGCTCTAGTGTCCAAAAATATTAAAATATAAAAATTGAATAGTAGTCAGGTAAATCTACGGAATATATACGGCTTGCCCCAGACAAATTGTTAGAAAAGAAATTCCTTTGTAGTTAGGCTTAATGACACGGGACACGTATATAAAATACATCCAACATTTAGCGACAGTCCACATATGCGAATTGAATCCATTTAAGCACAGGGCGTTTTACAAGATGTAATGAATGACAAGAGGATGTAGATTTCACCGAAAAATATAATTTCAACTGGGGGTCTTATTTCCGTATTCCAATATTCGTGCGAGTACTTTCAGAAAGCAGTCACACCAGGCAAGTGTTAATTGCTTGCTGAAACGACTTTTTACTTACTTGAAGGTAAAATTGCTGCAAGAACTTCTTAGGTCGTCACACCATACTAGCAATTATTGCTGAAACTACTTGCTGCAAGTAATTGAAATAATACAGATTTGGAAGAAGAATTTTTTACTAGGAAATGGATTTTCAACCATTTTTTACATTTTTTATTGAAATTGAGGCATCTTGATTGTTGTAGAGACAATTATGTATTGTTTTTTTCGTTTAGCTTCACACTGACAAATAACAATGCGAATGCTGGCAGCAAGTGATTTAAAGGTAAGCAATTTGATCTTTCTGATAAAAAAACGTGGTGCTAAGAATCCGTACAAGTACTATACAACACAGATAAGAGACTTCCGGGCAGATGGAGACGATTTTCCTCTAATTTTGATCGAAAACATTCGTTCGCTTGTTAGCAAGTATAAAACTTTGTTGCGCAAATCCTGCTAGTAGCAAGTACTTGTGGCAAGTGATTTCAAGTGATAAACCTGCGTGCAAGTACTTGCAGGTACTGGTCACACACTGCAAGTATTTCTTGCAAGTACTTTTTCGGGTCGTCACACCAGATAAGTTTTACTTGCAGCAATCATTTTACTTCCTGCAAGCACGTTACTGGCCCGGTGTGACGGCACCTTAAGTTGATGAAATGATCAACACAAACTTTTTTGTCAGAAAACATGATATCTTGTTGAAGACGTTGAAAAATAAATTCCTATTTGAGGCAACTGTGGTGACTCTAGTTCAAAAGCAATTGTCATAAGTCAAAACATAATTGAAACCTTTTGTTATCCTAGAATCGTGCTTGGCAGCTCAACGCTCCCTTACGTTGAAAAAGGCGTAATTTTCAACCAAACCGTAAATTGGAATGATCACTTGTCCCACGCTCTTGGCAAAACATACGTTGCATTTAGAGTTCTGTATCTCACTGGTGGTTGCTTCCCATAGTGAGAATCAAAGCTACCCTGGTAAAACCCCTTGTTCTACCGATTTTAACCTATAGAATTTATTCTTTGTCGGTTTGGCCACGTCTCCAACTAAGCATATTGCTTTTATATTTATATTTATAGAGTAGAAATGAAAATTTTGGTATTGTACAGTGAAAATTAAAAATGGTGGCTTGAAGATTCATTTTGGTAAGAACTTATACCAAAGTTAAAAAAAAAAAATCATTACAAAGAGATGTATCACAAGTCTGCTTTAAAACGGAATACATTTTGTCATCAGCCATAGGTGGTCATATTGTAATCGTCTAAAAACCAATGTTTTCATAGATTAATTTTGACTTATCTTGGATATGTCTTAAGTACCACTGTTCTGAGTCTATTTGCATAAAATATTCTTTTGTTGCAACTTGCCTGGGGTCCAAACATAGTTTTACTTGACTAATACTTCAACGCGGCGTTATAACTCGGAAATTATACATTTAATAAGAAAAAAGATAGGAAAATTTCCTACAGTAAGGATCCAAGCAATTTTTTGTATATGATGAGCCATTCTCGAGTTTTTAAAATGGTGACTGATGCGCAACACTTTTTACAGCCCCGTCATTTTGTATTATACTTAAAAGTGACCCACTTAATTCCAATTAAAAACTTTGATCAGTATAGTTTTGCAAGGAAAAACCTTTGCCGATTGAACTATAGTTTTACTAAAAGCTTTATCCCAAAAAAATGTTTATTAGTATAACTGCGGCAGAATACAAAATTTTTTTTTTTTGATAATGAAAATAAAATTATTAATTGTTGAAGCACCCTGTATATCAGTGTTTTGGTTTCCCAACTTTTGTTGTGCTATGTCCCACCATAGCTTTTCCAAAATTCAAATGCCCCCGACAATTTTATCATACAAATTGAAATGTTCACTAAAAACTTTGAAGGATTAAAAACTACTAAGAAATCACTAGAATCAGTTTTTTTTTCTAGATAATCAACAATTCCATTTAAATTTTTGGAGCCAATGAAACCTGAACCGGTTAAAATGTGTGTTGTTAAATATTTCTGACATATCAATAGAAGTAGCAAAACTAAATTTCTTCATTAGACTTTTACTTTTTTGAAAATGCTTACTAAAATAAACTGAAACAGATATTTAAAATTTTTAATAATTGATTTTTGAGATGTTTATAAAGTTAAATAATTGGTTTTTTTATGCCAAAATAACACTCTTGCCCTCATTATAATTTCTGACCAAAAAAAAATGTATATTGGCCAAGTCTTTCACTTTAAATGGGATTTATTATTTCAAAGATTAAACTACCTTAACAATGATCATTAAAATATTTTGTCTGTGTGGAAGGTTGGGCCATATTTTTTGTCACTGGAAATATTAAAGTCCTATTGCCTTAACATTGAAGAACGAAATTCTCATTTAGTACTTCTCCTAAATTTTAATGATAAGTTTGATAGTGCGATTACAACCTCGTAATTATATTTTAAAAACGATACTCTGGGATTTGATCTCCATATCTACGGCGTTAGAGTCAAAAACACTAACCATTACACTCCAAAGGGTACGGATTGGGTACTAAATTTTTCAAATAAATATCTCGCAATAACAAAACCTTTCTTTTTATAACTTCGCAATTAAAGAATTACGAAAACCAAAATCTCGCAAAACTTAATGATTGCATTGCATCTTTTTTAATCAAAATCTCGCAAATTTGATTTTTAGACGAATTTTTGATTAACAAAATTTATTTTGTGGCAGTTAAATTAAATTTTGCAAGATAACTCCTGCAAAATAAATCGACTTTTATCTTCTTTTAGACCGAACTGTTATTGTTGTATTTCATTTGTTATTAAAAAAAACAAGGGAGAGAGAGCATTGAAATTATATATCCAGTTGTGATGTTGAGAAAATTTTTTAATTTAAAAAAATATGTTTTGGAAAACAATTAAATCCAAAGGAAAAGTTTTTCGTTTGCGAATTTCTCTTTTTTCAGTGCAAAACTTAGAGTGATAAAAGAGAGATTTGAGTTTGCAAAATAAAAATTTGTGAGATTTTGAATAACAAGAATTTAGCTGATCTCGCGAAATTTATTGGTGCGAGGTGTAAATGCGAATTTGTAAAAAGCTAGATTTTGAAATGCAGGATTATTAATTTGACAGATTTTTTTTCCCGAGATATTTAAATAAATGTGAGAATTATGGATGTAAGTAAAAATTGACTTTTGATGTGGAATGGGGAAACTTTTAGCCCAAGTTTTTAGTTTTCTTTAGGATAAACCCGAAACACCTATGAGTCTTTAATACACACATTTTTTTCATGTGTTAAAAATTGAATAACAGTTTCATCGAAATTTTCATAATTTTATTTGAAAATTGCATATTTATTACAACCGCATTCTGGAACATTTGAAGAAAGTATGTTGCATTGTTTAAGTAAAAGAATAATATGATTTTAAAATTTCATAATTAGAAATTTAGTGTTTCTTTTAAAATTTTGTTTTTAGTTCATTGAAATTTGTTTTCTTTTTTGAACTTCTTTAAGAACTAATGTTTCTTTCCTGCCTTCCTCTACTAAAATACTATGTTTAACAATAAAGGGGTATAAAGACATATATACAAAAATATTTAAAAATATTAAACTTACCTTTGTATTAGTTTAAATTACTGCTTTGTTATCATTTTCAAGTACCTTTTAACACATTTATGTACCTATATTTTTCTTATAAGTTGGAATTCAAAATGAGGAATTTGCTTAACTTTCTTAAATAAAAATAAAAAAACAAAAAATACACTACGACAATTTTGTTTTGGTTACAAACATTTCATTTTAGTCACACAACTTATCTCAAAAATTTTCTAGAGTGTCCGGCGCGTACCAAATAAATTGACACCCAACAGATTTTCGTTTGTATTGTTTAGAAACACGCAACAAGTATCTAAATATCCTCTAGCACTTTATATCACCACCAACACCACGTGTGCTAATAGATTTCAACACACCCAAGTGAAAACAATATCCAAACGAACACACAACACAAAAAAAAACACAATCTGCCTTGAATGCCAAAAACAAACTGGTCTTAACTTCTTAAAATTTGAATATAATATTGAAAGACGGAAGTCACACGAATCCGGAAGTTACAGCCAAAATGGCTTAGAAAGTAGAAACAAAAATTATTTGAATAGGTATTTTAACTATAAAAAAATTATTTTAAACGATAAAAATTAACCGCAAATGAAATATAAAAAGTATTAATATCGTTGAAAGATGTCCCGATATGTGTGATTAAGTTCATTTAATGAATTGGAATTTAAATATTCAGGACTAACCAACAACAGCAATCAACGACGGTTCAATAGCAACTGGATGCTAACAAATTGTTGTGGGAAAAATTATGTTGAACAAGCAAATTGCAAGAAACAAAATTTTATTGAAACTAAGAGAGATGTAGGAAGTAGGAGTAGGTTCATATGATGTTTTGTTGTTGTTTTTTTTTCAATTTTTTTTGCTATAGACTCTCTTTACAAGAATTTTAAGAGTGTCATGAAAAAGAAGTCCTTAGAGTTAGAGGGTCAGAGTCAGACACATGAATCGGTTAATCCTATTATTAACTTATTTACGATTAGGTATTGAGAGATAAAAGATCTGTTGAATGAGAATACACACATAATTAAAAAGATATAATTTCTTTTGTTGGCTGCAAGTGATTTTCATTTTAACATGGCTTCACTTTTTTTTTAAATATAAAAATTAACATATTGAATTTTGAATAAGAAAGAAAACAATATTCTTGCATAGAGAAGAAATCAAGTTTGTTCCACAATTATTCCTGACGCAATATTTCTAAACAGTACAGATCTGAATATGTGGAATATAGTGTCTTGAGAGGTCTAGAATTATTTCATCAATAAAAAATATAAGTTCAATTGCTTGAAAATGCTATTTTTTAAATTTAGTTTACCTTTCGTGGGCTTTAGGTACTTAATCTATAGTTAAAAAGCTCACGAAAAAGGATTTAATTTTTTACTATTTTTTGTGTTTAATCTACTAATTTTAAGCATTTATTTGTATGATTTAATGTTAAAAATGTTGAAAACCCAAAGAAACGTAGGTATAAAGTAGCGGATCTGCGATTTTTCCGAACCGGGGTAAAACCTTGAATTTGGCGCCCCTCCGGTTTGTGAGATTAATAATGAAATTTCATATAGATAACGGGTGATTTTTTAGCTGGTTTGGTTTTGGCAACACTGGTTTTGACAGCTGACGTGTGTCAGCTTCAGTTTGGTTTGCAATTTAACCATGGATCGTCTTACAAATGAACAACGCTTGCAAATTATTGAATTTCACTATCAAAATTCGTGCTCGGTTCGAAATGTACATCGCACGCTGCTTCCATTTTATGGTCGGCATTCTCGACCTTCTGAGCAGTCTATTCGGAAGATTGTGACCAAATTTCGCACCAAATTTACTTTGTTGGACATTAAACCACCAACACGTTTACGTACTGTGCGTAGTGAAGAAAATATTGCGGCCGTATCAGCTAGTGTGACAGAAGACCGCGAAATGTCGATTCGGCGCCGTTCCCAGCAGTTAGGCCTTTGTTACAGCACTACGTGGAAAATTTTGCGGAAGGATTTGGGCGTAAAGCCTTTTAAGATACAGCTGGTGCAAGAACTAAAGTCAGCCGACCTACCACAACGCCGAATTTTTGGTGAATGGGCTCTTGGAAAGCTGGCCGAGGATCCGCTTTTTTATCGAAAAATTGTGTTCAGCGATGAGGCTCATTTTTGGTTGAATGGGTACGTAAATAAGCATAATTGCCGCATTTGGAGTGAAGATCAGCCAGAAGCATTGCAACAGCTACCAATGCATCCCGAAAAAGCCACTGTTTGGTGCGGTTTATGGGCCGGCGGCATTATTGGGCCATATTTCTTCAAAGATGATGCGAATCGCAGCGTTACTGTCAATGGTGAACGCTACCGAGCGATGATAACAAACTTTTTTTTGCCCGAAATGGAAGTTCTTGACTTGCATGATATGTGGTTTCAACAAGACGGTGCCACATGCCACACAGCACGCGAAACAATGGCGCAATTGCGAGGCGAGTTTGGTGAACAGTTAATTTCACGTTTCGGGCCGGTCAATTGGCCGCCTAGATCGTGCGATTTGACACCATTAGATTATTTTTTGTGGGAGTATGTCAAGGCTAATGTCTATAGGGACAAGCCCGCTTCGATTGACGCACTGAAAGCCAACATCCATGCATTCATTCGTGAGATACCGGCCGATATGTGTGAAAGAGTATGCCAAAATTGGACTCAGCGGATGGGCTACCTGAGACGCAGCCGCGGTCAACATTTGCATGAAATTATCTTTAAACATTAAATTGCAAGGTTCAAACTATCGATTCAAATAAATATTTCATTAATTTTTTCGAATTTTTTGTGTTTTTTTTTTTTTTTAAGTTCTAAGCCTCTTAAAAAATCACCCTTTAGTACAAATGAAATGTTTTTAAAAATTACCTCAGAATAAACAAACCAAAAACAAACTGTCAAAATTTCAAAGAAATATGAAAATATTTAGGGCTCTCTTAATGCCACACAATATGAGACAAACAAATTCTGACTAACACAAATTAATTTCACATGTAACTATAAATAACCAAATTCTACATCTTCGTCTAAATGATTAATCGTGACTTGGCACAGACAAAACTAGCAAACCACAAATACAAGACTTTCCCCTTTTATTCAATTAAAAATACAATCCATGCTGACCAAAATGCGAATAACGACCTTGAATTAAGACGAAAATGGGTCATTATCATAAAATTATGTGCCTTGCTTAAATAGATTTAAATCCAAAAAAAAAATGTCATTTATAATACAAATTAAAGAGCTAAAAGACAACAAAAAAAATATAAAGAGAATTTATAGTTTCTCTTTTATCAAAGAAACACAACCATCATCCGCTAACGCAATAATTTGTAACCTTCATAGTAGAAACTCAAAATACACACAGGAAAGAGGAAATAAAAAAATAAAAACGGCAGGATTGTATCGTCCCAAATAGTTAACATAAGTCCACAAGAGTACTTTTGTAATATGACTCCATCATCTTGGCCATAATATCGTCCTACCTATTCATCGTCACTACCATCATATTCATCTTCATCATCTGCCACCAAAACCGAGACCGGCTGACCCAAGCCACCCTCTTGTTTTGCCACATGCGCGCCAACCGACCTTCCAGCCCCTCCCCGTCTCTCAGAATAAAATACCATCAAACAAGTTCTGCATTCGGCTTACTCCCCTGTCACATTTAACACCAAACGAAACGTATAAAACGTTTCTGCATTAACATTCAACATCACTACATATAGCTCCTCACCTACGTTCACATTCACCATATGGCTCTGCAGATGATGTTGCTGCTGCCGCTGCCGCTGCTGCTGCTGCTGCTGCTGCTATTGCCGCTATTGCTGCAGGGGCTGTGGCGCTGGTGGTTCTACAAGAAAAAGAGAGCGAGAGCGGGTTTTGTGTACCTCGTAATTATAATATTTCATCCCATGGATAGCCGCAGGTTCTACAGAAATGATGGATTTTCAAGTCTGAAAATAATATGGCATACCCCCATCCGCCTCGGGTCATCCGTATAGCCGCCGGCCAACCGAATGCTGATTATGAATAAAATTTCATGTATTTCGTAGCACTTTTTGGATCCGGGACGAAAAGAAATGTGCCATTTGTTTCACATTATATTTTATATACTTTCACATGAGACCGGAGAGGCTATATAATATAACTTTTGAGTTTTGATGGCGGAAGGCTGGTAATTAGGGTTATTCGGGTGATTGGTTGCAATAATTTTGATAAAAGTAAAATAAACAGTAAAATTATGTCAAAACATTATGGAAGGTAGATTTTTAAAATTTTTTTTTTGTTTGTTTTTTTTTTTTAACAAAATGATGCATAATAGTTTTTGTGTTTTTTGGTGCCTGTTGATAGTGGAACGAAAACAAATTTTCTCCAGGGGATTAAATAAAATATCTGTGACGCTTGTGGTATAAAAAAAGTAAATTAAATTTAATTCTTGGAATAAAGGTCAGATAAATTGGAGCAAAAATTTAGAGACAAAATTTCTTTTCTTTTGGGATGTTTCAGAGAATTTTGATAGAAGGGCAACAATAATTTTTTCATGTCGTTTTCATAGAATACAATTTTTTAAGTTATAAAAACAAGCAATAAAGCACCCCTGTAATTCCATAAAATAAAACAAAATGGACCAGGGTGTAGTAAAAACAAAAATAGTTCCAGTGACTCTGTGACAATTTTCTATGAATTTTATCATTTCATCACTTCACAAACACGCCCAAGGTAAGTAACTAAATTCAAAATGAGTACTAAAAAGTAGTAAAATAAAAATTGCGACAACCCACTCATATGAAAAGATTATTGCGACGTCACAGAAAGACAAAGATGGCAACTTGGATGCATCGTTTATCTTTTTACAGGTTTTCACAGAATGAATTAAATGTGAAAAAAGAATCATTAAACGAAAACATTTTTTAAATTTTTTTGCACATTTCGAGAATCACATTTGACGTGAAGACGTGATCACAATATTTATCACTACAAAGTTTTACATATCGAAAGTTGAGAACTGACCACCTAGATTCAATAAAATCAATAAAAAGAACAAGATTAAAAGCAAGACCGTGTGCCGGAAATTTAATTTTTGATGTATCGGGTTTTTCAATAAGAGCGCAATAAAAGTTTTTTTAAATAAAACAAAAACGGTTTTGGATATCAATGAAATTCTTTATTCCTGTGAAAGTACGTTCGATGCCATTATGTATGAAACTCGATTTCTTTTGTATGGCCACTACGAGCACGCTTGCAGAAGTCCAGACGCTGAACCCAATTTTCGACGGTTTTCAAGCATAAATCGGCCGATACTGCTGAAATTTCACGTTCGATATTCGTACGAAGTTCATCAATCGTCGCTGGCTTGTTGGCATAGACCATATACTTAACGTAGCCCCACAGGAAATAGTCTAACGGCGTCAAATCGCACGACCGAGGCGGCCAAGCGACTGGACCATTTCGTGAGATAACACGTTCTCCAAACTTGGTTTCCAATAAATTGATTTTGACATTCGCTGTGTGGCTTGTGGCGCCGTTCTGTTGGAACCACATGTCCTCCAAGTCCATATCATCCAATTGGGGCCAAAAATAATCGGTTATCATTGAACGGTAGTGATCCCCATTCACGGTAACGTGCCGGTCTTCATCATCACGGAAGAAGAACGGCCTAATGACGCCGCCGGCCCACACCAAACCGTTATCTTTTCGGGATGCAATGATGACTCATGGAGTACGTGTGGACTACTGCCAGACCAATACCGCATATTTTGTTTATTGACAAAGTCATTCAGCCAGAAATGAGCCTCATCGCTGAAGATGATTTTTCGATGAAAATCCGAATCATTTTCAAGTTGTTGCTTAGCCCAATTCACGAACATACGACGCTTCTGGTGGTCAAGCGACTTCAGTTCTTGCGTCAATTTAATCTTGTAAGGATGTAGGCCAAGATCTTTCGGCGAAATTCGCCACAACGACGTCACAGAGATGCCCAACGCTTAAGAACGACGTGTGAGAGACACATTTGGGCTTTCTGCAACTGAAGCCTCAGCGGCAGCAATATTTTCGACACTATGGGCACTTCTTTGTCTCACTGGCACGGGAACATTTTGTACTGTGCCTGTGGATTCAAATGTTTCAACTAGACGCTCAATTGTTGATCTGCTAGGACGATTATGACGACCATAAATTGGAAGTAGCGCTCTTAACGTTGAGGCCACTGACTCCGAATTTCGGTAGTAAATTCTAATAATTTCGACTCGTTGTTGGCTCGTATATCTTTCCATCATGAAATGGCAAACCTTACTGAAGAGAAATGTCAAAAGAGCGACAAGAAATATGGCGTCGTTTGCTGTCCCTGTCGCTCTACTTTTGTAGCATCCCTGTTGAAAAATCCTTTAGTTACATAAATAATACCTGAAGACTAAATTTAACCTTGAAACCGTATTTGAATTATCGATTATTTTCGCTGATAAGTGTTAATGATAAAAAACTACTGAATTGCACGTTCTTTCTCTCTCGTTCCAGAGGCTTTAGGATTTACAAAATATTGTTTCTTGATAAAATATGAATTTTAACGTCTAAATAGTAAAAAAATCATTGTAGTGGTTCGTTTTTCAAATTTTCAATGTTATTAGCCTTTTTTTAAATATTTTGAATGTCCAGATAAAAATAAATTAGAAAAAAAAAATGTTGAGAAATTTTAGTAAAATGTTTTTAAAATAAATAAATGAAAAAAAACAACTCTTAGTAGTTTAAGGAGAAGAAAATAATGCCATCAAAATTCCTGATCATTCCTGACTGGTTTTAAAAAAAAATATATGAAATGCAGGACTGGATTGCACGTACTTGCTCTTATGTTCAAGTTGCTTGGAAGATATAAGAACTTTTAAAATATGCAAGTACGTAATTATGAAAAAAGTATTAAAAAAAAAATCATTTAAATTGTTGAATAAATTAGAGCTCAATTACAAGTATAGTATTTAATTTTTAGAAAAAAATATGAATATATGCAAAAAAGCAGTTTAAAGTCGTAGGAGCGGTTTGTTTAAAAACTATTTTGTTATAAGTGGTGGTTCACTATAGCAAATGATCGATATTACGAACACTATTTGGAAGCCCATTAGGTATTCTATGTAACGAACAAATAACGAATTTCACTAAATAAAATCAAAACTTATTAAGAATAATTAATTTTTCTGCTACGGACACGAATTAAGAATCATGATTTGTATCGTTATGTCCTTATAGACTGAGAACCAACGACATATAAGGTCAAGTTATTTGCATACTTTTGTAATTCACATCAATAATAGCCTTTGAGAAGTTGAATAAAAAACCACTTGTCTGTCTACCGTAACATTGGTCGAAAAGGTGTAAAAATTTAACGCCCAGCTTTTACATCGATTTATTTCAATGCCTGTTGATCGAAGGGAAAAAGTGTTTATGCAACAAATATCTAGCTTGCAATTTAAAATAATTGTTTCCGTAGGTCAAACTCTCTAAAGTTAGTTCCCAAGAAGATAGAGAGCAATGAAGTTTTTTGTGTTGTTCCTATACATTGCGTAGTCGTCATCAAAATTAATTAAAAACAACAATTTTCACAGACTTTTTTCACAGTTTCGCATCGGTTAGATAATTTTTGAAATTAAATGAAATAAATTAAATTTTTCCAAAAAATTTAAAAAAAAAATCGAAAATTTGTCATACCAAAATATATACTTTTTATTTCATTTCAAGTCAAAAAATATCTAACCAATGCAAAACTGTGAAAAAAGTCTATGAAAATTGTTGTTTTTAATTCATTTTGATGACGACTACGCGATGTATAGAAACAACACAATTTGTCCCTTTAACTGATTTGAAAGACTTTGAAAATTTGGTGAAGAAAAACGGTTAGGTGAATCATTATGAAAATTTACACAAGTATTGATTCTGTAAAAGTCTATAAATTTGCATTCTAATGGAAGTCCTTAAATCAAAATTTGTAAGGTAACAAAAGATTTACCGAAAGACCACAAAAAGTACTTTTTTTTAAACTAAGGCGTCAGTTATAGCTACTCGTATCATTGAAACTCATTATTGAAAATTTTAATGATTGATTTTGGGACATTTAGAAAGCAAAATCATTTATTTTTTAGTTTAGTTTATTTTATTGACAAATAAAGCTAAAGACTTAGTTAATATTCTAGTCAAAAAAATTTTAAAACTTACCTTTATCTCCGAAAATGCTTTTGAACTTATTATGACGTCATTTTTTGCTAAAATATTGGTAATCAAAGCCAAAACGTGTCCTTTTTCATTAAAAGTCAGATAAACCTTGCATAAAGTAATTGTGTGACCAAAAAAAAATAAATTGAAGCTGAATAAATAGGTTATCTGACCTTTACATTTGATTTACTCAAAGAAATTATCTTTGAAAATGGGGACCTTCAAAAAACACAAATACAAAAAACCAAAAAAATGTTTGGTGTCAGTTTTTACAATAACGTAACAACGGAACTTAAAAAAAATTATTTGCAAGCAAATATCAAAAGAAAAAACATAAAGCTGTATAGTGTTTTTAAAATACAGTTTTTCAAAAACCACTAATAAAAATTGAAAAAAAAATGTTTTCTTCAATTTCCGTGGTGCGTGGCATGATGGTTTTTGCGTTGGACTGTCATACCGAAGGTCTGGGTTCGATTCCCGACCACTGCCACCTAAAAACAAATGTTTTTTTCCGAGATACTGCCTCTTGCGAGGAACTGACAAATCCTCCAAGAGTATGCTTGTCATGAATAAGTGCTTCTCATCTAGCCGTTCGGACTCGGCAAAAAATTGTAGGTCCCCTTTATTCTTGCCAACAACACGCATACAGGAATGGTTGAGATTTATTAGTCACTAGGCCCTGGCTCTCAGTGAGCTGTTGCGCCACCAAATTATCATTTATTTTTTTTATTTTAACTTCCGTGACTAGTATATATCGTAATTTCGATATAATGAATGGACCTTGAACATTATATCATTCCTTATACTTGACCACTACTGTATATTCAAATTTTTTAACATTGAAAAAAAGCTTCATATGCCAGTTTTTTTAATATCCATTTATTCATTTATTAAAAAATTCACTAACCCGTTTTTGAAATTTTAAATTGAAAATTTTTTTTTTTTTTTTAATCTTAATTTTTTTTTAAATTTTAAATAGCAATTTTATTTACATTTTTTAGGGTATTTCAGACAATTTTTTATTTAAATTGGCTGAACTTTTAATGAAAAAATTAAAAACCAAAAAAACCTTCTATGACAAGTACCGTTTTTGTTATTTTTTAACAAAAAGTACATTTTACTTACCATAATGCACCGATTTTTTTTTATCAAAATCGTTAAAGCCGTTTTAAAATGAATAAGCTTTAATATAATAGTTTTGAAGCTAAAAAATTTCAATTTTCCTTCTGGAGAATGACCAAATTCTTTAAGTTATATATATTATATCGAAAATAAAAATATGAAAATATTGATGTACAATGTATATATAAAAATGTATTCCTAAAATATTTTTTAAGGACTTATTAATGTGTATAAAAAAATAAAATTCCAAAAACAACACTATCAATTCGGTTAACGAATATGTATCAAATTTTAAAACTTAAGTTTTTTATTGTTAAATGTTGGTTTTCAATATTATTTGAAATAAGATCATAGAAACCTTTTTATTTCTATCCCGATGGAAAGCTTCAAAACTTATATAAAAAAAACACTATGTATCAAGTTTAAAGAAAATGTAGAAGTTACAAGGTATAATTATCACTAAAACCTAAATTAATTATTTATTTTAACATATCAACCTGTAATCAGGATCTACACTAGACAAGCAGAAATTAAATTTAAATTGCTTCGAATACTTTTTCACTGCAAACAAGTTACTTTTAAGAACGCAGTCTTTTTGCTGTTTATCATCGCATTGCTAGATTTTATTTAATGTTTAAAATTAGTCGATTTGGAAGGCATTTTGCTAAATTTACGAACTACTTATGTGCTACTAAAATTATTTATTTGCTGAATTAATACACTGTGGCGTAACTCTACTTTTAATGTTTTTTCTTTGAAATTTTTAAACAAAAAGAAATCTAAAAAAATATCCGAGTGTTGTAAGGCTAAGACTCTCTGTATATTTAAGAAAAAAAGCAATGTAAGTTAAATATTAAGATTTAAGTGTGGTAGGATTACCACCCTTGCAAAGATTTTTTTCGAAACCTAAAAAAAAGTAAAAATTAATAATGTCTTACAAAATCGGTTTTGTTTATGTTTTGATTTATGTATTCTTAAATAAAAAAAAATTACCAACGGAGTTGTATGGTTGCAAGTATTTCGAAGACTAGGGCATATCAGATATTTTGAGAAATCTGTTAGCTACAAAGTTGACAGTTTAAGGGTTGCCATACATTTTCTTTATTTTTAAAATTTGTTAAATTTATTTATTATTTTAACTGTAAGGTTAATTTTTATTTTTTCCTCTGAGGAACTGTCGTAAAATCTTAAATTCAAAATTTAAACAAAATTACTTTCCTGCGTTTGGGTTGCTGTAGGTTGAATAACAGAGAGACGGACAGACATTAAGACAGAATTGTGCAATCCACTTTTATTGGTTTCATTCTTATGTCAGTTTTCTAAAGAATCCAAAAATTACAAATAAAACCTATTAAAATAAAGGCCATAAATACTGATGTTTTAAACTTAAAGTAAATATTTTTATGTGAAAACTAACATAAGCAACCAGCTCCATTCATTCAGGGCCAGTTTTTTAGTCCGAGACTACCCTAGTCTAGGAGTTAAGCATGAGTTTACTCCAGAATCGTCTTTTCAGTCAATTGAAATCCCAAGTTAACTCAGAGTTAACTCACCTACTTTGAGATGAGTTAACTCATGGACCAAATTGAGTACTTTTTCAATTGTGGTGCTATCTCAAAGTCGATAGTGAAAGTTATTATCAGTGCAAATCCGTTGTGGCGCCATCTCTATTCCAATGTGTGGAAGGCATAGAAGAAGAATATTTAAAGTGTCAAACAACGATGACCCTAGATTTCTAACAGCTGAAAAATAAAGTTAGTACTCAACTGAAAAACTATTACGGGGCTAACTCGGGGTCAATTTATTTTCAGGATTAGCTAACTCTGAGCTCAGAGCTAACACTGAACTGAAAAAATGGCCCTAAAAGTTGTTCCCAAGGAAGAATATTGTATTTTTGGCATTTGTTCATAAATATGTACAAAAATAAAGTGCGATATTTTTCGAAATCGCAAAATCAAATAACGTTTTCTTACAGAAAAAAAAATAATTTTTATCGTAGAAGATAACATTACAAAAAGCAAATTTTTTCGACATTTGACCTTAAATAATTTTAAACTCTAATATTTTATTGACAGGGAATTATTTCTGTCTCTGTACTAATAAAAACCTATTCTTTATTCTTTTCTTTAACTAGCACCTTTCAATCTAGTTTTGCATTTGAAACCTTTGGTCTTACCCGAATATAGTTAAGTTCTAAGAAAATTTTTTCTTATAGCCATTTTCCAGAAAACATTGAATATGTTTTCCAATAATTTTGATGCTTCTTAACTTTATTATTATATATTTGAAAATAAAAAAAAAAAAAACAGCACATAATTTATTTTAAAAATGAATGCAAAAATAGAATGTGCTGCATACATTGAAGACTTTCGCAGTTTTATTCCTGTTTTCCTTGAAATACTAAACACAGAACAATCTTCCTCCACTACACTCGTTTCTCGAGTCTTGGCAACAAAGTGCCTCAGGGTGACTATTTGACTCTCTTTCATTTTATCTACACACCATCCGCTCTCCCATGATGGTCCCTTTGCTCTATATAACCTGATGACTGTGAGACTGTGACTGAGACTTAGCTATATGAACCTCTGGTGTGTTTCTCCCACCTCCAAATATAGTTTTCTCTTACTCTTCGTATATGACTCAATAATCTTTTTGTTAGTAAGAAATTTTCTATGAAGTTTCCATCATAACACAACCATTTCCATTTCTATCGCATGTATATACCTTGTAGCGTTGGATTTTCTATGAAATGGCCGAAGGCTAGTTTTCTGTTGTAACTATAACCCATACCATGGTCTCCGTCTCATACATAAGGCTATGGCTACCTCTGGTTTGTGTTGTATTCTACCACCTTCACCGAGAGCACTTTTGTACGTTATGCGATGCCCTGTTTAAAGGGTAAGGTAAAGAATGAATGACTGACTTGTGTCCCAACTCCCAACCTCTTGTTCTCAGGCCGACGAAGATGAAGACCGACGTGACGCATTGGTTTGCACTCCCACCTTTTATTTTACCACAGAACTAAGTCCTCCTGTCATTTTTTACGAGATCGCGGGTGAAGGATACCTTTCATCTTTAGGCAAAGCTACACGATAGTGAATTGATGAATACAAAATTAATAAGAATTTCACCAGTGTGCTTTTGTTGATAAAGTGAACAAAAAACGTACATATATTAATCATAAAACATTTGCTTATAGTAAAATCAACTTCTATTTTATTTCTAATAAATATTTGATTCTGTTTTTATTCGCCTCAAGGTGAAGTTGTTTGATTTCTTTTGGAAATGTTTTTTATTTATTTATTCATCATCCTATCAGATTTGACACAATGCGGAAGAATGGAAATGAATTTAGAGACTAGTTCTTTGGTTCTTTATCTTCAAGCAGTCTATGATCCAGCTATAAAATTGACGTTTTAATTTGCCCAGAAAAAAATTGAAATATGAATATGAAAGAGGAGAAAACTTATGTCGTTTTCCATTGGTTTCACTCAAGAAGACACTCATTCTGAATCCAATGGAACTCTGCTTGTTACTTCTACTCAATTCTGAAGTTTTGTCCCTGTATTGGTGGATCATTAAATAGAAACTTTTTGATGTCACCCAAAAAGTGAAATTATAAACAATAATGTACCCCTTACTTACAAATAATAATTTTTCTTAATTTATTTACAAAATTATATTAAATTATTTGTTTTCGAGTGCACAATTATTTCGAATGGAATGTTGGAAAATTATGAAATCGTACTGCAGTTTGTTTTGACGTTTGAGTTTAAATATCTATAAATAATCAAATCAAGAAGAAAATTTCTCTTCTCAAAAAGAAGCAGAAAAGGATTTTTTTGCCAATGGAATGGTTTTAGAAGACTTCTGGAAGCTTCGGAAGCCTTCTAAATGTCCAATGGAAAACGACATTAGAATATGAGTATAAAGAAAAATATGGGGGAAGGAATGTTAGTCAGGGGACGTCAAACGTCATAATGTCATAATGTGTTTCTTGTTTAATTTAATTGATCTTTATTTATATTTAAGGAAACATAAAATAATACTCGTATTTTTTTAATATAAATCTTTGGATGACTTTAGGGAATAATGGTGAAATTCTACTTTAATGTCCCCTGTAAGGTATCAGTTTTAAAACCATTGCTCTAAAGCACTATGGTCTACCAATCAAAACAACATTAAATTTTATTTTTTTGGATTTTTTTTCTTTGAGGTTAGTGAATAAATGCTCAAGGGAACTGTTGACATTTACACCTCCCAGACGAATTTACATATCCTAAGCGGAGCAATTGAGTTGCGTGAGCGCTACAGAGGAACCAAAAAAGGGAGTTAAATCCTGAGAACCCTCGAAGCGCGCCACCCATGGTACTATTGCTCCAAGAACGATTTTGGTTATTTTCTATTTTAGATTTTAAATAGGCTTGTTTTGACTTAAAACCATCTCGTTTTTAGTATTTAATTAAAAAATAATAAAAGCAAAAAAATTGGTATGTATGTAGGCTAAGAATATAGAATAAACACAATATATGTACAAAATCGTTTTTTTTTCGTTTCCAAAAACTATTCATGGAAATCAACGGCATTGAAAACAAGATTAAAGAACAAACATTTAGCTTTGGAAAAATGTGCAATACTAAATTGTAAGTATGCATTATCGTTTTTTTTTTTTAAATATTTATGTTGTCCATATTAAGTGTTTTTTTTTTTTAGAACTCATAAGTTCTATACAAATATCCTGTCATTAAACTTTGTCGCCCGAGTTATCGTACTCTCCTTAAAACTGTCCAGAAAAAGTTTTAACCAGCCTTATTTAAAAAAAATCAATCTGTTACAAAGAATAAATCAAATCAGTATGATATTTACAAGAAATATGGAAACAAAATAGAGGAAAACTATCCTTTCTTCCAACTAAAATTTATTGCCCGACTGGAACGGATCAATTTCTGTACAAAAAAAAAATATTTTAAAGCATGGAATGTGTTCTTCAGGTTTCAAAAACAATTTATTTTATGGTTTGAGCTGAATTAAATGTGTTTGATTTGAATTTCTGAATAAATATGAATTTACGGAAATAAATGTGAAAATCAAAAAAAATGGGTTACTTAAAATATTAATTTGTGTGTAAACGATTTTAAACAAATTTAAAAGGAAAAATTATTAGATAAAATTTAAATTTCTTTAGAAAACTGTCAACCAGATTTTGTATCTAATAACGAATTTTCAAAAAAATATTTTTAAATTCACAGAAGGACAATCGACAAAAAGGTATGGAAGCCATTGTAGGAAGCAATAACGACGAAACAGTATATTGTTGGAAAGGTAATTTTATGAACTACAATAAATTCTATAAGGACTCTTTCAAACTCACTGTGTGAACAAAAATATTCCGTTTTGGTGCATTTTAGTTTGGATAAAATGTATGTGCCAATAACTTTCTTCACACAGTAATTTAAAATGAGCAGCACTTTCTGTTGTTTTTTGGAAAAAAATAAAGCTAGTTACAAAATAAAACAAAAAAACGAAAAAATTCATATCAATCATGTGTACACTCATGACACTCATTCCCATACAATATGTATGTATGGGAATTTCTGCAGATTCGTGAATCATGCACAAGATCCTGGCCAAGAAACCAATTGAGTTAATTCTTCTCTAGAATTGCATTTCGCCTGAATATTAGTGGTTTAATATTCGAATCTTTCTCTGTTGATGTACTCATCTACACGAAAAAACATGCGTTGGCTATATGGATGTATACTAAGTTCCATGAAGTGCACCTATTGCTGCATAAAAAACGTATTTTTCTTGCCTTCTTGTACTTGTCTTCTCCAGCTCCACTTTTGAAAATCTTAATCTCCTATGTAGCAAAAAAATAATTTTTTCAAAATGTGTTAGGGCACCACCCAAAAACATCCATCTCAAATCATTGCAAAAGAGAAGAAGATGGTAGAAGAAGAAGATATAAGCTCAGCCATTTATGAAGGATAAGGTACTAAACGCTATTTACTTCAACGTTGAGCAACCAACTGATCTAACTTACAAATGAGGAGCAGGTGCTCCTCTCGATAGAGCACGTGCTTTGGTTATTCATACCTAATAATGGAGCAGGTGCTTACCCTAAGAAGGTTCTCATCAAACATGAAGATGCTCAATAGTTGAGCACCTTCTCTATTATTTTATTCATACCTAATGAAGCACCTGCTTCGTAAACTTGAGTTTTGAGCAGGTGCTCCGTTTTATTCATATCATTCACCCAATGGGTGATATGAATAAAACAGAGCACCTACTCACAACTCAACTTTTTTATTGAGCACCTCTTCTGATTCTCATGGAGCACTTGCTCTAAGTACGTGCTCCGTTTTATTCATATCACACTCTGAATCGATCTTTCATTTGATAAATTTTTTTGTTTAAATTTCGTTTTGGGAACATTTTAAAGAATCATATTTCCTATATTATTTTTTTTACGGCATTGGCACAATTGAGAGAAGCAAGTGCACTGTGGATAGTGGCTAGAAAATGTACTCTTAAGTTTATTTAATTTCAAGTACCAATATGCCTAATGCTGGAAAGCTATTTTTTCGTGGGACTATCATATTTTAAGTTTCAAAAAAGATATCCCGTGAACATTTTTGAAATTCCGCTTTAACCTTTTATTGTCCAGTCGAATTCAAATCTTAACAAAAAATACTGCGTAGAATTTTGTTTTTATATCGTAAAGAATACCTCTTTGGAGAGCTTAAATTCCCAAAGTTCGAACATACATAAAAGCAGATACGCTGACCAGCATTTTAAAAAAAACTTTCATAGACTTAAAAGCGATTTTATCGGCTTCTTTTGAACGTTGGGTAATATTTTTTATTTGACTTTGAAGGTAAGAATATTTATAAGAACTTTTGTCTACAATTTTTGTTTACATCTCTTTTAGATTAAAAATTATTGTCGAAAACTGTCGAAGTTTCGGAGTAAAAAATGGGCTTAAGAGTTAATGTCATCTCTTGTTTATTTGATTGAAAAATGACTTCAAAATTTTTTTGTAGAACACGCAATTTCCTGTGTTTTTGTAAATATATTTAGATTTTATGTATAACAAAATTTGGCTTAAATACAGCATTACAAAGTTGCCAATATCCAACCAATAATTTGTTATGAGAAATTATAATTCCTACTGTGGTGCAAAATAATAACGGCGTCTTGTAGAAACATACAACGCAAGTATTTTCTTATCTTTCTATAAAATATTCCCTACGTTCAATCGGAGACAAGAAATTCACAAAAAGGTATTTGAAAGCTTTAAAATGGCGGACAACGCAGATACTTTTTTTGTTCGAACTTTTTGAATTAAGATCCTCCAAGAGGTAATTTTAAAGTGGTCACCATTGATTTTCACAAAATTCATTCTTGTTTCGCCTTACAGTCGTTAATTTTTTTTTTTTTTAATTCACAATCTTTGATTGGCAATTTACGTTTTCCTTTTCATTCAACATACTTTCGAGTCATTTTGCTGTCCACGTTTTTATCTTTCGCTTTTGTTTGAAATTATTTTCAATCGTTTCGCAAAATTCATTTGGCAGTTTGAAGTTCAGCTTTTTTTGTTAAATTGTTTTTTATTTAATCAAGAGTTTTTCTTGAGAAATAATAACATAACTTATGAGACTTTTTAGTCGAATACTAACAAAGATATATTAAGTATCGATGGAGAGTTTTTCGATTTAAAACATAAAATCCAAATAATTATGCGAAATTTGGCATTTTGTTTCGCTGTTTTTATTTAGCGTTGAATTCTTTTCAATTCAATTACAGGCATGCAATTTAATGGAATTCAAAAACTCGCAAAACAGTTAAATGCTAAATAAAAAATAGCTAAACAACAAAATGCTGAATAAGAAAAAGCTAATCAGCAAAATGCTAGTTAAAAAATAGTCATAACAATAAAATGCTAAAGAAAAAAATAGCTAATTTTCATAACGCCAATCAAACAAAATTATTATAAGTGAAAATTGCGAAATGAAAAATACGAAGTAATGATTTGTTAAATCATTCAGAAAACAAAACGTTGTTAAATGAAAAAAAAAAAATCAATAAAAAATGTCGAAATCAACCCCCGCGAAACGATAATTTGCCAAACAATTCTGTCGAAACCTACCATAGCCAATTTTAAAGAAACATACAAAATTTCTTTGTAGATGGCAACTTCAAATTATTTTAATTTTACTGAACCCTTAATATGTGAGGTACTTCTTATAATATTGTATTTCAGCCATGCAAGCGATGAGACAGTGAAAATACAATTATTTGCTCTTCGCTTTATCCTAATTTGTAGGGACAAATGACATTTTGGAATTATGTTCCAATTAAGAAAATGGCAAAATAAAATAAATGAAAAATGTTTTGAGCACAAAACCAAGTTTCATGAACTATCGGTATACGTTTTTTATGAGCACCAGAGTCACAACCTAATTTTTTTTTAAACTCTATTTGCAAACATAGTAACGTAATTTTTCCATTGCTGGTTATTTAAATATCGTTCGACAATCAACCAGACGTTAATGTTTATTTCTGCTCTGAAAACTAATTTAGGATAATAAAGTATAATACCACATTTCTATCCTCGAACAAAGAAATATTGAGTGTTCACGTGAAAAATGCAGGAAGTATTCAGTTGATCGAATTTGAAAAACATGTTCAAAATTTTGTTTTTTTGATTTTTGATATCCCTCGAAATAGTTTAATAATAAGCTTTATTAGTTAAATTTTGCACAGGCCCCCATATCCTTATGTGTACAGGGTCCTCAATTTTCTAAAGATGTCCCTGCCACCTTCATTCCTTAGTTCCAGCCAGGTGCTTAGGATCTTACGCTGGTATTTGGTTTTCTCCACCCTTTAGTACGTCCATCAGAGCCCCATATGTTAAATATGGCCTTGTCGGTAAGAACATCCATGGCCTTGATGTTGACGGTTGTAAAAAATTTACAAAAATTCTAAAATTGTATCTTATATATCATTAAATCCCTGTAAAAGTTTATAATTTAAAGAGATTTTATTCGGTTAGGTTTCTTATTCGTTTTGTAAGGGTCGCCTTCATAGAAAAATCGTAGTTCTGGCTCAATGAGTATTTTACCAAAATAACCATTTCCCAGTATTCAGACAAAGATTGACACTCTCAAAATAATATGCCCATGGGACATATAACTTTCTCATATTGTTTTTATTTATATTTGCAAAAAAACAAAAATCATATTGCATTTAATAAAATGTGGATGCAATTTCAGATTCCCTGTTCGATGCTCAGAGTTGGCATCATATCATATAAATGATGATGCACCCACATACTCGCGGTATTATCATCATCTCGGTAACCAAAGTGAATATACTCTGAAGCATTTCGAGCTATTATATTGCATTTCCTATGATTTTGCAATACATGCAGTTATTGTAATAAATAACCGAAATATGGGGAAACATATATAAAATAACATTTTCGATATCCAAATGGCTATGGTTATGATTTCTCTCTCTCTGGTCCTTGGTGCTGGTTTTGTGGCGGTGTCGTGCTGTAAAAAAAAATGCAGACTTGAATCAAACCAGGCATTTAAACTTTATATCTTTCGCCGAAAGGTATGCAATATGCATTTAACATATCCGTAACTGGGATTTCTCATTAAAGTCAGAATACAGAATGTGTACAGAGATAACTATTTTAATTTTATTGGATCTCTTTTTTTAGCAGAATATCGTTGCTATAGAAAATCGGAGGTATTTAACGGAGATGGCTCTGTACAGTAAATTTTTATTAAAAAAGCTTTGAAAAACAAATTTTTTTTTTATTAATCATTTTTCTGGCTTAGTGATTTTTGTTAAAATATTGTATAAATATGAGTTTTTTGTCATAGATTTTTCCAACTGAGCCTGCAGTTATTGCGCATTTTTGAAAAAGCTGTTTCGAAATTATATGCAAAGTCCGCTCACTATAAGTTACATAAATTTGTTTACTTGTAAATTAATTAACTTTGTCTAAGGTAAGGTAAAACTTAATTCTCCACCCAACTAACTTTAGATTTTTTTTTTAAATTCAAAACATATTTTTTATTTATTCAATGTAATATTGTTTTACCATATTTGAAATTTGTATGTACAGTAATTTATTCAGAGAAAATTCATAATGAAAAAAATCTTTTTCATTTCAAAGTGCTTTTACTTTCTCAGCGGTACTAATTAAAACTTACTTGAGGCAAATAATTAAAGAAATCGATTTTCAATATTGATGCGTGAAGTATAAATTAGATGGACATCGCCAGACCCAACCATCACGCAATGTAAATGTTTCAACTGTCCTTCATTCTAACTCAACTTCTTAACCTTAAGTTACTTAATCTTTAATTTACCATTGGTTTTTCTTCATTGCTTTTTTTTCAACTTTTTTCAATTTGTTTATATCTTCTTTTTTTTTCAATGTTGTATAATTTCGCAGTGATATTTTTTTTTGTATTTTAAATATTTTCCTAAAGTTTGTATTTATGAATATATTTTTTTTTAATTTAAGGCAAATAAAATTATATAATATTTTTTTTTCAAATTGATTATTAAATAATTGTAGCTAGCTGGTAATTGATGGTTTTTTAAACTGTCAGCTTCATATCAAAAAATTTAACACAAATAAAATAAAATAAAAATAAATTTTATCAAAATCGTAAAAGGCGTTTTTGAGCAAAACTGATTTTCGTTTACATATTTTCAGGGTATGGAAGTACTCACTAGTGAGTAGGCCTTTGACTCTGATAATAATCAAAAATTAGTTTGTATTTAAATTAATTTTTCAATAAAATTGTGGATTGTATTCTACTACTCTCTATGATCTCTGAAAGAATACAAAATTTTGCCAGTTCTATCCTTAAAAAGTGGTGGTGGCTAGAAGAGTTATGAGCTTTTATAGTACTTTTGGGTAAATTTTCTGTTATCAGAATTTATAGCTTCCAAATTAAAGTTAGCTGTCAATTTCAATGTAGGATTTCTTTAACTTTTTATAAAATTATGTTACAAATTTTGTATAAAATAATATTTTTTCTATAAAAATAATGCCTGGGGCATTTTCAACGAAAGCACATGGGAGCAAAGAAGTTTCCTATGTAATAATAAAATCTTATAAAAATCTCGTTTCGCGGTGCTTAGACCAAACTCTCCCGAGACTACTCGACCGACTTTTAAGAATTTTTGTTCCTATAATTGATAGGTATGATAATAGGTAGTAAAGTATTTTTCACATTCCTTTCCCCACCCCCCATTTTTTAATCACCTTTTTACTGTTTTGGAATGATGTTTTTTTCTGTGACAGTGCAGAACTTGGTTATAAAGCTGCAATATTGAAATCTACTGTTGGCTGTCAAATTACTTTGCGTTTATTTATGATGATACAAGCTGACCTAGCAAACGTAGTTCTGCCATATAAAAGTTTTATTTAAAAAACAAAATTATTCAATTTGGACCATTATTAAGAATGTTATGAGCAATTAAAAAAAGGAGCGATTTTTTGAAAACTCGATATCTTTTGAACGGTCCACCAAAAAAATCTCAAACCTTACCAAGACGTGTCTATTTTTTTCAAACTGTCCGATTTGCCATGGAGCCCCACATTTAGATATTCAAATATATTGACTTTAAATACTTTTTTAATTTCTCAAAAAAAAAGAAAGATTTTTATAATTTGTTTTCGGTATTTAACTAAAAATTAATAACAGCATTGAATATTGAACACAAAAGTAGCACTTAGTAGGGCAAAATTTTGAAAAATATCAACTTAAAAAAAAAATAATAATATTTTAAATTTAAATAAATTCTGACTTTGAGATTTAATTTCTCCAGAAAACTATTAAATATTTTTTTCGCATTTAAAGTTGATTTCTTAGAAATAGCCCCCTCTGCCTCAACGGGGAGGGGGTAGATGTTTTTTATTTTGCTCCATATTATATTATTTTGTTTTTGTATAAGCTTTTGATAAGCTTTTTTTTTAAATCATAAGATTTGAGCCATCAGCTAATCTCGTAAATTATGTAATTTCCCAATACCGATTTTTACTCTATTTTCTATACCGTTTTGCCACTCTGGAATAAGTTTTGGTTATGGATTAGCGATTTTAAACGAAAATTTGGCTGATGTTAAGTTCACTGAGTTCTAATTCATCAAAACTCATCTAATCAACGTTATTTCTGTTTTTGATGGCCTGGATGAAGAAAACTTTTTGAATGAATCTTACAGGCTATGATCATCCAGTTGACACTTTTTTGCATAACTGACTGTGAGCCAAAATTTTGCATTCTAGTGGTGCATTTTATTTTGTCAGAGAATAAAAAAAAACTTATTTCTTAGCTATGAAAATATTTTTATTTTATTTATTTTTTGCAGCAGAAAAATCAACGATATTTTTTTTTTTTAGTTGCGCGTTGTCATTTTCATTCATGCACCACATTAATTTGTTGTGATGTTTAGGTTTTGTTTTTTTTGTTGTTTCATTTTTAGTGTCATTTAATCCATCCACTCAAATGTTTTCTCATTCTGTCAAAGCACATTCATATTATTGCTGAGCTGCCATCACAAAACACTCTGAATGCACATTTCAAGTGACAAGTTTTGTAGTGGTTTTTTTGCATTTATTTTAAAAAATATTTGTCTATGCGCAAAAAACAAAAATAATTAACAACGGTTTTCAAATTCATTTTTTTTTTTTTTTGTTATTGTTGTTCCAAGTTCTATTTTATTTTGTCCAAATAACCATTTGAAAAGTGTCTGTCCATCAGCTTGTTATTTGAAAATAGGGACAAAAAAGTTAGAAAAAAAAAAACGAAAAACAACAGCATTGAATGGACGTTAAAATAATGTTGGCACTAACTAACATCAGGCAGAATAAAATAAAAATAATACAAAAATAAACAAAAAACAACAATATAGCCTCACTGTATTCCAGCCCTTAAAACACAACACCCACCACATCTATCCATGGTCAAAAAATTTATATTTTTGCATCTAATGCATAAATAAAACTAATTGCATAGAACGGCGGTGGTGGTATGGTGGAGCTGTTCGTTTCAGGAGACGAAATTCAAAGCGAATGCACCGGGGAAAATGAAGCTATATGCAGCAGAAATAATACCGAGTACTCCCTTCTCGAAAAAAAAATCCGTCAAGAGGATGGCAAATACATTTACGTATGTTTAAATGTAGACTATTTTCATATTTTATCCAAAAAACAGTAGCAACAATAAAAATAAAAAATAAACATAAAGAATATTAAAACTAAAAAAGGACCATTCCAACTTTAAAAAAAAAGGAGAAAAATCATGGTCCCTGGACATCGATGGAAAAAAAATACGAGCAGCAAGGATTATGATGAGTGGTGATGCAATTGCACGAAAACTGCATCATAGCTTTATCGTGGCATCGTATAGAATGTATAGCATTGGCGGCAGTGGTATAGGTACAATCACTACCACCAGCCATTAGCCAATCAGGATTGAATGCAGCAAAAACCATTAAGCAGCCAAATAAAAAACCAAAGTTGATCCTGTGACAAAGCATTTTTCAGAAAAAAAAACACACTATACAACAGCAATACAGCACTATGCATAGGTATCAAGATTAATAATAAAAAAAAATTATAACATAAAAGCCACATGATTTTTATATCATCATGGATGCATTGGTAGTAGTAGGTATAGTTATGCGATGCAGTTCTTATTTGTTTTTATATTTGCACTGAACAGAATTTATCCTCAGGGAATTTTATAGAAATATATTTTGTAAAAATAAATGTATTGCCTGAAGGAGGATTTCAAATAAAAATGTTAAACATACAAATATACCAATTTATCAATACAAACAAAAAAACTCGTACAATTTATGCGAATTTTAATTTTAGCTTACAAATTTGAGAGAACATACAAACATGGATATGCATAGCTAGTATGTTAAAATTCTATAAAATAATTAACATTTGATCATTGATTAGAAGAAATATTGATCTAAAGCCCAATTGGGAAAAAAGCTTTTGTACTCACAAAAAGCTCATAGAAATAGGACTAATTTATTGTAATTGCTATGATGTAATTTTGTACGTCTTATCTTATACCAAACGCGGAAATTGTTGTAAATGTTTAAGCCTGAAAAAAATGTTACATAAAATTTTTCTTAGTTTGTGTAAGTAAAAAGTAGAAAAATTTGTGTCCAAAATCCGTCTACCAGAAATTGTAATTTAAATATCTGGCAGCTATAATACCCACAGAGAAGTGTTAAAAACTTTTTAACTTTTTTTGTTTTAACTCAGAAAATTTATATTCATTGTACAGTACCTAACTAACAATTTAACTTGTATAAGGTTCTATACAAGCTATCTTCAGACTGCTATAGAAATAGTAAAAGGCCTTATGCAAGTCATTTTGGCGCATTTACCCAAGCTAATTTACTGCCATATGACTTTTGTTGACAGGTCTTATAGCAGCAAATAGATTTTCATGAAGTGCTATTAGCTTTGCTGAACAAGCTATAGCTTGCCTTGGATGTTTATATAAGGTCTTACCAAAATTAATTTTGCATAAGAAATCCATCGAGAGAAAAAAATTTGTTTAGGAAAGCTGATTCTGAAATAAAAAAAAAATATTTTTTTTATCGGTTTTTGATTTTATTTTTCTGATGTTGTATTTTTGATTGCATTTTTTTTATTTTATTTTTTTTTCTCCTCAGTCAGCTTCCGAAACCTTTTTTTCTGTATTCTGTAATGAGTCAAATGTTAGTTTAATTATAAAAATGAAAAAAGTTTTTCTTATCTGGGATTTGAACTCGATTCCTTCCTGGAACAAGTCTAGCACTCTACCACTATACCAATTCGCTGTTGAGGAAAACATAATCAAAAGTAAATAAGTTGATACCATATATGTACTTCACGCTTACATAGAGGGAACAGTCATTAACTATGCGCATCTAATATCTGTTCTTTGTTCTTCCAAACTTCTTGAATGTTCTCTGGCTGTTTTAAGAATTGCATCTGTCTTTTTTCTCACTTGTCTTTATTAGGTTCCAGATCTCTTAATTTTTTGCCATGAGTTATTCATTTTAAAGTTTTGTTAAGAGTTCAATGTTACTGGAAGCACTTTTTTCTGTTTTACGATGTTCAATGGGTATTTACCGTTCTTATTTATTTTAATCTGATTTTTTTTTTTCATAAGCACAATATTTTATACGACACACTTGTTGATCTTCACTGATTATTTTAATTTGTAGCAGGCCTTTACAAACAAGCCTTTTATAAGTTGTTTGCAATGATTTGTCTTGGAGAGCCTTATAGCAGCTATTATTTTAAAAATGTTCGGTAAACAAATTTGGAGGGCCTTATACAAGCCATTTATAACTTTTAACCTTGTATAGAGCTTGTGTAACTCATATTTGTAGACCTTATAGTAGCTATTTGTTTTAATTTCAGGTAAAAATTCTTGGCTTGCTCAAGATTGCCTTATACAAGCTCAATACAAGCTATTACTTGTCAAATTCGAAAAATTTTACCTTATGCAAGCTAAATTGTTAGTTGGGTAGGGTGTCTGTTATTTTCCAGAATCATATTTTCGGGAAGTACACCCCATAAATCGAAAGTTTATTTCATAAAAAAAAAAATATTAACCAAAATTAATTTGACCCAAGGTCATGAACCCGTGCATCTAAGGTCATACTTTCCCCATACAAATTTGTATGTTAATTTCACACTTTTCGCATATAATTTTTTCTCTTGCATTTAAATAGTTATTCCTATTTTTTTTTGATAATTGTTTCTTTAAAAAACTGCATTTTAATTTTTTTTTGAAAAATAAAAATTATAATTTATTTCGATTTTTAAAGTTATTAAATATTATAGTATTTTATTTTTTATTTTTTTTCTCTCTCGATCATGAGTAGCTTATTTCTTTTTTTGATTATTTTTAAATTATATTTTTTTAACCATATCAAAAAATGTATGAAAAGATATTATAAAATTTATTTTGATTTTTCAAATAATTTAATATTTTAATTTCTCAACTTTCTTACATTTTATTTTTTTTTTTTTTTTCATTAAATACAGTAATATTTCATATTTTAGTATTTGATTTCTTGCTAAACAATATCTTCCTTACAAATACATCCAAAAATGAATACAAAAGTAATATATTTAAGTTATTTATTTCAATTTTTAACTTTAGTAATTTTTTAGTTTTTGACCTTTTTTGACACTTTATTCATACTAAATATATTTTTTGTCATAAAGATTTGATGTTTGAATATAAGGGAAATAAAAACCAATGAACTATCACTTAATAAAATAATGTCAACACGATAAGATCAATCGAACATAGTCTTATGCATTAAAAACATACATTTTGAGTTTTTTTTTTGATCCAGAGATGGCATTGATTATGATTTTGATGTTAATATTATTATTTTTGTCTAGCCAATTTTTAATTAAATATATTTAAACAATTTAAACTGATTTTATGGGTGATTCCCACCATTTCCCATAAATTTGCCTTTCCAAATCTTTCATTTTGACTTTTAGTAATGGAAGCTCTAAAACTCACCAGACTCACCAAATATTATAGCAAAAAATAATTTCATTAAATTTCACGGTGCCACGGTACTGACATACATGGTACTGATATTAAGACAGTTTATGTGACCTTACTTTACTAGTGCTTATCAGAAAAATAATTTCCAGGGAAATTTTTACATATGCACCGTTAAAAGAAAAACCACGGAACTGATATTATGAATGGTGCAGGGAAACAATTCCACGGGCATCTGCTCCACATGGGAGTTTATTTCATCATAAGTGGGAATCTGTTCCACTTTTCAAAGTGCAATGTATTCTCACCAAGAAAGGGAATTTATTGCACTTTTTAGCGAGAAAGATCTCTACTTGGAGAGTGGAGTTTTTGCCCACTTGATATATGAGAATCAAGTTCGCTTCTTTTTCTTTGATTCGTTCTTAAGAGGTATTTTTTTTTAACATATAGCTAGTTTCTTTAAATCTAGATTCCTATAATGCAAAAGAAACTTTACACCCAACCTCGCACTCACCCCAATCCTATGATGAGCCCAAGTAGGGGGTGCACCATTTATTCGCCATAATGCTGGCGTATTTTTTTAAATAAACAATGACGTTTTCTATATTTATGAAGCAATAATATCCCAAAGTTCAAATATTTGGTGGAAAAAATTCCACAAAATTTCGGGTGTAGTTAGTTTCCTCCTGCGGTGAGAATAAATTGCACTTTGAAAAGTGGAATAAATTCCTACTTATGATGGACAGAAAATTTTTTACACTTCAAACTTTTAATTTAAAGTTAAATTTTCTATCGAAAGGGATAATTTAAAAAAATTTAGCAGGAAAATCTATAAAGAACCCACAATAAAAAGAAGTAAAATCAAAGGTTTCTAATTTTTTTCTAAATTGTAAATAATTTTTGTTTAATCAAAGAATTGGTCAAGGCATGCATGGACAAAATAATGTAGAGACTAAAGGCTTTCAATATTTCAAAAATTTGCAATGATATTTCTTTTAATTAGGTTCAATTCAATATCAAATATTGTAACCATGAGCTCTGGTTCACACGGCAATGCACCGCACGTTTTTTTGTGGTATAAAATCAAACGGTAGTATAAATCCAAACAGTAAACGTACAAACATCGTGTGAAAGGTTCTGTGTAGAATGCATACGCCACTGATCATTCAAACGTATTTATACTTCAAGAAACTTGCGGTGCATTGCTGTGTGTACTAGGCCTGATGATTGAAAAAAAAAATAGTTTATTGTTCTTTTAACACTCTGAACACACTGCATTCTAGATT
Organism: Dasysyrphus albostriatus; assembly: GCA_946251815.1. Taxonomy (NCBI): domain Eukaryota; kingdom Metazoa; phylum Arthropoda; class Insecta; order Diptera; family Syrphidae; genus Dasysyrphus; species Dasysyrphus albostriatus. Next base: position 42,033,504 of record OX276337.1, on the reverse strand, counting down.
TTGTTGTTTCTTAGGCTTTAAATACCAAACTGCGGTTCTCTCTTTTTCGAATTGTATTGGTTATTGCGATAATTCGTTCGGCAGATGTTGCACTAGGTCCAGTGGCGTATTTGCCCAAGGGCCATAAGGGCCATAGCCCAAGGCGGCACACTGCGTGGGGCGGCACTTAGCTTTGGGCGTAATATGAAAAATTCCTCTTCAAATTTAAGTGGGAAAAGTAAAGTCTTTGAAGTGCCCGAATGATATGACATACAGCTATGGCCAAAATAATAAGAACAGTCTAAACGACTATTTCATTTCAGTGACGTGGAAGCACTGGGTACAAACTATGTGATCTTTATATGCGCAATAGTTTGGTGTTTGCTTTTTCCACAAAAACTAAGAACAATGTGATCTATTGCATTTAACTATAATGCCTTAAGTTATTAATTTGCTTGGCCATAAAAATTGGAACACTCAAAATAAATTTGACTAAAACGAGTGAAAAATAAAATTTCGGAAAATAATAGGTCCGTTCGTGTACTTCCCATAACTATGAATTTCTATGAATCTAATTTTTTTTTATATGAGCTTTGACAGGACTATGGGTTTAATTCGAAGAAATTCAAAGTTTTGGGAGGTACGCGGACAGTCATAATGAAGTTTGTTTCTATGGTAGTCTAAATTTAAAAATATTTATTAATAAAAATTATAGACAGAAAAAAAATTTCTCTGAAGCTCAAGGTATTAATCTGGCTTCAGGAAATTTTCAAGTAGAGCCAGGTTAAGACCAACAACCAACTAAGGAATTCTTAAGAATAAAAACAGATATTTGAAAGATTTAAACTGAATTTCTAAAACGAAAGCTGATGGTGGCAAACAGATGACGGATTAAACTTTAAAAATTTTCTTTAAAACGAATCTTACCTGTCCATGTCAAAAACCGTTCAAACCTGTGTAATTATTGATTCCACCATAATAAGGGACGTCAATATCTACGTCAGCTTAGCCATTAGCTTAGGCATTAAGGCCCTCTATTTTTGACCCTACTTTCTGAGGCGCTGATTAACTCTGTTATTTGTGTAAAACTAGTACCGTCATTTTTGATTTTCAAAAAAAAGGTTGTGCTGTTATGTGCTCAACTTGTGCGGCCATGTGCCGTATTTATAAAAAGGGAATGACCTTAAGAAGGTACCTATTTTGTTAGCGTAATATTAGCACAGGTATTTTCAATTTTCCACGAAAAAAATTTGTTCTGTATTGTACTCAACTTGTGTTGCCTTGCGGTATATGTATTTAAAAAAAAAGTAATACAAAACAGGATTTTTTCGGAATTTGGCAATATTGTAGAAATGATAGTTGTGCTGTTTTGTGCTCCAGTTTGTACTGCCATGCTTTATACATTTTTTTTTTAAAGAAATTCGCTCTAGTTGTAAGCATGCCATTTCTTGACTTAAGAACCACGAGCAGAGAGCACATGGCAGCACAAAATGGGCAAAAAATTCCAGTTCGAATTCTTTTTTTTTTTGGGCATAAGAGTTTCAAATATGCAAATTTTTTATCTCTTTGGCTTATGGTTTTCAGGAAAAATATAAAACTTAAAAAAAACATAAATTAGATTTTGGTTTAAAAGTTTTGAAAAAATTATATTTTTTTTTAAGTTTTACGGCTCATGGCAGCACAAGTTGGGCATTTTTTTTTTTTTTTTTTTTATCCGATAGAAATCTTCAAAAGACACTCGGTAAGAATCGGTACCAAGTAGTGTGGGACTCTTACCGCACTAAAACCACCGGTGAATCAGGATCAATCTATGAAAGATCGACAAATGATTTTTCTTTCTTTATTTATCAGTCGCATTGTGGGAAGTTTAAGTTATAACACTTTCCCATAGCTTTTAGACTATCAGCTCATGAGGCTTGGTTCTTCTCAATATCCGAACATTGTCTCGTATATTTAAGACGGTCTCCATTTCGGAGTTGGTATGACTTTGCAGTCGCTGATTGTGTGATACAGCGTGTTTTTTTAACCACTTCTGTAAGCATTTCAATTTGAAGGTCACGATGTAGATCGCTATTTCTTATATACCAAGGGGCATTTATTATTCCGCGAAGCACCTTGCTTTGGAATTTTTGGATGGGTTCAGCATTTGTTGTCTTTGTATAGCCCCATAGTTGGATGCCATATGTCCAAACGGGTTTCAGTACTTGCTTATATAACATTAGTTTGTTCTGGATAGATAGGTCAGAGTTCTTTCCTAGTAACCAGTACATTTTTCTGTACTTCAAGTTTAGTTCGTCTTTTTTCTTTTTGATGTGCTCTTTCCATTTAAGCTTTGCATCCAAAGTCATTCCAAGGTATTTGGCAGTATTGGAGTAAGGTACTGTTGTACTGTTTATAAGAATAGGAACATTGTTTATTTTTTTGTTTGTAAAGTTTATATGCGTCGATTTTGTTTCATTTAGTTTGATTCGCCATTTTTGCGTCCAATCACTAACTTTATCGACTGCATTTTGCAGTTTTTGTGTACCCTTCGTAACGGATTTATCTGGCACCAATATTGCAGTATCATCAGCAAAGGTGGCCATGATAGCGTTGATGTCCACTGGAATATCCCTTGTATATAACAGATACAGGGTTGGTCCTAGGACACTTCCTTGTGGTACACCGGCTTCAATTTTCTTTAGTTCCGAGTAATTTTGGTCGTACCGTACTCTAAAGAGTCGGTTCGTAACGTAGGATTTCAGTATTTCGTAGTACTGCCTGGGAAGATCCCTTTGCAGTTTGTACTCAAGTCCCAAGTGCCAAACCTTGTCAAAGGCTTGAGCAATATCTAAGAATATAGCCGAGCATACTTGTTTTTCTTCAAGTGCTTTTTCCACAACATCCGTAATCCGATGCACTTGGTCTATCGTGGAATGTTTATTACTAAATCCAAACTGATGGCTCGGAATTAGTCTTCTTTCTTCTATTATTTTGCTAAGTCTTTTCAGAAGCAGTTTTTCGAAAACTTTTGCCATGATTGGTATAAGCGATATAGGTCTGTAAGATGTTACTTCTGTTGGTGGCTTACCTTGTTTAGGTATAACAATGACTTCTGCAATTTTCCAATGATGTGGCACATATCTTAGTTTGAGGCATGCATTTATTATAAATTGGAGTTTTTTGAAGGCATTTCTTTCAAAACCTGAGCAGTTATTAGATCGTACCCTTTTTTTTAAGTCTTACGGCTCATGGCAGCACAAGTTGGACATGAAATTTTTTTCGACAGTCAAAAATCGTAGAGTTACCTTCGCGCTTAAATAAATGAATACCTGTTATTTTTGCTTGGTTTGGCCTCATTTGTTTTGCTTCTTAAGGTTCGGGAAAGGGAAAAAAACCTTTTAAAAAAACTTGACAATCAAGTTCGCGCCAGTTTTGAAGACATCCTGTTATTAGAAAATAAACAAGAAAACTGGTGCACTAAGAGTATTATCAACTCAGAAAATATGAGAACAACCATTAAAAGGTCTCATTTTAACAATCTAAATATGAAATTTCTGATTCAGAAACACTTAAAATTTTTGCTGATGATGATAAGTTTACCACCACCAAATCCAAGCACAGATTTAAACTGGTGCAGGGAAATAATTCCACAGGCATCTACTCCACATGGGAGCTTATTCCATCATGAGTAGGAATCTATTCCACTTTTCAAAATACAATTTAATCTCACCGCGAGAGGGAACTAATTACACCCGAAATTTTGTGGAATTTTTTCCCACCTAAAATTTGGAATTTGGGATATTATTTTTTCATAAATGTAGAAAACGAGATTGTTTATTTGCAGAAATTTGCCAGCATTATGGCGAATAAATAGTGAAGTATGTATGGGGGGGCTGCCCCCCTGCTTGTGATCATTATAGGATTTGGGGTGGGTGCGAGGTTGGGTGTATGCGAAGTTTCTTTTGCATTTAAGGAATCAAGATTTAAAGAAACTATGATTAAAAAATACCTCCTAAAAATGAATCAAAGTAAGAGAAGTGAAGTTGACTCTCATACTAATTTGAGCAAAAACTACACTCTTCAAGTAGAGATCTTTCTCACTAAAAAGTGCAATAAATTCCCTCTCTTGGTGAGAATAAATTGCACTTTGAAAAATGGAACAGATTCCCACTTATGATGGGAATCTGTTCCACTTTTCTGCTCCTGTATGGAGCAGATGCCCGTGAAATTGTTTCTCTACAGCATTTAAACAACATTCGATTCTCTACTGAGATTCAATTCAACTCAAATTATTCCTTGAAAAAATTTCCGAATCTATTAAAATTAATTAAATTTCATCTCAAAATCTGTTGCGATTTTATTTTTATTAAAAAAAATTTAAAAAACCATAAAGCCCCAAAAAAACACAACTCTCTCAGATTTTAGCTCGTATTTTCTTTTTTTTTTATAGCCCAGAATCAGTTCTCGAATTAAAAAAAAAAAAGTAGAAACACCAACATGCATTAGCAAAAACAAAAATCACATATTCCTGGACTGTGATGGCAAAAAGAACCCAATCAAGGCGTTGAATTATTTTAAACTCTGACATTCGGATTAATATTTCCAATGAATGTACAATGTACATGTACACATACGCATTCCGCCTTTACATTGCTGCAGGCCATTCCACTGCAACATTTTAATATATGCCATCAAAAAAATATTATATCCTTATACATATTTTTGTTGTTAGTTCTACGTGTATGTGTTATGGAATCTGCCAAACAAATAACCTCAAAATATAATAATAAATAATAAAAAAAAAAACTAAAGTTTTATGCGAAAATAAATCCACATAAAACGCACGGAGTCAAAACAAAAAAAAAACGACAGAGACACTCGAATATATATAAAAAAAAAAAGTTCAATGAACGCTAACGTTTGGTGCGGAAACCGCCATCAGAGGACACCCCTCCCCACCAACTCACTTCCCATATTAGAGTGAATTTATGAACATTTTTAATAGTGTTTTGCCTGCCCTCAGGCCTTAATTTATGTCACAAAATCATTTTCATAAAAACAAAAAAATGCATAAAAAAAAGCTAAAAATAGTGAGGGATGTTCTGTATGAACAAAAAAAAAACCGAGAGAAGTCCCAACAACACTCGAAGGGAAAGACATTTATTTGAATGCGAGTGCATGCAAACGAGCTCCAGATATGAGCCATCCCCGGATGAGCAAGAGCACCCCTTGCTGCCATCCCATCAGCACTGCGTGTGCATCATAACATAGTAAGGATGTGCATTGGGCGCGCAGTCAGGATCAGGGCTCAGGAGGCAAACCGAACCATCTGAGAAGGATGTGAGAGATGAGTGCCCACAGGCTCAGCCAATTTTTTCATCTCTTTTAATATTTCGCAATTAAAATGTGATGATATTATGTCATAGTGAAAAACGGGCAAACGGGACAGGATTTTTCACTCTATCATTCATTTAGAATTGTATGTGTGTATGTGTGTATGTATGTTTGTATGTGTGCTGCTGCCTCGAAGGGAATTCCTGTTGTTTTTTTTATATTTTTATTTTTTTTTGGCGCTCAAGTGTTAAGGGATAGCGCAATGGGTTTGCTCTTCCTTCAAACTTACGAGTAACAAAAAAAAATAAAATATTAAAATTAAAAATAAAAATAAAAGAAAATATCCTTTATGCTGCTTTGGGTGGCCAATATAGACAAATTGCGTGGGAGATTAGGTGGCAGTGGTGTAGCATGTGGTGTGCATATGAACGTCCTGCAAAAAATACAAAAGAGAAACTATTGTCATAGGTCTTAATGGATTTCGTTTTTCTTTTTGGTTTTGTGGAATTTTATCACACTGGTAGAAAAATGACTCTGGATTAAGAGCGGCTTTCATTTGACAAATGGACATTATAATGAAGTTGTCTGAGGACTGAGGGATCAATTCTAAATGTTTGCTTGTTTCTATGACGATAAGGGATAAGGATGCTTAAAAGTAAGAATTTTTTAATAAATTTATTTTAATAAAGAGACTCTGAGTCTGAACTCTGACTCTGTTAATTTATTCCTTATGGGCATTAAAATTAAAATAAATAATTAAAAATCCCTCTTATTTTTCAGTCTTGAGTGAGTTGTGGCCTTTGATTTTGTTTTCCTTCAAACACTTATTAACGGCATCGTTTTAATACAGAAAAACAACAAGTATTTTTTTAACAGCTTCTATCTTATATTTAACAACGATCTCTTGATGCTTTTTCTCTGCACTTGCGTCCTTCGATGAACTTAAAGTCATTTTTTTATGATAATTTACTCGTCACAGAAATTATAAATAAAAAAATTAAATAAAGTGGCGCAACAGCTCATGGAGAACGAGGGCCTAGTGACTAACCATTCCTGTGAACGTGTTGTTGGCAAGAATGGAGGGGACCTACAGTTTTTTGCCGAGTCCAAACGGCTAGATGAGAATGCACTTATTCATGACAAATATACTCTTGGAGGACTTGTCAGTCCCTCGCAAGAGACAGAAATGATACCTCCTCAAATCTAAAAAGTAAATGTTTATTGCTCTATTTGCTATATGCTCTATTTGTATGCTATCACTCATATTTTCATATTAATTTTTACATGACCCAAAAACTGTTTCCTCTTCGAAATCAAAACTGCACTTAATTATTGATTTCCATTTATACAAAAATCAAAAATATGAACACAGAAAAACGTCAAGCGTCAACACTTTTACCTCTAAAATTGAAATATTTGTTCTCAAAAGCTCTAAAAAAGCTTAAATCCTGAAAGCTGCATGGCAAAAACCAAAGAAAATGTTTTAAGAATTTCCAGCAGCTGGGCAATGGTAACTCTGAACTTTGGTTTAAAGTATTTTGCAACAAACAAATGCTTTCAATAGTGCCCAGGGTTATCAAGTTAAAAAAAGACTGGATCGCCAAATGTAAAATATAAATTGCTAAGCTTCAATATTTTAAGTAACCCTACCTAATACTTGAGTCGTAAGAACAAAGATGAAGTTTTGTACCGTGTATTCTGTAAAATACATACAAATGCGTGGTAAAAATATTTTAATATTTTCTCAGGTTCGTTAATAGAACTTAATTACTTTATTCAAACTTCCACTTATTTATTTCGTTAATTTGAATACTGTACGATTAAGAGACCGATGCACTACACCCCGGCCACTAAAACCACATGATAAACTCAATCCCAATGCAGGTTTCGTTGTTTATCAATTACAACAGCGACTAGAGTTTTTACTAACAGCAAGCTTGCTATTTTTCAGTCGGTTTCTTTCTTTTTTTTTTCTCATGTAGACGAAAAATATGGTTTTCAATTAATACGAGCATAAACAGGCTAAGCACCTCTAAAGGAGTCTGATGATTAAGGTGGCACTAGTGAAATAGCTATAACTCCAGCCTATAATAATTGGTGGTAATACACACAAGTTGTTGTTCTTCATTCAAAAATTATTCTTATTATTATTATATATAAATCATAGTACTATCATGGACGCACTAGAAGAGGGTGACATCTGCAGGCAGTGTGGGGAACCCTGTAGCGGAGAGATGCAATTTTGGGTGGAGACTTGTGAATGCTTCAGAATTTGAGAATTGAGATTATGATTTGAACGGGAAAGACGTATTTAAAATTCAAAAAATCAAAAATCAGGTAGAGAGCATTTTTGAAAAGAATATACATACAAATCTTTGAGTATAAGATGAATATGAAGAAAATAGTCAATTTTGCTTTGGTTTAGTTTTGTTTACATTTTTGTATTCTTTATGATGAGATAAGATGAAAACAATTCAAAAGTGTGTCAAATAAAAAATATTTTGGGTATTCTTTCTGTTTGATGGGTTTTTTGTGGATAAAGGGGGAAGGGATTTATATTTGGAGTTTTGCAAAGCATTTGGAAAACGTTATTTTTTTTAATTTCTTATGTTTTCATGCACACAGCTGATGCCAATGCTTTTGAGCGGTGGCGCGGCGCGCGCGGCTCAAAGGATAGAAGGGATGATTGGTTTTTATTTGGTAGGTATCCCATATTTTTTCTTATGGCTGTTTGGATATGAGCGAGATATGAAAAATATAGAGTATAGGTTTAGTACGTAGGTATGTACATATTGTTCATTATGAAAATCTATAGTTAGGAATGCGCATATGTACCTATGTATAGTTATTGTATTACTGTGCAATTTAATACGTATTTTAATTTGCAATCTTAAGTAATTTGTCTGTTCATTCGATATAAATGTAGGTAGGTAGGTAAGGTACCTACATAGGTATATTAATGATGTAGGTAGCACAAATGCAAGAAAATATAAAATAGGTAGGTATGTAGGTAAGTTGGAAGGTACATTTACGACTATAAGAGAGTGCTCAAGTAGCTTACTTTTCTTAAGTTGTTTTTATAAAATTCAACTTTCATTAAAATCAAAGAACACTCTTTTTAAAGAAAATATTTTACTATGAACAAAATGCAGCAACAAATTGAAAAAAAATAAATAAAAACTTAAATAATTTGAAAAAATGATACAAAAAATGTCATATTATTGATGGATAGTTTTAAAGCTACCAATTTTTTTCAGAATTTAAAGTTGTTAAGTACCTACTAGTTTGACATTCAGTATTAAATGCTCTTAGACCCGTTTGCTAAAATGAAACTTAAATATTTAAGTGCAACAAAGCGATTATATGACAGTTTATGCAGAAAAAAAAGTAGCCCATGCCAAGCTTAAATAAAACATAAATGTTTAATTTTTGTATCAATAAACGGCACTTAATAATTTTTTGTTAAATTCTTAAAACTATAATGGTTTTGTTTTTTGTCTTTAACAAAAATTAAAATTACGAAAAATGCTAAATAAATATTTCGAAATTTCAATAGGTGTGTTCTTATACCAAAAAGGGGTTGTTGATTTGTAATTTAATATTAAATGTTTATAAATAAATGCTCGAATTGGAATACCTACTTAATTTTATTTTAAATCTTACAAACATTTTATATATATGTGTAGGTATACATATTTCACAGTCATATGTATACTATGGTAGTCGTCAAATGCTTTTTTTAGTTTTATATAGATTTTATATAGATGCCCAAATTTTTATATTTTTTTTATCACCCATAGTAGGTATTCCTTATGTGATTCGCGTTGAATGTATAAAGAAAAAATCCTGTAGGAGGGGGTATATCTCCTCCGCTTGGACAGTAATCGCAATTTTATAAAAAAAACAAAAATATTGAAAAACAACGGCAGCACTTACAGTTGATTTTTGAAAAGCCAGAAATGGCTTTTTTCAAACTTAATATTTTGAAAAAAATAATAATTTTCTCAAAAACCTGGAAACATAAAACCATAGGTTCTAAAAATCGAATAAAAATTAATAAGTTATTAAGAACAATTGAATTTTCTTATTACCTATCTCTGACAAATGGATTTATATAAAATTTTGTATACAAAAACTACAAAAAGTTCAAATAACAATAAATTTACCAAAACTTAAAAAAAAAAAAAAATGAAAAGCTTTTAAAAATCCGCTATTTTTATACTACAGTAATTTAAAACAAATTCACTATAAATGTTTTAATTACCAATTAGAAAAGTAAATTATTTATACCCATTGCAAATGCGTTTCGCAGATAATTAAAAGTTCTAAATTATGTGTGACAAATGTGATAGGTAATTAAATTACGTAAAACACACAGTAATGGGTAGTTTGTAATCGGAGAATTTTATATTACACAACGCTGGTTATAAAATAAAACCTGTGATGTGAAATGCATAGAAAATTAGGGTGTTCGAATATAGGAAACTCCAAAAACCTCATACATCATATGTATCTTCGAACACCAGGACCACCTTTTTGAAAATACCCGTTCGAAAACATTTTCATTTTCAAATCATCATCATTTTCAAAGAGGCAGTTGCCTATGTACAAACATAGGTATAGCAAACTCGATAAAAATTAGTTTCCAAGTTCCAAGTTACTTTTATCTTTTTATTGGAATTTTTGTTGCAATTATAAACTGATATACTAATATGATAAACCTACAAGACATTATTTGCAAGTTAATCAATCAATATTTAAAAAAAAAAAAAACAATTTTTCCCGAGACGTTCATTGAAGTTTTTTGTTATAATCTCTCTGTGCATTTCTGCACATTTTAGTCCAAAGTTCTGTCAAAATTCATTTGACACAAGTCTGGACAAAAAATCACAGAAATTTAAAGTAAAGGAACAAACATAATAATTTTTTTGGACACACACAGTGGCTGTATGTGTAAGAAAAGTTATAAAATTTGAGAGGAAATGTGTCAAAATATGTTTGAAAAAAAAAATTCCATACACCCTAATAAAAATTACTTTTTGGACTAAAATCTGAATTTACCAGAGGACTTTGAACTTGTCTTAGAATAAATAAAAAATGTTTAAAAGAAATAAAGAGAAAATATTACTTTTTGGCTTTAAAAAAACTTTCGCATGAAAGTGTAAGTATAGGTATTAACTTTGTTGTATCAAATTTAAGCCAATTTCCTACATAAATGTAGGTAGGTATACATATCTCAATGCATTGGCACTCCCACTTACGTACAGACATTGAAGAAATAAAAACATTTGACGAAATTGTTTCTGCTACTATCTATTTTTTTTTTAATTAATAAGTAGGAACCTCCCTACCCTAGAATTTAGCAAAACAAACTTTAAACTAATAAATGAAATATTTGTGTACCTAGGTACCTATGCAAAAACCCACCCCCATATTCAACAAAAATATCTTAATAGGTATCTTTACCTAAGCCTAACTCTGAATTTTGCATAAGAATACCTAAACTACATATTTTATTTAAATACCTACTAAAAAACATATCTTCGAAACAACTAATAATACAAAAATTATTTATACCTAATTGAAATAGAAACTAGTCCACTACCAAAGTAAATACCTACCTATACATACATACCCTCGCAAAATACAAATTACAATCAAAATTATTAAAATATTCACTAAAAGTTATCGGTATCCTGACATCGAAATCATATAAACAAATTTATAGGTATCTAAATAACTATGAAAAGATTTCCTCGAAAATTTTAAATCAGCCTCAGAACAAAAACTACCCTCAATAATAATAATTATGAGAAAATATACATACCTATAGTCATACCTATGTTTCTCATTCACATCGTCTACAACAAAATCTGTGCAGAAAGGTTTTTCTGCTGGTTGTTACTACCTACGACACCGACGAGGCGACGACGCAAGCAGCTCACTCAGGTGTCTCTTTTATCCCCTTGTTAAATTTTTCTTGGCTACTCTGGCTACATACGAAATATATTTCAAAAATAAAAACAAACAATTAATGTTGAATTCAAAGAGGATTCGAGAAACATTTTCTCATTTCCTTCACCTTTTTCCAGTTTGTGTTATTTCACAATCAGCTGGTTTGCTTAGCTCACTTACTCCTTTTATTTCTTACCAGAATGGAAATAATTAAACCTCTTGCTCTAACCACTTATCTTTGATTCTTTAATTGTTGTCTCCACACATGTCTCCACCACAATATTTGCGGTAGAATGTGGCGCCCCCGCTGGCAGTATGTAATCCTAAAAAAAATCTTCCATGATAGTACTATGATTTATATATACAAAGACCAAAGCTCTCTGTAGGTTGGTTTGTATCATTTATAGTCCGGATCTTCATTCGAGAGTCGTTATGGTATTAATGTGAGAGTAGTTACAATATCATAAGAAGATACATTTTCAAACATCAATAATTGAAAGTTACTTTTGGTTTTGGAACTTAAGTTATGACAATTGTGAATGAGGCTGGCCACAATACCAGAAAAGTCTCGGTATCGTTTGGTATTGGTATCCGAATTCCAAACGATACCGTATTTTTTGGACCAAAATTTACCGCTACTCTCGGAAGTATCCTTTGGTATCGGCTGAAAATATACGTTTTTAAATATTAATAATTAATTTATTACAAATAAACAGTTTAAGCAACTGGTTACTCGGAAAAGCCTCTAATGATTTAGATGACATTTCAGAGCTTTTCTCCTGAGCAGGGAGAAGGTTTAGGCAGTAATTTAAATTACAACTGCCTACTGCCACGCCCATTTAACTTATGCTGGCTTTCTCTGAAACCAACGATTTGGATAAAATTATCAGACTTGATTCTCTTTAGTGAAAAAGTGATTTTAGTGTGCATTCTTTTTCTGTAAACTTATGGCCACACGCCAAAATTTTTGGGTTAAATTCTTAACTATGAACTTTACAGTAAAAAATAAATACATTTTGTGGCTCAACAGCTCATGGAGAACCAGGGTCTAGTGACTAACAACTCTCAACCATTCCTGTGTGCGTGTTGTTGGCAGAAATGGAGGGGACCTACAATTTTTTCCGAACGGCTAAATGAGAAGAACTTATTCATGACAAGTATACTCTTGGAGGATTTGTCAGTCCCTCGCAAGAGGCTGTACCTCGGAAAAAAACATTTGTTTTTAGGTGGCAGTGGCCGGGAATCGAACCCAGACCTTTAGCATAACCAACCATTATGCCACGAGGTACTACGATGAACTTTACTTAGACATTATGAAACATTTAAAAAATTGTTAGGTAAAAAAAAAACAAAAGTTAAAAAATTGTATAAGGCGCTAGTTATAGCTATCATTGAAACTCATTATTGAAGACTTTAATGATTGATTTTGAGACATTTAGAAACCAAAATCATTTATTATTTTGATGGACAAATAAATCTCCAGCCTTTAATAATATTTCTAGTCAAAACAAATTGTAAATAGGCCCAACTATCTACATAAAAAGACCTTATTTATTTCAATGATTGAACTACCTTACCAATGATCATTGAAATATTAAAAGTCATTTTATGGGGAAAATTGGGCCTATTCGAAATTTTGTTTGGCTAAAATTATTAATTAAGTCATGGGCTTTATTTGTTCATGAAAATAATAAATGATTTCACTTTCCAAGCGTCTCAAAATCAATCATTGAAGTTTTCAATGATGAGTTTAAATGACAGCTATAACTGGCACCTAATAATGATTTTTGTCTTAAATCTTAAAAATACCCAGCGAGTTCAGAGAAAAAAACTCACTCTTGCGGGATTGGGCCCCTGGTTTGGGGCATAAAATAATTTACAAATTTTTGTTGTTTTAGTTGTAAATTGCTAATAAATACTGATTTGGCTATTATCATTCAATATGTTTTAAAATTTTCAAGTCTAACAATGTCAAAAACGACATGTTCTTGTATTTTCAATTTTTTTAGAAAATTGCATTTTTGGTAATCAATATTAGGAACCCATTAAATTTTTGATTTGGCTATATAAAAGAATCTGCAGAATAAAATACCCAATTGGCTTGAATATCCCTTCTCAATATCTTAAAATCCTGAAATTTGATCTCACAAAACAAACCAAAATGAAGAATCCAAAAATTTTAACAAGAAATAAACAAAAGAATTATTATTTATATAGCTGTCAGTACCTGCCTGATGCATTCAATGATTCTTCCATCTTTTCTTCGAGCTTGAATTTTCGTATTCCTTGTTGCCTGAAAAGTTATAAATATAGAAACGAAGAAACCTTAACTTTAATTCTTGCAAGTGTTGTGACACCGCCGAATCATCGTTTTTGCTTGATTATTTTTGTATAGCTCAACCTACACACCCGCAGGGCTGTTGTCTCAATTTTCATTCGAAGAAGAAAATTAATAAGCGAAAAAAGTTTTTGCTGTCTTGTCGCCACGCCACGCCACGCAGCCACTCTACCACCGCACCGCATATACCATGCCATACCATCGCCTGCCAGTCAGCATCATTGTATTCTTCTTAGAGTGACTGAGTTAGGTTATACGAAAATATTAAAAGCGAACTTCTATATAAAAATAATCTCCACGCAGCTTGCTAACACATCTTTCAGGTTCAGGAAAATGAATGGGAGCCAAAACTGTGATACCACTAACCCAACCCCCTTCGTACACCGTCCTTCCTGGAACTTTTTACAGGAAACATACCCAGGCCCACATAACCCTTTTTACTTATTTTTTTTAGGGACTCGCAGTCGACTGACTGACTTGACTGGCAGCCTCCTCGTGCTAAATCCACGGAAGAGATAAATGATTCACTTTCAAATTTTTATTATTAAAAAACTTTTAAGTTTTCGGGTGAAAAACTTTGTTAACGTCGTCTTCATCGTGCAGTCATCAGCCTTGTCGTGGTTTTGTTTACATTATACTTTGGCAGCGCGCGCGGAATTCCAGGAACACAGAATCTCTGGGTGCTGTATGACGGGACATCAGCTCCAGAAATCGAACCCAAAAGTATAACACTTGACGTTTTTGTTAAAATTTCACTAATTAGATAAAAGTTCTACGGATTGCTTATGACTTAGATGGGTTGGCTGAAAAGGGATGGGTATGGTGTGGTGACCCACAGAGTATATACATACCTACCTACAGATACACTTTGTAAGTTAATTTTTGTATGTCTCAAAAAATAATAATTGAAAGTGCAGGGATGAAAATTTGTTAAATGAGCTTTTGAAATTTGAATGTTCTTGTGTTGTGATGGTGCTGGTGATGAGTTGCTAATATGCCTGCAGGAGTTCATATACCAGAGAACGGATGAACTCCTTTTCAAAAAAAATTAGTAGGGCTATATGATTGAGTGAGAGCATTAAATACAATAATTAACAGAAGATATAAGTTCAATTTATTCGTTAAATAAAATACCAATGTTCGAAAGAAAACGGCGTTATTTAAAATATTATACACTCATCATTGCCAAAGACGCAGATGAGGAGGCTTACAGATATCTTACCTCTTCGAAAATTTTGGGCCATTATTTTCAAAAGGTTTCCAGTGATAATCATGTCGTACTTAAACTTATTCAGCTTTTGAAACTATATCAAAAAATAAACATTTGAGCTCTTTTTACAAGAAACCTAAAAAACCTTAAACAAAATAAAATTCTATAAACATTTTCTTTAATTTTCGGCATTCATTTTTTACTATTCTTGGTCTATTGAGCCTGATTGAGAATTGGACGAGAAAAGTGCAAAAAGCGTTTTGAGTTGTCAAACCAATTTTTAACAATTAATGAACAAAATTATATAAGAAAGTGAACACCTAATAGATACTTAATTTTGTTTAATCTATATTCATTCTTAAACGATATTTAAAATAGAGACACATGGCAGCAAATTTCGTCATCTTTATCGTCAAGCTATAATCTCGTTGTGTATCAGTCAAATGCCCAGAGATGCTTAAGCTACAATAAACAAAACTGGAGCTAGTGTATACAGGTGAAAAGCCCGAATAAAATAGGATTAAAATAAACAAAATTATATCCGATTTCAAAATCTTCTTTTTTTGTTAAATTTGTTTTATTTGATCTTAGAGTATAGACTTCAAGAATTTTAGGTTCTAATTGAAAGACCAATTTCGAAAAGGTCACATCTCATGAATATAAATTATCAAAAAAATTATTTGAAATAACGTTTAACAACAAATATTTCTGTAATCACCGATTGTTTACTGACCCCAAAATTTAATTCAAACGTAATTTTTATAAATTTTGGTCTGCTTTAAGAAATAATTAGTTTTTTTTCATTTCCTTAACATTTTAAATTTACAGAGATGTGCCCTTTTTAGAAATTGATCATTTTTCAATATTTTTTTTTTTCAAAAAAGTCTGTGGGCAGTCAAAGCCCATTTTAAACATCAGAGATTTGATACATAATCTTTCTACTGAAACATTTTCTTGATAACAAATAGTTCGTAGATATACAGTAAAACAAATTCTTTGAGAGTTTGAGATGAAAGAAAGAACGCCATCTTCTTGATTGAATATGGTTTTATTGAAAAAGAAAAATTTTACATCCGTTTTCTTAAAAAATAATTTTTTATACATCAAATTCTTAAAAGGGAAACTTTTGGTTTGCAGGTTTTTAAGATTTTAAGAATTTTAAGAACCTATTTTGTGCACATACAAATTAAATTAAAAAAATCTTAACCCGTTTTTGAGATATCGGATTTTCAAAAAAATTAAAACTTTTTTTAAAAATTGAAAAACTTTTTTGAAAATTTGTATATGCTAAAATTTCTAATCTATTTAAATTTGTGTAAGAAAATTAATCAAACCGTTAATGAGAAAATTAAAAAAAAACGTTCTAGAGAGGCTATTAACAGTTTCTATATTACCAATACATACATTTTTTTATAAAATCATAGGAACGCGTTTTAAAAAAAATATTTTTCTTTACGATTTTTTACATTTGTATGGAAAGTACTCTTATTTTGTCATAAAAGTGAATTTTTTTCTTAAATATATTAAAATATTGTGTTTACTCTCAAAGTATTAAATTTTCAAAAAAACAAAATTGAATCTTTTTTTTTAAGAATCAAAAAAAAAATAATTTATTTTTGAAAATGTTGGTAAGAGAAACTATTTACAATGTTGAGAAGCTACTGTATTGAAATGATAAATATCGTTTTGAGGAAAATCTAAATTCAAAAAAATGTTTCTGTACGAGGTACTCGTACCATTACAAACCATTTTTGAAAAATGGTTTTCCATTCAAGGGTAGCCTTTACTGAAAGAAAGGTTTGAATTATTTTAGTAAGAAAAGTTTTGGAGCCGTTTTTGAAAAATGATTTTCCATCCCAGGGTAGCCCTTAGCAAAATTTATAAAAATAATTGTATGGCAAGTACCGTTATTTTTAGTTCTAAGAAAAGTGAAAAAAAATGTGTGGGCAAAATCACCAAAACCAACTATGTGATTTAAGAAAATCGATCTAGCCGTTTAGGCTGTAGCTGAACAGACAGACAGGCTGAATTGTGAGACCCTCTTTTTGTTCGTGTTTTCTTTCATCCAAATATCTGTCTGTCCGTCTGTATGTCTGTTGGGCTACAGCCTAAACGGCTAGGTTGATTATCTTAAAATCGATTAAATTGGCCGAAAAACGTTGACAAATTGAACAGAACTCATGTATTTTGTTTCAATTTTATCGATGTGAGAAATACAAAACGCAGGCAATCTGATAATTACATTATCTAAATGATCGTCAAATTTAAAATTTTGTTGCACTATATTTTTTTGTTTGCTCACCCGCGTATTTATTTATATTTTAAAAAAAGAAAGAAAACTACGACGACGCGGCCGACCGGCACAATAAAAGTTAAACGTTTGAACAACAAGAAGAAGACAAAACCAAACTGTCAAAATACAGTCGGCGAAGGGGAGAGCAAATAAAAAAGGAGCAACAGGCAGCAAAAAAAAGTGCTGCCACCACGACTATGCTCAGCAAGGGGGTGGGTTCCCGGAATAGATATTTTTTTTACTATTGTTTTTTTTTTGTCTTATAAAAAGAGGATGTAAACACAATTATTGATAAAAAGTTGATTCCAACTTACCACTGAGGCGTAGCTGAAAAAAAATGGGCGCCAGTAATTTTTTTCTGTAAGGAAATTACAAACCTTTGGAGCGGAACCGACGATGAAAGGAATTTTTAAAGGAAATAAGATATTTCTGTTTCCGAATAAGAATTTTAAAACTGTTTATTTTGGATATTTGCTTGGGAAACCTTGCAATTAAGTAGAGCTAAAACCCAAAATCTTTTGATCGAATTTAACACAGTGGTATAAGATGAAGATGAAACGTTATCCCTTTGTCCCGACGGAACCAAGAGGATTTTATTAACGGGTTGCGAGTCCTGCAATTTCAGGAAAAAGACAACGGAACAAAACCTAACCGAATTTCAAATTGGCACTATTATGGCCACCAAAACAACGAATAAAATTATCGATATAAATTTAACTAATACAAAAAATACTAAACAGTAAAAAGTTTAACGTGTATGTAAATTTTCTTCCCTGTACGTCTTCTCTAGTTTTTCTCTTCTAAGCTCTCCTTCAACTTCTTTTCAATTTCAAACTTTCAATTTACCACTTTACTTTTTCTATTTTCACTTTCCAAATTAATTCCTTCGATTTTCAATTCTTTCCTCCAATTCACTCTCAAAAGATCTCTCACTGCTGCTCTTCAGTCAAGAAGTGAACTTCCAGATTTTTCAATGTCTGTTCGAACCTTCTTTAACTTGTCATCTCCCCTGTGCTTTCAGCCAATCGGAGCCCGCGGACTTCGATCACGTCATTTGTAAGCAATTGCCAGCTATGTTGCTGAACAGTGCCACCGTTGACGAAATCCAGCGGTCCTACTTACTCGCACATAACCCTAGCTTTTGCATAGTCATCGTGGAATTCGCCGATCGCTGGTGTCACTTCCAGGAGCGCGCTAACCCGATGGACGCATTCAGCCACTTTCCCCCTATTTAATTTTTTCTAAGAGGGAACCAGACGAAAACATAAAAAATCGAACAAATCAACAATCCAAATTTCTAAAAAAAAAATAGCCAAAAGTAAAAAGAGAGCTCCAACGACAAAAAAAAAAAGAGAAGACCAATTATAAGTAGTTTTAAATGCGGAAAGGTAAATTGGGAAGGAATCGTTCTACTCGCGATAAAAAAAAATAACCTACTTCGGTGAGATTTTGTTAGACTTTGGGAAAATAGGGAATAGTCGATAACGTTTCATCTTTTACAATAATAAGGTTAGAATTATGTTGGGTACTAGCCATTCCCAAAAGAGTAACATCTAGCAGACGGGGACCAAATGTCACCCGCACTTCTTTGCGTAATTTTGATTGGGAACTGTCTGTTCGTTATAGGGCGTTCGGGGATCAACTGTCATTGGCACCTCTTAAGGTTTTCGAATTCATTTCAACCCAGACCGCCCGCCTGGTGTTTTGTAGGGTTCTGGCTCGCTCTTCCACTTTGAAGAGCTAGTCTGGTAGATTATCTTATTTATTATTATTTCTTCAAGCTACTGAGAGAGTGAACCGATGGCTGATAGACCATGGCTGCCCTTCTCTCTCTCTCAGTAGGTTGAAAGAAACCCCTGAAAAAGAAATTGGGAAGAAAGGAACCGAGGATCGGGATCGAAAAGGCTAGTTTTTGTTGCGGGAAATTTTTCCGTAACAATTTCATTTTGATATAATGAACTGTTATGAAAATATTAAGGAAAATTTAAAAATGTTGAGGTGATGTTTTAAGTATCATAAACAAGCGATAACGAGTCAATTTTTGATAAATTGACATGATATGTGATTTGAATATTTTAAGAAAAAAATGTACTTTTATAGAAAAATAAAGGAACATACAAATGTTAAAATACCATTAAGGAAATTATTTTTCGTTCTTAATAACGGCTCCTACAATTCTAATTAAACTTTTTCCGTATGCTCACATTATTGCAATATACTACCAATACTATTAATAGTACATACATACATAAAATAGAAATTTTCTTAATTTTTGGATTTTCGCACTATCGGCTGTACAGATTTTGATTAAATTTTTGCATTCAAATTTCATAAATTAATTTCATAAATTAGATACAAAAATATTGCATCCAATTAAAAAAAAAAGTTTTGAATTTTTAAAATTGTTTTAAAATATTTTTGAAATTTCGATATCTCAAAAATGGGTTGACAGTATTTTTTAAAAATTTTATTTCTAAATAAAAATACTTACGATTCGCATGCTTAAGTATAAAAAGTAAGATGACGATTTTTTCATATCAAACATTTTCATATTTTAGTTAATTAAAATCGTATTTCATGCTTTTAAACATTTTTCTCTCATAAGTTCTATGTCTTTACATATAATATTCTTAAACCCTCAGCGTCTTGAATACAAGAGCAAGTATGTGTGACCTAGTCGTGCATTTTATTTTTTATTGTCTTATAATAGACCGTTCTAATTTTAGAACTCGGAATATTCTTTATCAAAACTATAGTAAGTGTAGGTTTTAAGAAAAATGAAGTTTTTAACATTTTTTTATGGAAGGTACAATATTGTTTTTATATAAGAGTAAAATATTTTTGTTTAATATTCAAAGAACAGTTCAAAATAAAATATTGAGTTTGATAAATAAATAACTTCAATTTTTTTTTTTTAAATCCAAAAAATTCTTATTTTTTTTTTTTCATTTTGGTTTACAATACTATTTAATCCTTTTTTGGAGCTTCTAAAATTATATATAAATCCGTTACACCTTTTATAAGAAAATCAAGAAAATGGTACCTATTTAGGGAGGTACCTTCCACGGAAAATCATTTTTCTTTAAGAAAAATACTTTATTATTTTTTTTTTTTTAAATCGGTGGGGAGAAAGTGGTGGGTTTTGAGAAAGATAAGATTTTAAATTGCGAAGAGATTTGTATGGCATTTAAGGTTTTTTGGTTCCTTAAGAAACGAAAAATAAACGTGAGGTAAAATGATCACATATATGGCTTGGACCAAGTTTAAAGAAAATCGATTCAACTGTTTAAACTATATACCTTTCGCCAAACAGAGAGCGAGTCAGAACATTGACGATTTTTTTTTTTTTGTGTTCCTGCATCGTTTCAAATAGTTTCATAGAAATCTTGAGTTCTATTTTTTTACGAATAAAAAACTTGGCATTGTATCCATCATTTCACATAATCAAAAATAATAATATTTTTTGGAAATTTTAGTTGTTAAGTAAAGTTATCAGTAAAAGAGTAAAAAAAATGATCGCATGGCAAATTTGGTTAGAAACTTTTGTGTTGACTATACAAAATACAACTATGCAAAATTGATTTCCAAGTCGTATAAGTGTTGCTTAAAAAAGTACTTGTTCCAAATATAAACAAACTTCAAATAGTATGACTATAATTCTTTTGACCTATTACTTATAGGTAATTTGCAGTCTAAATTTTCGCTCATCATTGATTGGTTAACCAATCAATTGCGCTGGCGCTCAATCCTGCTAGTGATATTGCCACTTTCTTAAACAGAAGAAGCAGAAGCAACCAACAACAGCACCAACCACATCCAGCAGTCAGTATAGGTATAAGTGTGGCGCTTCTTAATAATACGCTTAGAAGCCTTGCGGACGCAATAAGGTAGTGTGCTAAGTCAATTAGTGGGCATAAAACAGATCGCCTAATGACAGAGTGCACCCGTTGCGATCTTTTCTACGGCCAAAGCCAATCCATTGGTGTATATAAAGGAAAAACCAGTTCTATATCTACCACCACACCGCACCGATTAGGAGGAGCACCTCTCTATCTTGCGTGTGGGTCAGAGTCAGGCTCAGATAATTGTGGTTGCAACCACAGCCAGCAGTAACAGCTAAACATACATAAACAACTTGGAGCGCCCATAGTTGAAAAGTGATGATTATGCCGTAAAATCATTTAATTGCCCATCAATTTGTGATTGCTGCTTGTGCTTCCAGGATGTGCTTGAGCGAGATTGATTTAAGTAAACTGGCGATGCAATGTGATGTGTTGCAAGGATATCCCTCAACTACTTCGGGACTCATATTTATCTAGTATGAATGTACAACTACAACATCAAGAGAAACTCCAAAAACCAATAGAGTTTTCCAACGCAACCGACAACTCCCAACTCACACCCTCACACATCCCGTCTATTCGCGAAAAAGGAAATTCGTCGGAACCGCGCAATGGACGAATCCTAAACCACAACAATGAGGTGCGACTATGTCCTAGGGGGCACAATCGTCATGCGATTAGAATCCATTGACACAACAAAAACACACCTTCACCGCGCACTGCACAGCACCGACGACGACGATAGAAAACGCGACGACCGCATCGATGAAGCCACACAAAAAATTGTTTGCTTTTGTTCATCAGTATAGCTAGTGTTGTGAAAAGGACGAACTGTTGTGAGACCGAGGAGATGGACGAACGGATGGAGGGCCAGCGGAGTAGTGTTTTGGCGTTGTTGTGTTGCTGTTGACATCAGTTTGGGGTAACAAAACTATCACGACACTGGCTGTGCTGCGATGTCAATAGCTCGAGTAGCACTATGTTGGACGAAGTGTGCTTCAAAGGAAGGATGTGTGAATATGGATTTGTTGCTTCTTTTTTTTTTTATTTTGAAACGTTTAGGAATCTTTTATTGGCGGGATTTCGTAGAGCAAAAAATCGAAATTGTAAGGGTAAATAGAAAATGTGTTTAAGTACATATGTACAAACATACATAAAACATTGATAGATGATTTAAACGTGGCAATGGAGGATATGCGTAGATCATGGTGACCTTAAGATAATGTGACTTTAAAGAAGTGTAGGATGTACTAACGGGTGATTTTTTAAGAGGATTAGAACTTAAAAAAAAAAAAAAAAACACAAAAAGTTCGAAAAAATGAATGAAATATTTATTTGAATCGATAGTTTGAACCTTGCAATTTGATGTTTAAAGATAATTTCATGCAAATGTTGACCGCGGCTGGTAGCCCATCCGCTGAGTCCAATTTTGGCATACTCTTTCACACATATCGGCCGGTATCTCACGAATGAATGCATGGATGTTGGCTTCCAGTGCGTCAATCGAAGCGGGCTTGTCCCTATAGACATTAGCCTTGACATACCCCCACAAAAAATAATCTAATGGTGTCAAATCGCACGATCTAGGCGGCCAATTGACCGGCCCGAAACGTGAAATTAACTGTTCACCAAACTCGCCTCGCAATTGCGCCATTGTTTCGCGTGCTGTGTGGCATGTGGCACCGTCTTGTTGAAACCACATATCATGCAAGTCAAGAACTTCCATTTCGGGCGAAAAAAAGTTTGTTATCATCGCTCGGTAGCGTTCACCATTGACAGTAACGCTGCGATTCGCATCATCTTTGAAGAAATATGGCCCAATAATGCCGCCGGCCCATAAACCGCACCAAACAGTGGCTTTTTCGGGATGCATTGGTAGCTGTTGCAATGCTTCTGGCTGATCTTCACTCCAAATGCGGCAATTATGCTTATTTACGTACCCATTCAACCAAAAATGAGCCTCATCGCTGAACACAATTTTTCGATAAAAAAGCGGATCCTCGGCCAGCTTTCCAAGAGCCCATTGACCAAAAATTCGGCGTTGTGGTAGGTCGGCTGGCTTTAGTTCTTGCACCAGCTGTATCTTAAAAGGCTTTACGCCCAAATCCTTCCGCAAAATTTTCCACGCAGTGCTGTAACAAAGGCCTAACTGCTGGGAACGGCGCCGAATCGACATTTCGCGGTCTTCTGTCACACTAGCTGATACGGCCGCAATATTTTCTTCACTACGCACAGTACGTAAACGTGTTGGTGGTTTAATGTCCAACAAAGTAAATTTGGTGCGAAATTTGGTCACAATCTTCCGAATAGACTGCTCAGAAGGTCGAGAATGCCGACCATAAAATGGAAGCAGCGCGCGATGAACATTTCGAATCGAGCACGAATTTTGATAGTAAAATTCAATAATTTGCAAGCGTTGTTCATTTGTAAGACCATCCATGGTTAAATTGCAAACCAAACTGAAGCTGTTTGACAGTGACACAAGGTACTAAACACACGTCAGCTGCCAAAACCAGTGTTGCCAAAACCAAACCAGCTAAAAAGTCACCCGTTATTATGGGGCTTATTAATGCGTTTAATTTCTTTAAGATCAAAATTAAAAGAAAAAGCACCTGGTCTTTAGCCAAATGAGAGGATTAGGGTTTTTTTTTCCAAAACTCTTAGGCGTCGTTCTTTGATAATTTTTCAAATAAATACCGAAAATTGAAATTTTTTAACAAATTACAATCATTTTATTAGCATTTTTTGCTTTTTTTTTGTTTTAATTTGTTAATCGGAAAACTGTCCCAGCTCTTCTTTGACCACTTACCGTTTGAAATTATGAATTCTTACGACTTAACTATTAACTGAAATGAATACGAATTCATTATAAGTACATAAGTATGTAGGTATGTAAACTGTTTTAAATGCAGGCCAACATAAATAAAAAATAATATTAAAAAAAAAAATGCATTTCTCTCCATATTCGTTGCTGGTAGATGGAAAGCCATTCAGATTGCCTTCGGGTGATAAATCTTACAAACTGCTGTAAGGATACCGCAGATAACGAGCATCAGACTGGCATTTCTGCTTCACAATTTAAATGTTAATTCGTCCTGATGTACCAAGTGATTAATATTTGCCAAGAGTAGATTTTCCATGTCCTTATTTTTATTGTTCCCATCATGAGCGAATGGAAGGAAATCCACTTCGTTAATGCTCCTCCACTCATGCCATGTCCTTCGTTAATCTAAAAAAAAAAATCTTTGAATAGCTTGTTACTTTTTTTTTTGTTTTGAAATGATGTCAGTTAAGAAAAAAGTATGGATTTTAACTTAGCAACTTTAAGCTGGCTGCCGATTGATTTTGAAATGAAAGCATATACGTTTTATATAACCACATGAGTGTAGGTGTATAATTTGTAAATATACGAGATGAGGTGTTAAAGAAACTGACATCTTTTGCCAGCCTGATGGCGAAGTATACATAGAAAAAAGATGGTTAGCCGAAATGTGGAAATTAATCGGTTTTCCGCCAATTTGGCACAAATGTTTTGGATGATTAAACATCGATTAGCGTTGTTGGCTTTTTAGGTGAATGTGACGTTTAAGGTTGATGAAATTATAGAGTGAAATTCATTTTAAGAGATTCGCTAGAGATGTGATTGCCCTCTTACTTATTGTTGCCTTTAAAAGCGAAACTTTTGGAAACCATCCTTTTTGGACTGTTTTAACAATATGCTTTAGTAATCAATGTTTATTCAAAGAAAATAAAATTCACTATGAGGCCGTGAGTGCAGTTGTGGCCTAACTGCAATTTTATTGAATTTGGTTTTATCACAAACATTTTATCTCTTTGTATTTAATGATGTTTCTGCATTTAATTTTTTTTGAATTGAAGCGTTATTTCCATAATAACAGGCCATTTAGCGCTTAGAGGCCAATCACAAAAAATTAAAAGCTCGAGCGCAAGTCACCTATCTGATCAGTTAAATATAACGATATTTTGAAGGATCAGGCATTTTAAATTAAAAACCTTTTATTCTTCTATCATATTGCATATAAAAATCAAAACTATGTAAGTTTCTTGAGTTAAAAACTACAAGTGTTTGAAAATTTTTAAAACTTCAACCTGAAAGCCTATGAAAATAGTCTGTTTCTTATTTTTGCTCAACTGAAAATAATGGAAAAAGCAGCTATGCCACTATTGCGATCACGGCCTGATAAATAGAAAAGTTAAATTTTAATGCAATTTACGAACTTTCCTACTCTGAGTGTCTCATGAATTGAACACGTGGTAAAATATTATTTTTGTTTGTTTTAACGACGTCCTTGTGTCTTGGTGGACACTTTTTTGGCGGAATTAAATAATTTTGATATCTGAATTTGTAGCTAATTAAATACTTATTTATTGATAAAACTAAAAATTGTTTGCTCGCGTACTTTTCTTATTATTCAATTTTCCTCTAAAATAATTCTGAAATTAGCGGTAAAAATCTAAAATAACGTGTCTTTTTGCAAATTTTTTGCAAATTGACAAAATTAAAAAACAAACATTAATTTAAACTTTTTTTTTATGTCAGCATTTGTAGTTTTCTGAATGAAAATTTGCTGCTCAAAAATAAGTTTTGTGGCATTGGTTTTTATTTGAAATTCAAATTCAAAAATGAACATTTGCGGTTTCATTAATAAAGGCTGGGAAAAGGCCAGAGAAATCTTAAAATAAATACATTCTGGCATAAAAAAAAGTTTAAAATTTTTTTTTTTTAATTTCGTCCATTATAGCCAATATGTTTGTTTACGCAGGATTATTTTAATTTTTATTTTAAATTCGGTGGAAATAATGAGAAAAAAATCTAATCAAAAATATCGTTATATTATGGAAGCTATTATTAGTTGCGCTTAGTGTAAATTTGTTTTATATTTTTCTTCAATGGTTTTTCAACATTTGTATGGAAAGCACCATTATTTAAAATCAAAGTTGTGGAACCGTTTTTAAGAAAAATAAGATTTTGTAAAATTGATAAGAAAAAACTGTTAGGCAGATACCTAATATTTTGTTATAAAAGAATTGAACAATAAATCGAATGAAGGATATTACCAACAACCAACAGAATATACAGACAGACATAATTGTAAGATCCAATTTTGTTCGTCTTACCAAGTTCAATCTAAATCTCGAATGTAATTTTTAACTTATCATAGATAGTACTAACAATTTCGCTAGTAAAAAGGATACGAAATAAGGTATGTACTTTAAATATTTTTTTCTCAAACTAAATTTTCCTTGGAGCAAAACTTTTTTTCTAAAAAATTATTAACTAATTTTTCTGATGTTATTATGGACGTTAGGAAATGACGCCCAAGGAAAGAACGCCCAAATCGATTTGGAAGCCCAAAATAGTAACGAACACAGTTTTGTTTCTATAAAATATAGAAAAACCAGTCACTATGCTTTACGACGAATTAACAGTGAGATATGTATGCAACCCCCTGCTTGGGCTCCCTACAGGATTTGGGGTGGGTGCAAGGTTGGGTGTATGCAAAGTTTTTTTTTTAAATTTAAAGATTTTGTATTTAAACAACTTGAACTTACATCTTCACAAATATTTCAAAAAAAATTGTGTATTCATTGAAATAAAGCTTGGAAATATCACCCAAAATTGAGCTACAAAAGCAATTTACACGCAAGAAATTTGGGCGATATTTCCATTTTAATATTGGGTCACAAACTAGTTTTGGGCAACATTTCTATTTTCTTGTTTGTTTTTGGGTGATACAAATTTTTTTGTGCAATATTTCCAAATCAATTTGGGCACTTTTTCCTTGAGTGTTATTTACTAACGCCGTGTATTCGTTCTAAGAACAAAGCACTTTTACAAAAAAAAAAAAATCCTGATTTTGTTGTTGAGAAACGTTAGATATACGAGCTTAACGCTTTTATGCAGGCTATTAAACCTGGTGAAGGGGAAGATCTTTATCACTTGGTAAGGGAATCAATTTCACTTCTTTTTTTATGAATTCGTTCTATGTAAGTAGGTGTTTTTTTATAACAAATAGTTTATATTGTTATTAAAACAATAAAAGAAAGAGCTGAATAATGCTGCTTGCTTCCAACCTGAGGATAAAAGATTCTCAGTTGACGGAACTCGATTTGAAAAAAAAATTGTACATTGCATAATGATGCAGATGTTAAATTTAAAACTAAATTGAAGTATAGATTTTTAGCAAATTCGCCAATTATTACTATGCCATCTTTTCTTATTAGTCTTAAAGTTTTCTCCTTCATTTAAATTTCTTTAAAAGATTCTAAAAAAATAAAAAACTTTGAATATCGTTTTCAAAATATTAATTTTTTTTGGAAATTTCTACATAAACAAAATTATCAAGAAAACCGAAAATCAAAAAAATGGTTATTCATGGTTATTCAGGACGAACCATTATTAACAATTTTTCAAAATTGTAGACATTGGTTAAAGTAATTTAAAGATTTTTTTAAATTGAAAAATTTGTGGAACAATTTTTGAGAAAAATAGGAATTTATTAAATTTTTAAAAAAACTGAGATGCTTTTAGTTTTTAACTAAGAATAAATTAAAAAAAAAGTAGGATGTGAGTGACCAAAATATGGTATGAGCCCAGTTTAAAGAAAATTGATTCAGCATAAGGCTAGACTGGAACTCACAAATAATAAGTTAAATCAAAATCTCAAGTTCATTGCTTTTTACAAATGCATAACTTGAAAAAGAAAGTAGTATTATTTTAAAGAAAACATACAGAAAAACTAGTCAAGGACTATGAACAATAGTTTGCCATTTAGTTAAGAGTTCAAAGCAATTCGGTTAGTTCAAAATAAATTTATGTTTAAAGTTTAAATAAATACATATTTTACCAAAAGTACATAGGCTCTCAGATTTTTGAAATATACTCAAAGCCTAGGAAAATTAGACAAAAAATGGCAAAACTACGACCAAGTTCCGACAAAGCTGAATTTTGGTGAAGAGCTTTGTTTGTGCGTCTTAAAAATTTCCTGAAGAAAAATTGAAAATTTTGGTGAATTTGGGCCGGGCAAAAGTTTATAGGAGGGGTTTAAGGGGTAAAATACAAGTTTTTCTTAATTTTTCGGAAACTATAAGTTTTTTTGACAAAAAAAAGTGAAGGTACAAATTGTAGCATATATGTTATTCTGCACAAGAAAGATTTACAGACTTTTTTTCATACAAGCAATAGATTCTGAAAAAATCATGCAAGAATTTCACGGTGGAACAAATTTTGTCAAAAAATTTATTAAAATTTCATTAATTGATGGTCAAAATCTTTTGTACGATTTGAGTTTGGCTACATATCTTCTTTATAAAACCAAGTTTTCTAATATCAAAGGTAAAAATACGCACAAAATATAGTAATTTTTGTTGTCAAATTATTGTTTATATCATTGAGAAGAACAAACAATAAATCCCTTTATTGTCTTCCAAAATAAAATTCCTTATGCTTTTGAAACTATTTTTGTGTATTTTTCTATTCGTTTCCGGCGCCCAGTAGGATGGAATCCGTTACCTATAGGTGTTTACTATCTACAGATTTATAAATTTCAATTGACCAAATATCAAATGCTTATCAAATTAATCGCTATCTCTTTATGAAATTTATCATTGAGATTATAAGACACGCTTGCTGTTTGCCACTAAATGTATCTGCAACACACGCCCAAGAACCAATTTTATTGCTCTTCTTGTTTTGCTCTGATATGAGATGCAATGTTGCTGCTACACTTCCGCCCAGCCAGAGAGTATAGATACTTCGGTTCCAAGAGGAAGTTATTATATACGAATTTTGAAAGCTTCATCCCAGTTATCCAATCCCAGCCAGCCCCAGTCCAGTCCCAGTGTCTGGATCTGTATTTTGTTCAATGTTTCTGTGTCCAGGCCCATATCATATTATCTCGGTGTGCTGTGTGGCACAGACAACGACGACGATGACGGGCGATGGCGACGGCACACATGAGGAGGGGTTCCATGAACCCAAATGGTTGTAGATGTATATTCAGATGAAGTAAGGCCGCAAGGCTCGGAAGCCTGTTCGGTTCGTATCCGAGCTCTTGCGCTACATTGTTATTAACGAAAATAAAGTACCCGAGGTGCACAGGAGAGCAAAAACATACCATGGTCACTTTACAGTTTATAAATACCTACCTATACTTGTATAGTTTGTATTCTATTTTATTTTGTACTCTTTTTTTTGTATTTATATAAGTATGTTTGTATATTTGTTGCCCCCTTTATCCGTATATCAACATATATATATAGACATACCTATGGAGGCCAAAAGAAACGTGCACAACACAGAGGTGGTTGCCCGAGGGCACTCTGTTGCGGAACGCCCGGGGCCCTTTGAAATAAATTTCCCTGTTATATATGGGAAGATGCCGACAATGTGGGCTGGAAAATAATATTTCGCCGTGAAAAATGAGGCTAACAAATGTATGCTAAAAGCAGTTTAATCAGTCTCTGGGATCGGGGCAAAAGGTGTAGCTATATGTTGTTTGCTGTGAATGTGTGTTTGTGTATATGGTATAGTAGGTATAGAGCCTTTTTTATTTTGCTTAAATTCGTATTAGGTTCCCTTAGGGTGTTTTGGGTGAACATTTAGGTTTTTTTTTTTTGTATTCTTATTTTTACTTTGTGTTGCTGTTGAATTGTTTTGTCTGAAAGTTTTACTTACGGAATATTAACATGAGAATAATAATTCAATATAATCATATGCAAATGGGAAATTAATTTTTTGATTAATTAATGCTTGCTTGTGATGTGCTTATCAGGTTTTATTTGTTTCGTCTGGTATAAGATTGTGAAAAAAACATTTAAAGAAAATAAAAGTAAACGTACCTATAGGTACCATTTGACATAGTTAAAATCTATGGTTATAAGAATTTAGGTAAGTAAAACTTTATAAGAATATCGTTTTGGAATATTATAAAAGAAAACTAAATGAATGGCTGGGATGAACATATGTAGTTGCTCCTATGTTTACAAAACTTTGAATTTCAAGAACTGTATATAGATTCATATGAACGGGAATATTTCAAAATCTTATGCAAACCAAAATCTCAACAAAAAAAAATGTAATCTATTTTTTTTTAAAATCAGGAAAAACTAAATTTCGCAAATTAACATTCATGTTTTTTTAAGTCTCCTTTTTAAGGGCTGGCCATGACACCAGAAAAGTTCGTGCAGGGAACTAAGATCCCGGGAACTAGGTCCACGGATTAAGTTCTTATAGTTCTCATTTAATGAGAATTAAAAATCCACTTTAGAAAAATAGACTTTGTTCTCATTAATGGTGAGAGAGTAGTCCACTTCTTTATGAGAACTACGAGTAAGTCCACATTTTGAAATATAAAGAAGGAACTAACTTTCAGCGATAAAAAATACACAAATAAAAAATTGCGTGATTTTGCATTGATTATTTTCAGAGTCTTGCAAAATACAGTTATAATTATTATTGTTGGATGTAGTAGGATAAATTCAAAGCTTCTTTAAACCCAGATTCCTTAAATGCAAAAAAAAAACTTTGCATACACCCAGCCAGCCTTGCACATTCCAAAAAATTCCAAGCGTTTCTATTTACTAATATGATTGATTTTTTACTTGGATGTGGGAATTAAATCCATATTTAAAGAAAAGAAAGACCATTCAGTTTTTGACGAATGAAATTCCTATCTTCTATGAGAATAACTAAGTCCACTTAGCTAAAGTGGATTTAGTTCCTATAAAATGAGAACTAAGTCCGTCGGTGGACTGTCTGTCTGTCTGCCTGTCTGTATATTGACCTACAGCCTAAACCACTGAAGCAAATTTTAAACTTAAAGTTTTTTTTTAACTCTCCAGATGTAAAATTCAATTTTTTAAATCCAAAATTAACGGTACTTGCACTACAACCGTAAATAAATGCTTATTTATCTAAAAAACGGCTGAAACGATTTTGATTTTGATGTACTTTTTGATAAGAAAAAAAATTTACCTACAACCGTTATTAACAGTTCCTGCGATTTAACAGTTTTTTTACTATCGATTTTCTTACCCTCGCGATTGTTACAGAACGTTGAAACAGCTAAGAAGCCAAGAATTAAAATGTTAAATTAATAATAATTAATACTAACTACAAAATATTAGTTTGGTATTTATAATGTTAAAACAACATTGAGAAATATTACTTTTCTCATATGAATTTTATATTTAAAAATATCAATTTTACATTAAAAATGTTAAATTAACCTTTTGTTATGTTAAAAAATCAAATCGATTTCAAATTTTATTTGTAAATATAACGTTAAAATTATCATTTAACATCAAAATTAACTTTTTTTTTCAACAACACCAAAATTAAATAGACAATATTTAATTATATTTTATTGAACAATCAAAATTTATTATTTATTTATTTAATTTATTTTTGGTTTTACTCTTTACTTTAATGTAACTGCACTGAAGAGGTACTAATTACAAATGCTATGGTTAGCTCCGTTCAACCAAAAGAAATTGACATTTTAAAATATTTAAAGAATTAATTGATATTATATATATACTTGTCAATAATAAGAGCTGCTCACCTAGCCGTTCGGACTCGGCAAAAAATTGAAGGTCCCCTCCATTCCTGCCAACAA
This sequence comes from Dasysyrphus albostriatus, assembly GCA_946251815.1. Classification (NCBI taxonomy): domain Eukaryota; kingdom Metazoa; phylum Arthropoda; class Insecta; order Diptera; family Syrphidae; genus Dasysyrphus; species Dasysyrphus albostriatus. The sequence continues at coordinate 42,001,931 of OX276337.1, read as the reverse complement.
CACGCACACAGGAATGGTTGAGAGTTGTTAGTCACTAGGCCCTGGTTCTCCATGAGCTGTTGCGCCACTAAATTTATTTTTTTTTAATTGATATTAAAATAACTTCAATCGGATAATTGCATTATCTAAATGATCGTGTAATTTAAAATTTTGATATTATGAACTGATATGAAGATGTAAAAAAATACGTCAAGTTTTTGGCATTATACAGGGACGCTACAAAAGTAGAGCGACAGGAACAGCAAACGACGTCATATTTCTTGGCCCTCTTTTGACATTTCTCTTCAGTAAGGTTTGCCATTTCATGATGGAAAGATAAACGAGTCGAAATTATTAAAATTTACTACCGAAATTCGGAGTCAGTTGCCTCACGTTAAGAGCGCTACGTCCGATTTATGGTTGTCATAATCGTCCTAGCAGATCAACAATTGAGCGTCTAGTGGAAAAATTTGAATCCATAGGCACAGTACAAAATATTCCGGTGCCAGTGAGACAAAGAAGTGTCCGTAGTGTCGAGAATATTGCTGCCGCTGAGGCTTCAGTTGCAGAAAGCCCAAATGTGTCTCTGACACGTCGCCCTCAAGCATTGGGCATCTCTCTGGCGTCGTTGTGGCGAATTTTGCGAAAAGATCTTGGCCTACATTCTTACAAGATTAAATTGGCACAAGAACTGAAGCCGCTTGACCCCCAGAAGCGTCGTTTGTTAGTGAATTGGGCTGAGCAACAACTTGAAAATGATTCGGATTTTCATCGAAAAATCATCTTCAGCGATGAGGCTCATTTCTGGCTGAATGGCTTCGTCAATAAACAAAATATGCGGTATTGGTCAAGCAACAATCCACACGTACTCCATGAGTCGTCATTGCATCCTGAAAAATTTACGGTTTGGTGTGGTTTATGGGCCGGCGGCGTCATTGGGTCGTACTTCTTCCGTGATGATCTGGATGATGACTTGGAGGACATGTAGTTCTAACAAGACGGCGCCAGAAACCATTGGAAACCAAATTTGGAGAACGTGTTATCTCACGAAATGGTCCAGTCGCTTGGCCGCCTCTATCATGCGATTTGACGCCGTTAGACTATTTTCTGTAGGGCTACGTCAAGTCTATGGTCTATACCAACAAGCCAGCGACGATTGATGAACTTCGTACGAATATGGAACGCGAAATTGCAGCAGTATCGCCTGATTTATGCTTGAAAACCGTCGAAAATTGGGGTCAGCGTTTGGACTTCTGCAAGCGTGCCCATCGTGGCCATGTAAAAGAAATCGAGTTCCATACATAATGGCATCAAACGCACTTTTACAGGAACAAAGAATTTCATTGATATCCAAACCCGTTTTTGTTTTATTTAAAAAAACTTTTGTAGCGCTCTTATTGAAAAACCCGATATTTGTTTGCATATATTTATATTTTTTCAAGTAATCAAATAGCATACTTGTTTTTGAGCTCTAAGCTTCTTAACTAGTTGTTTTTAAAAGAACGATTTAATTACTTTCATAATTTAAAAATTCTTAATTCTAACCAACTTGAATATAAAAGCAAGTACGTGCGATCCATTCGTGCATTTTATTTCTTATATCTTGGTTTCTAGGAAACGACTCCAATGATTTTGTAACAGCGTTGTTTTCCTGCTATATGATACTCGTATTTTTACGCAGAATTTACTTTACTACGTTTTCATTAGCGCCAAAATGAGGTAATTTCGCAAATCACGCAGAAAAAATATTTTCTTTTGTAATATGGTAATTTCGTTTGACAGCTCATTTCATTTTTGAATTTAAACTGGCTGTTAAACGCTTTTTGTTATTGTTAATTTCTTTTTCTTTCAACTTCCATTGAGCTTTGAAATTAGCATACAAAACCTTTTCAAAACTCTTCAAACTGTGGCAAATTGGGTGTGTTCAAAAGGTTTTGACTTAATTTCTCGCAAATTTGGCTGAAATTATCTCCTTTCGAAATGTGAATTTGTATGGGAAATGAGATGATTTCGTATCGAATTTGGAAATTTTCAACGAAATTACCTCATTTGCCCTAATGAAAACATAGTATTAGTCTCAGAGCCAACAGCAAATTTTAGGAGTGGAGGTATAACCAAAATCTGAGTATGAGGGTTTATAAGTGCATGTATCGTGATATGAAATGACAAAGTCCGGCAGGTTTCTTTTTCAGCCTTTGGGAAGGGTAATGGGTTAAAAAGAGCGAATTTCTCTATTTAATTTTCTAGTTATAACCACTTTAATTAATTTCAAATGTTGTATATGATGCTCTGTCATTTTTTCTAAACACAATCGCCTTAGTCGTGATGGTTCGATTTCAGAAAGAACTCAAGATATAGCCATTTTATACGAACCTTATCATTCCTTTTTTGGAGATTTGAAACGAAAAAAGAAACAAAGTAAAGTCTCCGAAAAAGGTTTGATAAGGTTTGCTTAGAAAGCTAAAATCAAGGCTTCTAATGATAAATTGACATGACATGTGATTTGAAGTGAATAAAATATCAAAGCGTTGTTTTTTTCAGTGTTCTCAAAATTGGTATACCAAAACTAATTTTTTTAAATGTTACAAAAATTCTCTAAAATTTGCTGTCGGCTCTTGGTCACTGATTTGTCCAAGTGAGTAAGCCGGACGAAATGCCAATTTGTTGGACTAAAGGCCATAAAAAGCTTTTTTGAATCAATAATTCAACAAGTCCAATTCTTAATACTAAGTCTTCTACTTTGCTGATTTATTTCACTAGTATTACTACTGGTTAGAGGCTGCAAGAAAGCTAAAAGCTGAGGGACTAAAACGACTTGACTCGATTGGGGCCGAAGTCATACAGAGCTGGTTTACTTTGTTTTTGTTGTACTGTATGAAGTTGAGTATGGTCGAATAGATGGTTTTTGTTCACCCAACCATGTCCAATTGTTATATTTCCGGTAATGACTCAGAAAAATAATTGTATTGGTTTTCCTTTGACGTCACACATACATACCTCTGGTAAATATGAATTGTATTTTGATAAAAAAAATTCTCTACTCCCGTCAAAAGGGGAGTTGAGATATTTAAAATCTTATCTACTGTAAGTCCTAAGTTTATTTATCCCAGCTTTGGCAGAGTGAAAAAGCCAGTAAGTGTCAAAAACTTCCTTGAATTTTTCCTTTTTTAGTTTGGCGTTATACGTCACGGCACTCATCATCAATGATGCTGCTGCACCAAATGAAAGGTGCGAGTGCAAACATTTAAATAAAATTACAAGAATTCAAAATTGCAATTTTTAAAATGATTTAATTTTCACACTCAATTAAGTAGCCAGTAATATTAACATACAATTTTAACATTTAGGCATAATAATAAATTAAAATTCAAACTTTAAAAAGAGGCAATTTTTTCAACCAACCCGCATGTTTTTTTTTTCAAGAGTTTAACATAAAATTCTTACTTTGGTTTGTCGCCTATAAATTTCCTAAAGCTCTCTACCATCATCTTTATTTATTTCTTGAAAAAAAGAATTCAAATAAAAATATCTATAGAAAAAAAAATAAAACAAACTGACCCTTCTAAATGGCTTGCGGCGCATCCAATTAAAATTTAGGTCAACAAGGTTTTTTATTCAGGTTCTTTGGATTGTTGGTTTATGAACGATGTACGTAGGTACAGTTGTTGTTTGTTACCTACCCAAACATACAAAAATGTATCTCAACTTGAGCTTGGTAACCTTCAACAGTAGCAATGGGGTAATATTATGCAGACGCAGAGGCAGAGCATCTCTAAAGGTCCAGGCAATAGCCAGGAGGTAAGTTATTTTTTGCAAGTCCTACTGGACACCTTTTAAAAAAGAGAAATTAATTACACATTGGCCAAATAATAATATAATTTTTTTTTTTTTGTGTGAAGTTGGGTATTGAATTTGGGGTGAACAAAATAGATAACAGCGAGTTCATTGGCAAGAGGTTTTTAATCCTTTTTTTCTTGTTTCTTTGTTTGTTTTTTAAACTTCTTAGTGTGCTTTTATATAATAAATTAAGGGATGTAAAAAATGAAAATATATTAAAGAATTTCGAAGTCTTTAGAATGTGTTGCAATAATCATTTTTCAATTGTGATAAAAGTTTACATAATTTTAAGGACATTCAGAAATCAGAAATCCTCTTCGATGTCAAGGATTTACATTTTTTGAAAGACTAAATTTTATTTCGCGTAGGTATTACATAAGTAGTAGTACCTCGTGGCATGATGGTTAGTGCGTAGGACTGTCATGCCAAAGGTCTGGGTTCGATTCCCAGCCGCTGCCACCTAAAAACAGAAATGTTTTTTTCGCGAGGTACTGCCTCTTGCGAGGAACTGACAAATCCTCCAAGAGTATAACTTGTCATGAATAAGTGCTTCTCATCTAGCCGTTCGGACTCTGCAAAAAATTGTAGGTCCCCTCCATTCCTGCCAAAAATACGCACACAGGAATGGTTGAGAGTTGTTAGTCACTAGGCCCTGGTTCTCCATGAGCTGTTGCACCATTTAATTTATTTATTTTTTTTTTAGGTATTACATAATATTGAAATAGTCAGTTTTTTTCATTTTTCAGTTTATTTTTTGAAGCTTTATTTTTTGCTTTTGGAATGAAAGTGATTTAAATTTTGAACAGTTTTTTTTTTTTTCAGTGCAAAATTTTTTAACAAAATATTTTCAAATTCTGGTTTGGTTTTTATATACAAAAGCGGAATCCAAAAATGGTAATTTTTGGAAAAAAATATTAATTTAGCCTTGAATGTAAAAATTTTTATTTCTAGCTTAAAAATTAGTAGTAATTTTGTTTTTAATTTTCATACAAGTTTTTGCTTAGAAGATTTCCTTTTTTAACGGAGGCGGCTTTCTGTTTTATTTTGACGTTGTCTAAGCTTTATAAGCATCTTAAAAGAACCACACTGTACGTAAATGTACGCGTTATTATATATTCAACGTGAAAATTATAATAAATTATAAAAGGGGGAATAATTTTTGTTTTTAATGTTTTAGAAAACATATTTTTCCATTTTGCTTGCATTAACTATTTCCTTAGAGTTAGGCCAGAGGTGGTGACAGTAAGTAACATTTTTTTTTCAAAAATTAACTTTCAATTCTCTCAGTTCTCAACAAAGAGGTTTAAAAAAATAATAATAACAAACTAAGAAGTAATTTTTGGGGTTTTACTTTTAATATTTTAACCTTAACGGTTTTTTAGAGCATCTGGGGCAAGCTCAGAGAGTTTGCCTTTTTTGCTACAAAAAATTTTGTACAAAGTTAATAAAAAAATGAAACAAAAAAACGTGTCACTTAAGTTATTTAGGCGCTTGTTATATGTAGCTATTGAATTTTGAAAATTTGTTCTTAAATTTAGAAATACCAATGAAGTCTTGAACTTTCTTTATCCATCAAAATAATAAATGATTGCACTTTCATAATGCCTCAAAATTAAAGAACTATATCGTCAATGATGAGTTTCAACGATACTGGTACTGGCACCTAATACTGGACTCCACCCAGTACCAAATATTTCAGTATGTTGCGATGAATACCCGGCAAAAAAAACATTTTAATATCGGTTTATATTCTATCAAGTAAATACCTAGTTTTCTTACGGATTCACTAGATATTGACCTTTTAAAATCTCGACTTGACAATAAAATCAGCTGCGTTAAAAAAAGAGTCGAGAAAAGGATCGGCATTTATCGACTTATCACAATATTTTCTAACACTTGACGGTGTTCATACCAGCTTCATTCCAATTTCTTTAAAAAAAAAATAGAGAGGTAAGGTGAGGCATACATTAAAAAAAAAAAATTAAAATCTCTTGCCTCACTTGGTCATCCCATTCTTTCCAAGAATTGGTATGTGGTAAAAACAAGAGACGCCAAAATGTTGCGCCTTACACTAAGTTGTTATGAACACCGTCTTTAGTATATACAAACAGTCGATATAAATCAATATTTTAACCTGTTGATATTTTAACAATTTAACATTTTTCTATCGTTCATTCTTACGAAACTTAAAATACAACGCTCTGCTTGGAATTTTTGCACGAAATCAGCACAAGCTCGAATCATAAATTCTTGTCTGACATGCTATGGAAAACAAAAGTCAATCGTGCCGTTAAAAACCACTGTTTTTTTGACATGGGTTCTGCTTTCGTCAAGTATGAAATTGGTCAATGTCTTTGACCCTTTGACATTTTAATATTTTGTTCGTCTACTCGATTTTTTACTGTCCACCTGTATCGCAGATGATGCTTTCTATAATAATATTGTACCCAATTTATTTCAATTTTGTCATTATAATAGCAATAATAATTGCACAATTTTTCCTAAATAAGTTCGCCTTTTTGACATGGTGGCGGCTTTCACGGAACGTGTCAAGCCATATTCGGTTTGACGCCTTCATGGCAAGCACCTGGGGCAATCGCCCCACCCCTAGACACGGTCCTGACTATACATATGCTTGAGTTAGCTCTGGTACGGTTTACTTTATCCTCTGTTTTTGTAAGAAACTAATACATTCTCAAAATCACTATAAAGCTAACGTATTCAAGTTCAGACACCTTGAGCTTTGGTGTTTCATATTTATACCAAGAGCTTATCCATTGCCTCGATTTCATTTTTCAGTGGAATTGAAAATTTGAATAGAACCATGAGATGCATTTGTTTCAAGATAAAAATGATTTTTTTTTTTCATTACATACACATGAACAAATTGTGGTTTACCTAGATATCAAAAGGGAAATCCAATTACGTCATGTATGAAGTATTTTGGAACTTACCTACATATGTAACGGTTTTATTTGTTTGTTTGTAAAATCTGCACTTACATACTTACAAACACATAAGCTAAATCAAATGTAACGGGTGATTTTTTAGCTGGTTTGGTTTTGGCAACACTGGTTTTGACAGCTGACGTGTGTTTAGTACCTTGTGTCACTGTCAAACAGCTTCAGTTTGGTTTGCAATTTAACCATGGATCGTCTTACAAATGAACAACGCTTGCAAATTATTGAATTTTACTATCAAAATTCGTGCTCGGTTCGAAATGTTCATCGCGCGCTGCTTCCATTTTATGGTCGGCATTCTCGACCTTCTGAGCAGTCTATTCGGAAGATTGTGACCAAATTTCGCACCAAATTTACTTTGTTGGACATAAAACCACCAACACGTTTACGTACTGTGCGTAGTGAAGAAAATATTGCGGCCGTATCAGCTAGTGTGACAGAAGACCGCGAAATGTCGATTCGGCGCCGTTCCCAGCAGTTAGGCCTTTGTTACAGCACTACGTGGAAAATTTTGCGGAAGGATTTGGGCGTAAAGCCTTTTAAGATACAGCTGGTGCAAGAACTAAAGCCAGCCGACCTACCACAACGCCGAATTTTTGGTGAATGGGCTCTTGGAAAGCTGGCCGAGGATCCGCTTTTTTATCGAAAAATTGTGTTCAGCGATGAGGCTCATTTTTGGTTGAATGGGTACGTAAATAAGCATAATTGCCGCATTTGGAGTGATGATCAGCCAGAAGCATTGCAACAGCTACCAATGCATCCCGAAAAAGCCACTGTTTGGTGCGGTTTATGGGCCGGCGGCATTATTGGGCCATATTTCTTCAAAGATGATGCGAATCGCAGCGTTACTGTCAATGGTGAACGCTACCGAGCGATGATAACAAACTTTTTTTTGCCCGAAATGGAAGTTCTTGACTTGCATGATATGTGGTTTCAACAAGACGGTGCCACATGCCACACAGCACGCGAAACAATGGCGCAATTGCGAGGCGAGTTTGGTGAACAGTTAATTTCACGTTTCGGGCCGGTCAATTGGCCGCCTAGATCGTGCGATTTGACACCATTAGATTATTTTTTGTGGGGGTATGTCAAAGCTAATGTCTATAGGGACAAGCCCGCTTCGATTGACGCACTGGAAGCCAACATCCATGCATTCATTCGTGAGATACCGGCCGATATGTGTGAAAGAGTATGCCAAAATTGGACTCAGCGGATGGGCTACCTGAGACGCAGCCGCGGTCAACATTTGCATGAAATTATCTTTAAACATTAAATTGCAAGGTTCAAACTATCGATTCAAATAAATATTTCATTCATTTTTTCGATTTTTTTGTGTTTTTTTTTTTTTAAGTTCTAAGCCTCTTAAAAAATCACCCGTTACATGGGTATAAGCAAACACATTTTTTAACTAAAAAGATTTGTTTTGGCAATATTTATTGAAATGTATGAACTCAGTAAATAATTGGCACCATTGGCTAACATATCGAATCCGTTCGTAATAGCCTAGGAAAATAACACAAACAAATCACAACAGTAGAGCTTTTTTTGACGTCTTAACATTTCCTTAAGAGTTCCGTAAATTTAGGCCGGGCTATATTTTTTATCGGCTGTAGAAGGGGAAAAATTCAGTTTTTCTTATCAGTTTCAAGAACTTTATAGTTTTTATTTTTATTTTGATAAAAATTAGAACGGTGTGTTGTAAAATTTAAATAAAATGTATACTAAGCAACTAATAACAGTACCCCTCCCTAGAACGTTATTTTGTATTTTATTTTTTTTTCATTATTGGCTAATCGAATTTAAGTAAATTTTTCTTTTTTTTATACCAAAATTTTCAAAGAAATATTTTGTGAATTTCAAAAAAAAAAATCAAAATATTTTAAGTTGCATATTTCAAAATCGAATTGGTGTTTTTTGAAAATTTAATTTCTACCAACATATTAATTAGATCCTACGATTCTGCCCGTGAATTTGTGGAATATGGATACACAGACTGCGTGTTTTTATTATTTGGAAATAAAAATCCGTGTATCCGGATAACCCGGTTTCTTAATACACAGATTCCGAACACATGGATTCTTAATATACGGATTCGGACTATATTTTGGTTCTATAGGTACAAATGGCAAGTTTTGCATTAGAATGGCATTGCGATGATGGAGAACATTTCTTCCATTTAATTCATATCATATTGACTTTTTGGAATGAATTTCAATTTGTATTCGCGACATTTCAAGTTAAGTTACGCATTCGAAAAAAAAGTTACCTCGAGATTTTGATCAAACTCATTATTACAATGATAGGATAGACGAAAACAAAAAGATTTGGATTCAAGTTTTTAGTACGACCTACGAAGTCAATGTCGCCTCCGATGGAAGGTATGGCGGGGTTGAGTTTGATGGAAGTGAGTCTGGGACTGGGAGAAAAGTTTTAGAGGTGGGTCTGGAACAAAGGATCCATTTTTTTTGAAGAACCTCAAAAAAAATTTTTTTTTGTAGATTTTTTTACAAATTTGAAAACACTTTTTCTACAGTTTTTGTTTGGTATTTTTAGGCACTTCCAAGATCACGAATGTGCATTTTGTAAGTAACTAGGACGGTTAGCTTAGCTGCAAATCATTTTCAAAGGTGTACACTTTGATGTCCCTAGGATGTGTAATGTCACACAAAAGCTATTAATTTTTCTTTAATTTTACTTATAAATCGAGCAAGTCAGTTGTGAATATTTTTCAAATCTTTGTTTTTTTTATTTTTTGGTTAATTACTTTCAAATCCTGAATCTTTTAAAAAGTTTACGACTTAATTGTATAAAAAGTTGTAAATCGCAAAAAATTTATTTCCGTTAAGTTTCAAAAAATTCCATCTTGGTTTATATAAACTTAAATTGGAAAAAATTTACTTACATTAAATTAATAATATTTCCATAAAAAATGATTGTTTCCTCCTACCTGTTGCATTCTTTGAAATTAAGTATAGGAACAAAGAACACGGATATTTAAAATACACGGGTACCCGGATATCAGTGTTCTTATAACTACACGAATTCAAATCCGGATCTCTTAAGAACACGTGTATCCGTGTTTTCAAATATCCGTGTAATAGGAAGCTCTTATATTAATAAAAGCTTTTAATTTGTATAGGTACCAAATTTTTCTTCAAAATATTTCAAATATTTCGAAAATGGCATGATCGATTTTTTCTGAAACTTGGTTCTCAAATTTTTTTTACATTTTCTTAAATATTTTGGGAAAAAATTTTACTTCTATGAAAAAATAACGTTAACTTCAATATAAAATATTATAAAACCGTTAAGAAATTTTTTTTTTTTATTCTCAAAAACGGCTTCTATGATTTTGATAAAAAATACTAAAATTAGTAAGAACTAAATACTTAAAGAAATTATACAAATTAAAAACTTATCAACTAGGTATTAATATAAATATAAATAAAATAAAAACTTTTAAATTTTGAAACAATTTTATTAAGCGTTTTAAAAAAAAACTAATTTAAAACTTCGTACATAATTATTTTAAATCAAATATTCAGCAAAGCGTTTCTGAAGCAAATTCTATGCTCGGGCTTTTAAACTTAACCTCTACAGAAGGTTTTATTAGTTGAATTTTGTCGTTATGGACTGAACGGATTAACATAAATTTTTATGATGCATAAGAACTTAAAATATATGAGATCAAATAACATTGCGAAAACAAAAAAAATTTTAAAATTTTTAGAAAAAACTTTCAAATAATTTTATTTTTTTTTGAAAATTCTTATCTCAAACACGAATTTTTTTTTCTTGGAACTTTATTTTCATATGCACATAAGTGAATATTTAAGATTTGCATACCGAAATTTGTACTATATTTGTAAATATTTTAATTTGATATACAAAATATTAATTGTTTAAAAAACAAATTAAGCTATTTAAATTTTTTTTTCCATACAGTCAAATTCAATCAAGAATTAAATTATTTTCACTTCAAATTTTCAAAGAAGTTGTTTCCGCTAACTTACGTATTTTATTTCATGCTTTTAAACATTTTTGTTTCATATTTTCCATTCCAATTTCCATTACAACCAATTTTCTTGAATATAATAGCAAGTACGTGCAACCCATTCTTTTCTTACTTAAAACAATCAAACGATAGTGGTTTTAGAGAATTGAAATTTTGAAAAACATTTTTCACTCAATTTCAGAATTTCCTTATCATTTAAATGGGAATATTTTCTTTTTATCGAAGGGTTCTTTTGGTTGCGTACTGGTACAATTCAGCCAGTAGCGTAAATGGACGTGCATGGGCCCTTAAGCAGTATACAAGTATTTGGTCTCGTTTTTGATTAAAAAAACAAAAAATTTTGGAAAATTTTTATATTTTATATTGAATGGAATTTATTTCAAAATGTCGATTAATAGTTTCCTAAAAAAATATCTAAAAACGGGTTTTTTTAGGACAAATTATTTTTTTGAAGTAACTTTAAAGTTTATGTTCTTTTTTAGTAAAACAGACTTAATAGCATACACACAGTTTTGAAAAACAAATTAATTTTTCTTAATTTTAAATTTACTAATTATTATTTTTTCAAAACCAAAATCAACTTTATTTGAAATTTCAAAGAAATAGGTACTTGGCTTAAAGAAATCATTTAAGTGTGATATTGCAAGTGTTGCCGTTGTTTATTCTTTGTATGCATATGTAAAATTTTTTCCATTTAAGGCAATTTTTTTAGGAGTTAACCCTCCCGTCTTTAATTTAAGGGAAAAGATAGATATCAAGACAAAATATCTCTAAACAATTTTATATAATTAATTATATATTAGGTATATGTGGGCATACTCAAGGGGGCTGGTAGGGTCACTTGTCCCGCGCAGGCGGAATATTTGTCATACTTAAAACAGTTTTTCTTCTATGGAAAGCATTTTAAATATGAAAATATTTTCCAAATGCTAAATCTGATCGATGAGGTGTGAATCTTGTTCCGCAGCTCATATGTAAATCTGATTCTGTATCGAAGTTAATGTAAAAACAGCAAAGTTACCTACAGTTTCATAAAAAAAATGGAACGTGTCGTTTTGAAAATAGCTAGTGAGTTTTCAAAACAAATTGATTTTTTTTTTAGATCGAAAATTATTTTTTCTTGAAAATATTGCTACACAATTCTTTTTGAATTGTCCCTATAGAAGAGGTATTGCTAGTAAAATCATTTCTTGACTCGAAGTAAGTCTTTGCTCAAAGTGATTCATTGAATTTTTTTTAAATATCTATGGAGTAATTTTTTCTTTGGGAGAATTTTGTTTATTAAAAAAAAACATGTCGTTTGCGTAATGCTATTTTAGATATTAAACAAAGATGACAAATATGTAGCGGGATATTCGTAGTTTCCAAAATACGCCAGATAAGTTTAAAGAAAATCGATCAATCTGGAGTCAAAGTTTCGAGACCCACTCTTGCAGTATTATTTTTTCGAAAATATATTGGAATGCAACTTCAACCGATTTTAGTAAAAATTTTGTTGAAAATCGCTAGTCATCTTGTACTGGCACATTGTCCTGGTTCACAAAAAATGAGCAGTTCATTTCTTCTTCTTCAAACTTTATACACTTGGTGAAAATTTCAAAATGTATCGAAGGTTTTTTAAGGATTGTCGCAAGACTATAAAATTCTATAATTATACTTTCTTTAAACCATCCAAAATAAGACCGCAACTAGGTGTTATTTTTTTAACTGAAATTCACCGAGGCGAATATAACCCCACTAGAAAAGATACTTTAGAAATTAATTTTCAAAATATACAAATTAGATTTATTAATTCAAATATCAAGCAGCTTGATTCAGAAATCCGACTCAAAGCACCACCAAACTTAAAGAGGCCAAGAAAATACTGAATCAATATCGAAAGTTGGTTAGAAAATTTAAAGCGAATGTGTCAGCTCTTCAACATCGAGTTTCGTTTTACTTAACAAACAAAAAAAAACACATAATTCACCAATTACATATTAAAGAAGTCTTTCACCATTTGAAAGAGTCTTTCACTATTCGAAACGTTAAAGTGTCAACACTTTCTATAAATCATAAGCACACATTAGGTACACATACAAAGCACACCCCGATACTCGCTGCTAGCTATAAAATCGACTTAAAAATCCCAGTTCGGTTTGATTTCCGTCCAAAGATTCCATGTTTTATAATTATTCTTTTACTTCAGTTGGGGTTGCTTCCATCATAGTAGTCCAATCCTTTCCTGCTATAGGTAGGTACATTCTGATGATACCGCATCCGATCCGAGAACATATGGATGATGGAAGGCTCTTGCATCAGCATCAGCCCCTCTATATAAAACTACACTCTGAGAGAGAGCCAGAAAGGACCAAGAAGAACCTCCGGAGGACATATTTCGAGGTGCACCAGAGTAAAACCATGCACACACAATAGCAATGCAATAGCCATCATCATATACACACATATGTACACATAATATAGAGCATGGAAGGAGCTCACTCTATATAGTGATTCTGCTGTTGCTGTTGCTGATGCTGCTGCTGTTGAAGAGTCCATCATTGTTCCGAAGGAATCCTATTTCTGTAGTACGGAATCACGATGATGATGGCCTCCAGGTAAGTCCCGTTGGGGTGGAATAATGAAAAAAGAGACCCCACTCTCTTGGTCTCTTAGTTTTCCTCTTCGGTACAAAAATTTTGCAGAAAATCCTTTAGGCAATCTTTTTGTATCCTTATCCTTGTAGACAAATAATTCATCGCCCGCGCCTTAAGGCTCGAACACAAATTGGAAAATATAAGAACTAGCTGGGTGGAGAGCGGATCCAAGAAAGATGGAATCTGGCGGGATGTACTATACTATATATACTCATAGATGCAGGCAACTCACCTCTCTGCACCTTTGTGTGTTGCTCCTGCGGAACCATGTCATTTCATTCGGCTTGCCCCGGTTGAGCCTCAAGGTGAAACTGAAGCTAAAGCTGGACTTTTTTTATACAGTTTTTGTTTTTTTTTTTTTTGCTTTTGTAAAGTATATTCCCTGGTTTTCTTCCTCCCAACCTGGATTTCTTGTTGCGTTCATCATCATTGGTTATACAATATTTGTGTCTTATGTATATAGAATAGGTATAGAGGTACCCATGTTCCGATTGGGGATTCGGTCTTGTTGTGTTCGCTTGGATGGATTTTCTTAGGTTTATAAGGTATTCAGTGTCGGAGAGAATATTTTGGTAGTTTTGCACTTCTTGGAGAAAAAATTTAAATATTTTTGTTAATGATGCAAATAAATTGTAAGAGAACATTTTAAGAACACATGTTTTCAATTTTCGGTCACTTTTTGGTGAAAAAAGAAATATTCAAAATACAAAAAAGGTGGCTATGAATTCAATTTGAAAGTGAGTGTTTCTTCGATTCTCATTGTTCGACTATAGCTATGCGATACGAACAATTTTACATTTTCTATAAATTTTTATCAAACAGTTGTGTCCCACTTGGAAACTTCTACGATGTCAAAAGAAAACACAAAATATATTCTGGATTTTGGAGGAGTAAAAACATTAAAAAACAAATTGCATTTGAAATAGCACTCGAGAGATCATTATTCTTCTGCATAAACAAATTATTTAAAAAAACGGGAATAGGAATCCGCCAGAGTATCGAAAGGCAAAATTCCGAAAGGCAAAGTTTCGAGAAACCAAAGTTTTGAGATGAAAAAGTTTTAAAAAGATAAAGTTTCTAAAGACAAAGTTTCGAAAAGATAAAGTTTCGAAAGGTAAAGTTTCGAAAGCAGAAAGTTTCGAAAAGTCAAAATTTCGTAAGAGAAAGTATCGAAGGAGAAAATTTCGAAAAGAAAAGTACAGAAATCCTCGGAAGTTCATTGTTCCTTGACCGATTTAAATTAATCTGACACAGGTGATACCTGATACAGAATTAAAAAATAAAATAAATAAAAAACAGGGTGCTCCAAAAATATGTCAACATATTGAAACTTCGTTGTTTCTTGAGCGATTTCAACAAAATTGACATAGGTTATAGCTGTTTGAGAATTAAAAATGAAAATATATTTCCAATAGGATGTTCCAAAAAAAAAACAAAATATCAACTTTTTTGTTCCCTGAGCTATTTCAAGAAAATTGACACAGCTGGTAGTTAAAACAGAATTAAAAATGAAAATAATATTTTCAAAACAGGGAATTCCAAAAATATGTCAAGATATTAAAACTTGGTTTATTTCATTTGCAACCAAGATTTAAAAAAATCGTACAATCAATTTTGTTATTTTAGTATTCACTGCCATTGATTAGAAAATAATACAGTAGATGCTCGAAAGAGTGAATAATAAGGCTATAAGAGATATCTATCTATACACTTTGTGTTTGTATTTTTATAAAAAAGGTCTCTAAAGCATTTAACGTTGCTTAAAGAATTATTCAAAAGCCTTAAGGCTCCTGCTCGAAATACTGAAAAATCTTGAAATAGAGAACAGGCTTTTTTATTACTTCACTATATCAGTGTTGCTTTTATAAAGAAGATCTGGTGTTACCAAACGTTTTTTTTTCCTACTTAAAGAACCCTGAAGTTTCATTATGTTGACAAATTTTTGGAAAACCTTATTGGAAACGTTTTTTTTTTTTCATTTTAAATTCTCAATCAGCTATTACCAATGCCAATTTTATTGAAATCGCTCAAGGAACAACAAAGTTTCAGTATGTTGATATATCTTTGGAACACTCTGTTTTGATTTTTTTTTTTTTTTTTTTAATTCTGTATCAGGTATCACCTGTATCAAATTCATTTGAATCGGTCAAGGAACAGCGAACTTCCGAGGATTTTAGAACTTTTTTTCGGAAAATTTTTTTTCTCCTCCGATACTTTCTCTTGCGAAACTTTGACTTTTCAAAATTTTCTCCTTTCGAAACTTCGTTTTCGAAGCTTTGCCTTTCGAAATTTTTTCATTTCGAATCATTGGTTTTTCGAAACTTTATCCTTCGAAACTTGGCCTTTCAGTGTGTTTCGTTGAAAAAAGCTAGCAAAGTACTTGCAAGTACTTCACCACTTCCAAAGGAAAACACCTATTGTTCTATTCATATGTAGAAATAGATCTAGATTGCTCATCTCTTTGGATTATAAACGGCTTTGAAATCGATAAAATGACAGTGGATATCCAGTTTTAAGATTCAGGGTTTTTTTGTCCAAGGTCGGTCATAATGTGAGAATTTGGTCCATGTGCCATGGTGGACTTTTCTGGCATAAATCCAATTTGATATCGACCACTGAAGAATAACCTTAAGAAACCACTGTTTTTTTTTTTTTTTTTTTTTTTTGAAATTCATTTTTATTTTGCATTTTCTTAAAACTATCTTAAAGCTAGACAAAAATTCATAAAAACTAGCCTACTTATCAATATCTTAAAACTAACTTACTGGCCCCAGTCGGGCGCTCTAAGTTAAACTAGAATAACTTAATGCTAATGCCTTTCGGCCTAAGAACTATCTTAATACTAAATCCAGGTCGGTTTTATTTTTTACCGAGAAGAATTTCACAAAAAAACTCGGTATCTATGTCTTTATTTTTTGGTTTTATATAAAACTTACAAACTAAATAAAACTAAATTAAAGCTAATTAAAACTACTTAAAACTACTTACTAAAACTAATTACAACCTACTTACAAGCTACTTACAAACTAGAACAGCCACAGCAAGCATTTTCCGGTTTTTATAATTTTTTTGTATTTTTGTTGATTTTTTTTTTTTTTTTTTTTTTTTTTTTTTGGTGCCACCCTGACTGTCCCTACTTAAAACTAACTACCTAAACCTATGTAAGTCGGCCATACAAGAGAAAATAGCAAGGTCAACTATTAAATGTCTGAAGGAACTTCATCTTCGTTTTTCAACCACCAGAACTGGTTCTCCTGCTTTACCCTATCTCTTCGGTCCCGTTTGGACACAGTCCTACTGAACCGAAGGTGCTCAGCTCCGTCTTGTGCGAGGACGTCTCGACTGTAAAGGAGCCGCCGATCTACAGTTCTACGGCCGACGTGGTAGATTAGCGAAACCGCCGCTCTATCCTGGATCAGCCCTCGACTGTCTAGGTGGAGGAATGCATCGGGCGGAATAAAGCCGCTTAGACGCACACTCTCGTAGTATTCGTTATTGGGGTAATAAGCCCCGAAAATTAAGCTGTTAGACGAGGACATCGCTCTTGCAATGTGACCCCGAATAAGCTTCAGCAAGAAATTATCTATCCTGTTTATGTTGGCCCCATTGTATAGAGCCAGGTTGGAATAGTAGTGTTTGTACTCCGACTCTGGTGTTCTGTGCAATCCAAGGCAGCGTCGAAGACACTGCCTCTCAAACACCCGAATCTTTTCCATTTGAGATGGGGCAACGTTGAACCAAACCGGGCATCCATAGGCAATCATCGGCCGGATAAGGGCCATGTAGCAAATCACCTTCACCCTGCTGTCCAGCCGGCTGCTATAAAACAACCGTTTCGTCAGGGCAAAAGCTCCCCCAGCCCTGGCCAGAGCAGCATTTATATGTCTGTCGAAATACAAATACTGATCCATCCAGATGCCAAGGTACTTTACTACACTTTTACTCGCCAGTGGATGTCCATTTGGCCCTACGATCACCAGCTTGCGCCAGTTCTTTCTCGTATCCCTTGTGGCTCCACGCAACGGAGTCCTAAACAAGATAGTTTCTGATTTCTGAAAGTTGATTTTCAACTTCCAGTCATCACAATATCGCTGAATCTCATCGAAGTCACTCTGCAAGAGAATCCTGATGTCCTCGATTTTTGCAGCTGTTCTGTACGCAATCAGGTCGTCGGCATACGCAATTGCCTGAGTTAGACTACTTATCAGATCGCTGGTGTAAATGCTGAATAGAATCGGCGAGTTGACCGCTCCTTGCTGAAGACCATTTTTAATATTAAAGGTTGTGGCAGAAGTTAAATTGCCACTTTTGACAACAAACTTTCTGCCATTGAGCATATCATAAAGCATATATAAAAGTGGTTTACTAATGCCAAGTCTGGTCAACTTTAGATAAAGACCCTCTAACCATACGGTGTCGAAGGCCTTCTCCAAGTCAACCAGACAGGCACCCGTACACTGCTTCTTAGATTTGTTCCATTGGACATCAGAAACGAGTTTAGACGCGGCATGAATGGTGTCATGTCCCGCCTTAAAACCGAACTGATTGTCCGGTATGATATTATTGTCCTCTGCCCACTTAGACAGAGCTCTATTCATAACTTTTTCGAATACCTTGCTGATACTCGGAAGAAGACTTATCGACCGGAGATTTGCCGGATTGGAGTTGTCCTTTCCCTTTTTCGGGAGAGGATGCACCACAGCTGTCTTCCACCGCACTGGATAATATGCATTATTCAGAGCGTTGTTAAACAGAGTGGTATAAATGTCTACTGCTTCTTGAGGTAAATGTCGAAGTACAACGTTGGATATGCCATCGACTCCTGCTGATTTCTTCTTCTTTAATGAATCGAAGATGAGCTGAAGCTCCACCTTCGTAATTAACAGGGAACTGGGCCCATTTCGCTCGGCGATTATGGCGTTTGCCAAATGATCTTCATTGAACCCGGTGAAACCAAGATTCTCTGATCGCCATTGCGTGATGTCATTCCGAAGGTTGAAGTGATGGAGCAAGGCTCTGTTTTCCAGGTCATGATTCGGGCGAATGCACGCATTCACCTTGTACACTTGCTGGAAAGCAGCCCCCACAGCCTCCACTTTCTCCTGTGGATCTTCGACAATAAAGAGGTCATCGTCCAAGACGGCGTCCTCTGGATCAATTCCTGCTGTCAGAAGTACGTCTCTGTTGTCCGTCGTTCTCTGAAGCTTAAGACACGGAAGATCGTTCTGATCATTCCTTCTGAATATCTTGTTAATTTGGGGAAACATGCTCGGATCACTAGAGTTAACGGCCCGAATTTTGTTATCCCAATACAAATTAATTGACAACCGATAGTTTTCTTTAATTAGTTGGTTGATGTTCTTGATCGACGACTTCAGTGTCCTAATCTCCAGATCGTGAGGGTCAGTAAACCGTCTGTACAAGAGTTTGAGTCTTGTCAGCAGTCCACTTTTTTGTCTGTGTAATGCGTCAATGGTCGCATTCTGGTACATGTCGGTTGCATCCCGTTGTTTGTATTTCGGTATTGTTCTGTTCATTGTTCGTTTGATTGTCTCGTCCATTTGTTCCAAATATTGGTCTATTTCGTTATTTGTCAAATTCCTGTCATTTGGTGGGGATATGTTGATCGAATCGATTTCGCTCGATAAGGCGTTGGTAAAGCGTGGCCAGCGCACCTTACTGTAATTGTAGGTATGCACAGGTACATACTCATCCAACTCCACAAGCTCGTTCGGAAGCTGTATTACGGCGGCGAGTCCGCAGTGATCACTGTCGTACTCGATCGTTCGTAAACAGTTTCTTGGTCTTTGACCCACAGTATCAGTAATTGTCAGTCTTGCGTCTATTAGCAACAGATCCAGATAGGCACTGCTTCTTGGAAACGATGGCCGATCCGTAGCCAGCAGTTCCATACGATATTCAGCGTTATACTGACTCATCCAATTAAAAAGATGAATACCTCTCGGATTCTGTACTTGATTTCCCCAATCTAAGTGTTTGGCATTCAAATCACCGGCCATGAGAAAGTAATTTTCTTCCAAGCTCAAGCGTAGACATTCGAAAAGTTTTTCAAGCTCTGTCATAAAATCAGTTGGCTGAGGTGATTCCGGTGCATAAGCCGCGATCACAAATATTCTCTTCCCCTGTTGGAGAGGAATGCATACGATGCACGCTTCTAACAGCCGAAATCTGCGCAGATCACTATTATATATAACTTTATGATTAATGCCTTTTCGTATGAAGATTGCGACGCCTCCCCCTTGAGTGGAGTTGGGTCGATCTCTTCTAACGATATTGTAATTGTTGTTAGTCAATTTATGTTTCTGGTTCAGCTTAGTTTCGCTGGCCATAAACACATCTGGACTTTGGTCTTTCAACAATTGAAAAAGATTAGCTCTACGTTCGGTCCTAATCAGTGAATTTACATTCACAGCAAGGATCCTAAGAGGCCTCTCCGACAGCGCGCCTTTAACCTCTAATTTGCGTTAGGCTAGGCAAAACAGAGTAGAGATAGTCTACCCTAGTCGCCTGCTCCTTTATTTGATTATGAAGTCCTGTTAACTGGCCTTGAATCGCCAGCAACATGCTTCTAATCTCGGCCTGAGCGTCCGGAGCCTTTGGCACGAGGGCCGGTTGGGCTACCTTAGCTGCAGGCTGTACCGTTTTTCCCCTCCCTGCCGCCATTTGGGCGTAGGAAATTTGGGGGTTGACGGGCGTTGCTGTAGGAGCACGCGTTGATGGGCGTATCTCTACCGCTGTCTGCTTAGCCGCTTTATTAATTCTGATTTGCTGAAAAGCTGAGCAACCCCGATAATTAGCAGGGTGCCCCTCCTTTCCGCAAAGTGCACATTTAAGCTGGGTCATGTCATCGACCCGTTCCTCACCGAGCTTACACTCTCCCTTAATGTGGTTTTCACCGCACTTCACGCAGCGTGACTGCATTTCGCAGTTTGCTGCAGCGTGGCCAAACCTTTGGCAGCGCATGCATTGAAGCATGTCACCGCGTCTCTTTAATTTGTCCCAAGTAACAACCTGGTAGTTGAGGACGGAGATCCTCCTCAGACTATCCAGTTTGCTGTTGGGCGATAGCTGTACCAGGAAGAACGGCAAAGACCGCTTCTCCCGTCTGGCTCTGACTGTAGCGAACGGCTTGACCCCGATAAAGTCGAGATCGTCGCTCGCTTTTTGACGGAACTCATTTAAGAGCACCTGTGGTTCCGTGCAGGAATCTATGCCCTTCAAGAGGACCGTCTGATATTTATCTACTTTAGGGGTAAAGCTGAAAAACTCTGTTGTTGATTTCTTTAACAAATCTTTAATTATTTTGTGCTGCTCCACTGTGGAGCAGTGAATAGCATGCCTATCCTTACTCAATCTCTTAATAGTAAAGTTTTGGCCTATGGCCGACTTACATAGTTCAATAGTCTCTTGAAGATCCATCTTATATGTATTTATTGGCGGCACCTTTTCTTTTTTGCTTTTGGGTGGTTGTGGCTGCTGCTGGTGTTCTCCTTGCTGAATCCCCTCCTGCTGCTTTTGCTGTTGTGTCTGCTGCTGTTGGTTCTGCTCATGTTTTTTTTCTTTTCTCTGCTCTTTGGGCTGCTGCTGTGATTGTTTCACTGTCAGCTTTTCTTTGGGCTGCTGCTTAGCTTGTTGCTGTGGCAGCTGTTCTTGTTGCTTCTGTAAATGCAATTTTGCTTTGGCTGCTGTGCTGCCACCTGCATCTCTTTTTGAGGCGCCCCTTTATGTGGCGCCTGTGCTGCTTTCTTCCGCTCGTGCTCCTGTTTTTCTTTTTCGCGGCGAGCTTCTTGTTTTCGTTTTAAGTTTTCGATCAGTGGCGTTAGGATGGCATTTAGTCGTTCCATCTCCCCTTTTATGGCACCGATTTTCTCGTTGATGGCCTGTTCCTCGTCAACATTGTGCTTTTGTCGGCTTTGTATTTGCGCCTCATCATCGTCTTCTGAGGACACCTCTGGTGTAGTTATTTCAATGAAGGTATTGCTATCACCCGTAGTGTATAACCCTTCTCCACCTTCGGACATATATTCAACTGCATCTTCGTCTGAGGGCGAAGTATTTAGTTGCCGCTGTATATTTATTGCTGCTGATGCTTTGGCCTGTCGCGACGCCCCTCTCCCCCCAGCTGGCAGCTCTGCTGAAGTGGTAGTAGAGCGCCGCTTAACCAAGCTCTGCGCACATCTTATCTTCTTCCTTCTTTTTACGGGGATATCGTCTGATGTCACCGTTGCTGTTGATGTACTTGCTGTTGGTGCCGTTGCTGATACATCATTCGATGTACCCGCTGCTGGTGCCATTGCAGCTTCCTCTATCATTGCTGGGCCACCTTTCGGTGCACCCGCACTTTTCTCCCTCTCCATCTGCTGGTTCTCCCAGATAATAAAATTTTCCACCTCTCTGTTGTGAAAAAAAGCTTGTAAATTTTTGATGCCCGACTGGGACTCGAACCCGTGACCCTCCGATTGACGGTCCGCCACCTCTTTCTATGTGCTATTGCACTATTGAAAATAGCTTGCTTGTAATTTAACTTAGACTAGTCACTCCGAATTAATTACTTTGAATACACTGGGAAGCCGAAAACGTCTACACACTTCCACAGTACGAGATCGACTGAGAAACCACTGTTATTTTGGTTTGGCAACACAAAAGTCCAACATCCTCAAGGTTCACGTGAAAGCTCTACAAAACCTTTTTTACGTTTCTTTAGAAAAAAATTTGTTTCAGCTGATATTTGTTGTCCTTATTTAATATCTCAATTACGGCTCTAACGTTTTTTATAAGAAAAAAAGCAAAAATTACCAAAAACTTTTTTATTGAAGGGCAGAAAATGGTTTTTATAAAAATATATTAAATATTTTTTGAAAATCCAATATTTCAAAAACCGATTGATGAATGAACTCCCGATTCAGTCATATATTTTGATTATAGTTTTCATGTGTAAAACTATGCATTTCTTAGCTTGGTTTCCACATTTTCAATAAAACACTAAAGACACTTTTTGATTTCGTAAAAAAAAAATACTATAAATACATAAATATATTTTATGAATGTGACAAAAGTTCTTTTCAATTAAATAACTAATACAAATAACAGTATTCTAAGGAGTATCATCATTGTTTATTTTCTTCACTCGTTCTTCACCACTTGGTAAAAGTAATGATAAAAAGGCACACACTATTAGTGGAATACTGGCTAATAACAATGAAGTTTTACAATGGTCTTCAATTAATGCACCCATAACATTCGTTCCAGCTACACTTCCTATTCTCCCCAGCATAAGAAAAATGCAAACAGCCATTGCTCTGAAATTAAAAAAAAAAAAAAAACAATATAAATTAAAAGAAATTAAGAAATAAAAACCAAATTTTAAATGTTATTACTAAAAGAAATATTGACCACAACCATCAAGCAACTTGCCAAAGCCCCTGAAAAAATTTATTTTCGGTAGAACTAGCACTGGCCCAAACATTTTACTTCATAGGATAGTCTTCGGCTTTTACGACAAGGGATACTTTATACATAATAAGTTCAATGACAGAAAAATAGATTTAAAAAAAAACGTCTAATTTAAACTACTTACTCAAATAACTTTTTACAATATTGTTCAAAAAATAGTTTCGGAAGTTGAAGATATTATACGGGAATATCCAAATTAAGGCAGATCTCGACGAAAATGATCAAATTCTATTTGCTCAAAAAAGGCCAGGACACCTACAATAAAGTAATTTGTTTTTTTATGTGTCACATCTATTCACGCGCTTTAGGGATAAATTAATGAAAACTTTTCGAAGAAGACCGACTTCCTTCTTAAGCTCTTGATAAAGTTCCGGTATTTCATCAAGTCTTTGTCGAAGTTCGTTATTTATTTTTGCCGATTATATAATATATAATATGTGAACAACAGCATGGTTTTGTGAGAAAGAAATCAACGGTAACAAATCTTCTTACGTTTTTGCATAAATGTTCTCTTGCATTGGAAAACGGGAATGAAGTTGATTGCATATACACTGATTTTTCTAAGGCATTTGACCAGCTAAGTCATAACATTATTATATTCAAACTCAAAGCTTTTAGAAAGTTCCTTTCAAACTCGTTCAATGCTCACTCAGGTGTACACCAGGGAAGTCATCTGGGTCCGTTACTTTTCATTCTATAAATGATGTTACTTCATGTATACGTTTTAGTGATATTTTTATATATGCTGATGATATGAAGATTTTTAAAAAAATACAATCTAGTCAGGATCACATTCTGCTACAGGCTGATATTGACAATTATAGAATTCGCAATATTCTACTCCCCGGGAATTGACCAGATTCGCGCTGGATTCTCTTTCGCGTTCTTTTCAATTAGTGAATTCGTCGAATGAACTATGTTAGCCATTCTTGAATTTCCCTACCATTTTCCGAACTAAAGTATCGCTTCTGTCATTTATTGACATTTCCAGAATTTCAGAGGGTGTTCAGACAGGCTTCACAGCAATATAAGTCGCCTCACGTGAAGCCTGTCTGAATACCATCTTAAAATTGTAAGCAATTTATTTCTTTATCTCGAAAATGAAATAAATGGTGGCTAAAGCTCATTCGCCAAATTCACTAATAGAGGTTTTCAAGATTTTCTGTTTTGTCTGAGCCTTTTTTGGCGCACGCTGGATGGCGTGACGGGTGGACTCTTTGGCCCAAATAAAGATGATTTTGCACTCGATTTAGATGGTGATGATCGAGATGTACTTGCACTTTTTAGGAAGGGGTTTATTAAATGCAATAACTGGCTCTTCGCAGAATCCATAGAGCCGACCTCCGAAGAGTTTTGTATACATCAATCGTGGTATATGGCGTTTGGATCTTAGTCACCTTTGAAGACAGGCATGCCTACCTTGGGTAGGTACATATATTCTTTCCCCTACCCGCAGGAAAATGATCTAATCGATTGATCGACCTGATTAAAGACAGACGATCCTGTTTGCAAATCTAAGAGGACAATGAAGATAGAAGACATGCACAGACGAACTTAATTATGTCTTCTTCAATTTGCTGCAAATTAATTCTTTGAACATTCTTCAATAACTCAAAGAATAATTTCTTTTGGAGTTTTTACTTTTTAAGCAAACTCTTTGAGAAAAATTTCATAACAAACTCATCGTTTTCACTTAAAGATGACAATGCTTCAGGTTTTGATTTTTTTCTTAAAATTCAGAACCAATTTTGTCTTCTTGTCGGAAAAAGATAAGATCTTAGTCACTGTATTTATATTATGTGTAAGTTGTTACCAGTGCTCTGCCGTTAAATGTCTTATAACCCTGAGGCCACACGAGCCGGCACTGGCAAGCCATCGCAATACACTCAAATTTTCTTAACTAACACATACAACCCTGAGCAACTGACTGGTCAGCTGGCTTGCTTTTTTCGTAGCCAGTTGGGACGCTAGAAGAGCTGCCAGTAACAGGGTTCGGCAGTACTTTTTCGTAGCAGATTTTAAAGAATAGATCTAAAACTAAAGTTTACTCACATTTTCTTTCACAAAATATTAATAAAATAAGAATCGGGGAGCCAATAAAGAGTCCAAGTGAGTAAGCCGGACGAAACGCCAATTTGTAGGACTAAAGGCCATACAAATCTATTTTAAATCAATAATACAACAAGTCCAACTTTAATGCTAAGTCTTCTACTTGGCTGATTGACTTCAGTAGTATATAGAATTTGTATTATAAAAAAACCTTCTAATAAATATTTTTGTTTTTTAAACTTTCATATTCCCCCTCCCCAGAACTTTGAAAGCGACTTTTTATAAAACCAAAGTAGGGGTTTCAATTAACATTGGATACAATGCAGTAGATGGTTACATTCAGCTTTGACACACAATCTTTAAATTTTAATAATATTAAATTTTTTTTTACTTTTGTTGGCTTTGCATTTTCCCTCCCCAAACGGCTTTTTTCCACCCTGTTCATGCAAGGTGAAGGGAGGGAGAAATCCAATAATGTGGTCCTATGGTTACAAGGGGGCTGAATGCAACTAGAGTTCGCTGGTCATCGTCCGACCTCTGGTCCTCGATTTATAGGCCAATGTTTGAATCAAGTGGCAACCCTTTTCTCGTTCTTCTGACAGTGTTGCCACCTTGGCAACACTTCTTAAAAGTAAAGCTAGGACATGAACTCTTATTATACTAAAGCTCACCTCGTCAGGTCAAAATGAAAGGTATGCCCACATATCGTGCACTAACGTCCCTACTATATTTTTTTCATGTTTTCCAATATCTATTTAAGAGAAAAGAGGGGGTGGTAAAAAAAAAACTTTTGGTGTGCAAATTTGACCTTGACGTAGGTAATTGAAAAAAATTACTAAAAGTTCAAAATTATTTTTTTCCAACGAGTAATAACAGTTTTAGTGAGACATAAAAATTCCATTTGGGTATATTTTTTTCACTGTTTTTCAATATAAATTTTAGGGAAAAGGGGGGGTGGGAAAAAAAAACTTTTGGTGTGCAAATTCGACCTTGACGTAAGTAATTGAAAAAAATTACTTAAATCTCAAAATTATTTTTTTCCATCGAGATATGTCAATTTTAGTCAGACACGAAAATGTCTTTTTGGTAGTTTTTTTTATGATTTTAATATTTAGTTCAAAAAAGTGGGGGGTAGGGAAATCTAAAATTTTAATATGCAAATTATCATTGGGTGCATATTGAACTCATAAATGGACAATTTTTCGAAATTTAATTTAATTTCCCTATTACAAACACATATATTACATACTTTGTATGTATTATCCCTTGAAAGGAGTTAAGTACATATATGTGCAATAATGCAAATTTCACATTTGCTTAGTCTATAATGTAATTAATGATCATTTTTCTGCTTATTAATTGAAAAATGCAACATAACAATGAGTAGATGCAAAAAAAAAAAAAGTTTATGCCCACACAGGACTTGAACCCATGACAATCGGCTGCCAGGCGGATACTCTTCCATCGCGCTATTGATAACTATAAATTCTGTTGGTTGGTTACTTATAAGATCTACTTGGATTATTAAACAATTAATTTAGTCGAAATTTTAATTATTGATTTATTAAGTGGGGGAGCATGTAACAAAAAAAAATTTTGGTGTGCAAATTAAATTTCAAAATGAGCAATTATTTAAGCTCCTGTGCATTTAGATATTCGACTTGGTTACAAAGATATGAGCATTTGAAATTTCCATACAAAGTGCAATTTGTTTATATTTTTTAAAAAAAAACAGGAGGTGTGCAATTAAATTTTTTTTGATTTTTGCAATGTGCAATTAGGAATACATCGCCTAAGATTTTTTTTTTCGCGAAAATCGAAAGTGCGCCGGCTGACTTCGAGGTGGTCATATGTTCAGTCTTAACGAACTCAAAGTTTTATAAATTCGCTAACGCCCATATTATTCACACATTTATTTTGATTAATTTAGTTGGATTTTAACTACATTCTGGAGGTCGTTAAAGTTGTTAAATCCAGATTCAGACTGAATTTTATTTTATTTACTTTTTTTTGACATTTCAATTTCGAGTTTAACGGAAAATTTGTTATAATTTTCATGCGTTGTTTTTGAAAATCGAATTGGCTAATTCAGTTTGAAGCGAAAACGATAACGAAGACTCACATATTTCTCGCCGTGGCCACGCGTGGGCGTCCAAACGTAGTTTTCATTCCGTGCGTTCAAGGATCCAGAAATCTGAATTTTTGGGGCTTCTGATTGGTCAGATGTCAAAATAAATCTGAAAATTCAGATGACTTTTTGTCCGTTTGCTAACGTTTTTCAGATAAAAATTTTCATCTGAAAATTTAGATGACAGCTAAAAAACAAGACAAAAATAATAATCTGCACATAGAAGCTGAACTTAATAGTAGATGCAGATATTTTGTGTTCTGTTGTCGGTTTGGTACGACATGTTGTTTTTTTTTTAAGTTTTGTTGTCTTGTAAGTGAATAAAATAAAAAATAATATTGAGAAGTAGTTTTTCCATGGCATTTTGGCTTTAGTTCTTCCATAACAAGAAGTGAAAGTTTTCCATTTTTATTTAAAATAATTACATTTAGTTGAAAAACGCGAATAAAACGTGCATTTGGGAGTAATAACTGTTAAGATTTTTTGGTTGCCAGTGAAAAGTGTGGCTTCAACTATTTTCTTAAGTACATATTTTAATCCAAGAAAAAACAACGAACAAACTTTTTTCAGTCAACTTACATAGTAACTTCCTCGTCAGAGTCACTTATTATGCGACAAAAAAAGTTCTTCCTTATATTACTTTCAGTAAAATCAGCAGGTTAACACAAGATTATGGCAGAAAAAAATATATGACATTTGGCTGAAATTTCAGATTTTTTGGGCGTTCAACGTTACGTTTCAGTACTGAATTTTCAGATTTCTGCCGATGAACGCACCCAGTATCATGGTCATTAAGCTCGTCTCGCTGTGCACCCGCCATGCTCATTTACAAGGGGTTTCTTGCAGTGAGTATGTTTTAGCATTATCTCGCTTTAGTCTCGCCATAGTCTCGCTAAAGTATTTTTTTTAAATTGAATTTTTCAAAGCGGTTAAAATAAGCTAAAGGTTAAAAGGTCCAAACGTGGTTTTCAATGTCGTGGTCATTGTGTCCATCTCGTGTGGTTTGTTGTAAGGTCCTCTTACCATTCGAAAATAGAACCAAAAAATTGGTTAATGAATTGATTAAGCAGTGAGTAAGGCTTTCCCAAACCAATGTGAATAAATATTCTTGGAAACTCACATCCCGTCAGTTTAGTTGCTCTCATTTAACGCCATGTAAACTAATTCGGGCAAGTTAAATTGTAGTTTTCTTGCTGATGGTTTCGCGTTGGTTTGAGAGTGCTTTTACAGAAATAAAGAAGAGCTCCCCTGAACCAACGCAAAACATTCGTAACGTTCTGTTCTTTTGCTAGTTTTATCGCATAGCATCAGTGTGTTTTTATTCGATTTAATTTTAAAAGAATGGAAAAACGTATACTAGCATATTTCTTTCCTTAAATTCTGAGTAGATTTACTCCATTTGGAGTTACATTCTAACCCTGGCCAGCATAGAAGCCAGTACAGCATGTCGCCTCTACGTCACAGCAAATACACGAATAGGAATTTGACAGTCAATGTATGTAGCCAACTGGCTAGCTAGTACTGGCGCGTGTGGCCTCAGGGTTAAAGTACATTTTAATCGTAGAAATATGTTCTTCGTTGTTGTTCGTAGAAATATATTCTTATAGTTGCTGCTACTCGCAGAAAACAGAGACCTCCCTTTCCTTTAAACTCTGTTCTCTGCTGGACATTTAGAGGACGGTTGAGAGAAAAGCGAACAATGTTTTGTCCCCTTTTAGAAAAGAAGACATAGTTGCTAAAAAAAATGAACAAATAATGGTAGCTATATTTAGAAAGTGCAAGTTTTGGATTCGTGCTGAAAAAATGATTTTTTGAATGAAATTTGAATCAAACTTGAAATTAAGATGATAGAAAACACGAAAAAAGTGGGCCCCACAATTCTGCCTGTTTGCCTGCCTATCTCTCTATCTAGTTTTAATCTTTCTTGACGTGAACATGTTTAATGAAAGTGGGTACAGATTTCCATCAAAGATTTTTTTAATGCTTAACTCCAAAAATTGACATTTACAATGAGGTTTGACCATCATTTTAGTTCATTTAGTAACATATTTCTCTCCAACTGGTAAAGAATTGATAAGTTATGAAATTCTTAAGTCTTGGACAGCAAGTATGTAATTAATAGTGACGCATAATCTTACATAAATACATAAATCTGTTGACCAAGCTGTAACCCGGACGACCTTGAAAGGTGAAAGTTTCGACTTTAATTTTATGTAGGTTTTATCTTTAATTTTCCATCGATGGTCGGTAATACCCCTAAAAAGCAACCACTTCTTTTGGTCGGCCAGCCAATTTGATCTGGATACGAGGTGGACTCCCATGTTTTTCTATATCACCGATATATCCACTGGTGGAATTTTTGTACTGCCACTTTCCGTTCTATAATAACTATAAGTTAAAATAATATGAAGCTCACCTGAGATCAGTTGGAAATATGTCCACAGTAATTGCATTAAGAATTGAAGATGCAATTCCACATGCAAGAAAAATAATGTGAAAGTACACAGCAACTATTGGTATCGTAATAATCGCACTCAAGACTCCAGTTGCACCACAGATGAATAAAATTAGAACTAAACCCAGAGATATACAACGAAATTAATATTTTAATCTTTTTTTATTCAAGCAAACTTACAAAGAGTTGGAGTTCGTCCAACTTTTCCTGTAAAATAGCCCATACCCAAAAATAAGCTCGAATATACAACCTCAAATGCTATGGAATGCTTGTAGGTAGACAACTCCAAAACTACATCACAGCTGCTTTTCTAAAACAATAAAAATATCAAATAAGAAATATTTATAATCTTGAACATTATCATTTTCTCTTACAACTTCAAAAGTACCATTTGTTGTATGACTATGAACATTACTAATGGTCTTGCCCATAGAATAAACTATATCGCACATGTCAAGTCTTGCAGTTGGATTTGCATTGGTGAATTGCATTACTTTGTTTAGAATATAATGAAACCATACATAGACTCCATGAGCTGAGTAAAACACCCAAAATTGAATAAAACACGCCAGCACAGTTTTCCGACAGTGTTGGCGCATGAAAAGTGGAACTGTCTGATCCCACATTGATTTTAAAATGGCTGACAAATTTTTTCCATTCTTCACTTTGAATCTTCGTATTTCTTCATTATCAGGCATTATTGAACGGATCTGTAAGAAAAAACATAGGTAAATGCATGTAATTGTTCGAAAAAGAGTCATATTGGCTACTTACTTTGAGACTATCACGACTTTTTCCCGTATTGATTGAATACATTGTTCTTAATACTTCAATAGCTTCTTCTTCCTTGCCAACAGATAGAAGATATTTCGGGCTCTCGGGAATGTAGAAAAGACTCAATCCACTAACTAAGCCAAGTATTCCAATTAAAAGAATATACATCCTCCATGGTCGATATATTAAATGTAGGATTGGAACTTCAAATGACCAATGTTGGTTTATAACAGCCCAAGCTGATATCGGAAAGAGAATAGCTGTGGCTGCAGAAATAAACGCTGCAGTCATAATAGCACGATTTCTTAGTTTGTTGCAGTGAAATTCACCCAGATAGGCATAAATAGTTGCAGAACTGCCAGATATCCTAGAAAATATTATGAAATTTACATACATTTGAGAGATAAAATAATGCATGGTTTAAAAGAAGTTTGTACAGAATAAAAAGTATAACTTTGACACGTTATAACTTCAAGACTAATAAACCTAGTTCGCTAATAGCTCATTTTTTAGATAACTTTAAAGTCTAAATATTATTCTTTCATGATTTTGTTAAATAAAACAAATCACTTTCTTTCTCAAAGTGGGGTGGTTTTCCCGTTACAACGGGCACCTGACAAACCCTTTACTTTAACCCCCCTTAAAATTCCCCCCGCCAAAATGTATGGAACATTTTAGGAAGTGCTGAGAACGTCAAAAACATCTCTCCCCCGAAATTCAGCTTTGTCGTAATTTTTCGAAGTGGCTAAAAGTTCGTTCAGTTATAAACGTGCTTTTATGTTGGAACTACGGGCATATTTCAAACAAAGATGTGAGCAACGATGTATTCGAAGCTTAAGTGACAGCTCTTATACGTAGAGTTCATAATAGTCTAGTCAAAATAGACAAACAAATGCCAAAATTACGAAATGACTGAAAATTGATTAAGCCCTTCTTTTTGGGATAGCAAATCAACTGCGAAAAGTCCTTTGCAATAACATCATACAAAGTTATTCAAGGTCAAGTGCCGAAAAATTAAGTTTTTCGCCTCTTACTTTTCATCAACTATGATTGTTATCGAAAAGTAATGTGAGATCAGACAATTCTCTACAAAAAGATTCTATTACTTTTTTCGGTAAGACCAATGGCTTAGGAAATATATCTTTTTCAAAGAAGCTTAATTGACAAAAATACCGGTTTTTCTAGTACAACACTTTAACGGTAAATACTGGTGGAAAGTGTTTCAAGAGATATTTGCAAAACATTTGATCCCTTATAAGAAAATATAAAACTGTTGTCTTAAAGCTTACCGTTACGAAGATATAATTATTTAAAGAATTTGGTCAAAAGCCAAAAATAACGGTTTTCTGCTTTCATAGCAATTTGAACATAGGGACACATGTGCTCCCGGAAAAGAGTGAAAAGCAAGGGGCCACTTTCCAATCCCCCAGGGATGTGCAATACTAGACTCTCTACTTACAACAAAGTTTTTTAATTTTTTATAGAACCAAAAATAACGGTATCTGTCATACAAAAACGGCTCTACAACTTTTCTTAAAACAATACAATAGATTATTTTTGGTAAAGCCATCCTTTGGATGGAAAACCACTTTTCAAAAAATTGTTATTAATGGTAACTGCCAAAGGACCATTTTTAAATTTTTGATTTTCTTTAAAACAGTGATTTTAATAATTTTTTATACAAGATATTCGACGATGCAAAAAGTTTTTCTCCTCTTCTGATCTGGCTGCAATCTATAAAGCCTTTATTTGTCCAACGCTTGCGTTAATTCTCATATTTGGGCGGATGCTCCTAAGACCCAATTTAGTCTATCAGATAGAATTCGAAATAGAGCTATAAAAATAACGGCAAAATTTACATCTCCCGAACACCGCAGCAACGTTTCATGTCTGTCATTTTTTATCGCTATTTTACAGGCAATGTTCTAGTGAACTAGCCAGTTGCATTCTTCCCTTTAAACAATTCCGCCGTAATACTCGTACTTCTAGGAATGCATATCAGCTCCCCCTTGCACCCAATTTCAGAAGTACTGGTAGGTATAGAGATTCGAATCTCTTGAATCCTAACCTATTTTCCTAACGCTCGCACTGTGTTTAATCATTTTAAGGGCAGTCGGAACCCCTTTAGTGCGTGCTTATTATAAAAAAAATGCACAAACTTCCAAGAACTATAAATATTTCTGTTTACTAAAATTACAAAAAAAATATTTTTTCGATTTTTAAAAATTGTTTCAAATTTTTTTTTTAAAGTCAAATATTTCGAAAACGATATGATCGATTTTTTTGAAACTCGATACTTAAGAGCTTTTTAGTACTTTCTAAAATGTTTTTAGAAATTTTTTTTCAACATATATTATATAAAAAAAATAACGGTACCTTCCATACAAAAGTTAAAAAACCACAAACGAAAATATTTTTTTTTACTCAAAAACGACTCCAACGATTTTCATTAAACTTTTTCCATATACTAAAATTAAAACGATCTACTACAAAAAATTATACAATTTTGTACTTAGCAACAATTAATGGTACCTGTCATATGACTTGCTTTTTTATTTTGAATTTTTTTATTATCGGCGGAACGAATTCAGATAAATTTCTTTAAATACAATTTTCAGATACAAATAAATAATATTGAATATTAAGACTTTCAAAATTTCAAAAAAAATTTTTTGAATTTAAAAAAAAAATTCAATTTTTTTTGAAAATTCGACATTTCAAAAACGGGTTGATAAATTTTTTCAAATTTTATTTTTTTATGTACATAAATAAATACTTAAAATTTTCTTTAAAATTGTTCTAAGAATTTTATATATAAAAATTATTTTTTAAGAAAACCACTCCAACGATTTAAATGTTTTTTTTTTTTGTACATTCAATCATATTTAGTAAAGAACCAAGTTGGCGTTCTTTTTTTCAAGATATAAGCTCTTAAGAAATTGTGGAAAAATGAGAAAAGGCTAATCATCCTATGTCGACATAAGATATTTTTTATAAATTTAAAAACTGTGAGTTTTCTTCCCTTGAGCACACATGGGATACTTTGGCGTTTGCAAAGTAAAACAAAAACCAACAAAAAGCGATGACATAAGACTCTTCCGATAACAGTTTGGTTTCAAGTTTAATTCAGTCCACATATTAATAACCTGAGCTAAGTAAAATTTTAGTCTAAACGTTTTAAGCTAAAAGAAATCTCGATAGTTAAACTAACAAAACGGAAAGCAATAATATAAGTTTTGTGCTTTTATTTTGATTTCCGTAGGAGTAGAATATTATGTTGTTTGAACACTTTACAGCTCAAAACATATAAACACAGATTTGGTTAACACTTTTTACTTGAATCATTTTTATAAGAAAAGAGGAAGAACCACAATTACTAGAAGTGATTTGAATAAGTTCTGATTAAAATGGAAAAAAAAGGAACTTATTTTTGTGCAACATCTTCAATTTGGGTTTACTTTCGGGTAAAATATTTTTTTAAATCACTATTTTATGTGTGATCAATATTATAATGTAAAATTACATATAGAAGGTAAGGCCCATTAGCCGAATTTGATCTTCTAACTTCCTGAGTGTAAATCTCAATTCACGGATGGATAGACAATTACGTTAATCTGGCAAGTCTACCTTCACCGAAAAAATTCTTATGTCATTTTTCATTGTTGAACGGGTTTGATCTTTTTGTGAATAGATTTGCACTTGTTACATTTTTTTCATGTTTTATTAAAAAATAAATATGAGATCTGAAAACAAAAGATGAGATCTTTTTAGTCAAATGGCAAAAAGAAATAGGGAAATTTGTTTGTTTTGTATTTATTTGTGCAGATGGCATACGACATTCGTATGTGTATGCGTCTATTTTCGTTACGGGTGTTGTGTAAATTGAATCCACAGTCCAGATGTTTCATTAAAAACAGCAAGTGTTGATTTAAAAATCAAATCTTTCTGATTTCAATGAAAAACGACATTAGGTATGTTTTTAGACATTTCGCTGCCAAATCAGTTACATATTTCCTGTGCGCATTTCAAAACAACATTTAAGAAGCTTGTGTATGTAACTACTTATGGTATTTTGTCTTCTTTAGAATAAATTCATACTTCAAACTTGAAAAGTCACAGTTCAAATTTTTTATATTAAATTTTTTGTTCTTCGTAAAAATTTTGTGTTTGCCAAAAAACTGCGGAAATCAGAATGCACAAAAAAAAAAGTGGATTATTGGTTTAAATCTGACTTAAGAAACCATCAGGGTAGGTACTTTGCTATGTTCATTAAAAATAAGGTATAAGCTATGTACTTGAGTAGTAAAAAGTTTTGAACACAATAATTAGTAACAATCACAGAAAATTGAGTAAAAATTTCTTACCGAACTGGAAATATATAATTTACAAATGCATTTCCAAAAAATTTCGTGGGTAAGAGATCAAACCCCTTGAATTTAATTCTGGCTACGGCCTTGTGTTTAAATTGTATGAAGCGCAAATTCATTAAAAAAAATCTACAGAGTGGCGCACGAATCGTGCTACAAAAATAAAACGTAATAACTTTTTTTCTTTGTGAGTAATCGGCTTATTTTTTTTTTATTTTGTAGGTTACTATTTAGATTTATAAAAATGGATGCTTGGGATACGGAGAAAAGAATTTGGATAGTGCAACGGTACCATGCTTTGCAGTCCGTCATTTCCGTCCAAAGGGAATTTAGGCGGGAGTTTGGCGGTAATCCCCCGAGTAGATGGACCATTATGAGGTTTGTAAACATGTTTGCCGAATCTGGAAGCATCGCACGAAGGCCGTACCATCGAGATGCCAATGTTCGGGTTCAGGATACAATCGCAGCAGTAGCATCTGCAATACAGGACAATCCGAGCGTTTCGACCCGAAACTTATCGGGGCAAATTGGAGTTAGTAGACGGTCATTACAACGGATACTTCATGACGATTTAAACTTGTTTCCGTACAAAGTCCAAATTACTAGCAAGTTAAACCCTCAGGATTTGCCTGTCCGCCTGGAATTTTGCCAAAAAATGATATCAATGGCCGAAGAAGACAACACATTGATCAATTGTTTGTTCATGTCTGATGAGGCCCATTTTGATCTTAACGGCAATGTAAAGAAGCAAAATTTCCGTATATGGAATGAGTCTAATCCAGAAATGCTCCATGAGACGGAACTGCACCCAGAACGAGTCACTGTGTGGTGCGCAGTTTCATCAAGGTGTGTTGTCGGGCCGTACTTCTTTGAAGAAAACGGTGTAACCGTTACTGTCAATGGGGACCGTTATTTAAAGATGCTGAAGGAGTTTTTTTACCCAGAACTGCGCCGAAGACGTATACCATTCAACAGCGTTTGGTTTCAGCAAGATGGAGCAACTGCACATATAGCCAGACCAGTTATGGCGGAGCTAAACAAAAAATTCGCAAACAAATTAATTTCTAGGAACTCCACTCTTCGCTGGCCCCCAAGGTCACCTGACCTGACTGCACCAGACTTCTTTTTATGGGGTTATGTCAAGCAAGAGGTGTATAAAACGAAGCCCAGGAATTTAACTGAATTAAAGCAGTCCATAACGACAATAATTGAGGCGATCCCAACTTCAACTCTTCAGGCCGCAATGAATAATTTTTTGATCAGGTGCCGCATATGCGTGGGAGAGCGTGGAGGTCATTTGCGGTCTATAATCTTTAAAAACAAGTAACTATTTCAAATAAAATTAAATTTTCTAACCAATAAAAAAAAAAAATGATATACATCGATTAAAAAAAAAGTTATTTGAATTTCTTATTGTAGCACAATTGGTGCGCCACCCTGTATAAGAAGATTCTGAAGAAAAATCTAATCTAAATCTAATCCCGTGACTTTAAGTTAAACATTTACATTCGTAATTATAAAAATATCTTAGAAAAGTCTTGGACAGCTGTCGAAATATTCATTGCCTAAATAGGTTAGCCATATCCATATTTATAAACGCATTCCAAAAAAAGTCTTAAAAACTCATTTATTCACTGATTTTGAGTAAAGTTTTGGGTACGTACGTTAAAAAACCGGGAACTTTCGCCTTAAATATATTTAGATATTTAGCCACGCAATCCCAGTGACTTAGTTTTCCTTACTGTACCAAAAGTTTAAAAATGCTTCTGGAGTTATAGAAAAATATCTTAAGTCGACTTTAGATTTTGGAAATCGATAACAACTAAAAATTGAAAAAAAAAAAGACAAAGTATCTGATGTCATATTTTTGCCTCTATTACTCAAAAAATATAAACAATACCGATTTGTAATAAATTAAAAAAAAGTTCATAAAATTTTACTTTCAAGAAGTTAAACTTAACTAGTATATGCTTAAAGGATTTTTTGGGAAACTTCTTTGATGAATATTTTTACGCTCCGGAAAAATGTTAAAAATGGGCTTTTCAGTCGAGAATTGATTTAAGAAATAACTTACATAAATCCATTGATGTATCGAAGAATAACAAGAGTCCAAAAGTTTGGAGAAAAACTCGAGATCACCGTCACAAAATATCCAACTATCAATGTTGGTCTTATAACATTTCTTCGTCCAGTTGTATCAGCTAGAAATCCCCACAAATGTGAACTCGATATCATTCCCAAAAAACTAACAGCACCAAGTATTCCTTTCTTTTGATAAGATAAATCCATATCACAATTGATCACAGGCAAAACAAATGTAATTCCCACGCATTCCAAGACTACATTTATCAATATCATTCCCGATATAAGAATGAGGAGATAATTGAATTTTCCGAATTCTATTTAAAAAAAAGTCATAAGATCGAATTATATATATGTTTCAATAATTCATTAATTTATGCAGGCACATTAACTCACTTGTTTCGGTCAGACCATCGTCAATAGATAATCTTGGACTATTTGGTTCTTTTTCCATAATTTCTTTTAAAACACAATTCGAAGAATTTTAACACAACTTTCACAATGAACTTGTAGATTTTGTTTGAGTCTTAATTTGTAGAAGTCAATACACTTATCAAAAGTTATTATATAAGATAAACGCTTGTTTACCAACAGTATGCAAATTTCTACTAATTTTTCTATAGTTTAAGAGACACACAAGTAATTATTTTATACAAAAAAAAGTTTAGTTCAACAAAAATATTACGTTAAATGTGTGACGTTTATGATGGCTTTGACCTTGGTATGATAATTTCAAAAGGGTATTGGCCCAACTTAAGTTAAAACCTTCTCAAGCAGTCGATCTCAACAAGGTATAATTTTCTCTAACTTTAAACTTTATGGTAAATTTTGAGAGCTGTACATTGTGTCCCAAAATTAAACGCACTCACACAGCAGGCACTCTCCACTCCCGTTGAACGATCTATTCCAACTGAATTTATTAAAGTCATCTGCAATCAATTGACGTATAGAACAAGATACAACCGTGATATGGAAATTTTTCAGGCTTCGGCCATTACTAAGCAAGAAGACACCTGTATCAGTAATAATTAAAGAAACATAGAAGCTTATATAATATAACTATTATTAACAGATACACTACGTTTCATTTTTAAATACAGTCTTTTTTCAATAAACTTTTTATGATTTGTTTACGATTTTCTCGGAATCTAATTGTGGATTGTGTTCGGGGTAACTAGGGTAGTAGATAAAGATTGAGGAGGAATTTTGAATTCTCGATCAAAATGTTGGTATTATGGCACTTCGATCATTTTTTGTCATAAAATCAAACTTTTTTTAATCGGTAAAATACGCCTTCAAAAACGGAATAGTATTTTGAAAACAATTTAAAACTAGATGTAAAATGCCAAATGATGAATATTTAAAAATATTTTGTCATCAATTTAACAATTATACCAAAAGTAAGTTACCAAAATGTAGAGGAAATGGTTCAAATTCGAGCTAATAACGATTATGGTCATAACAGTCACTAAATATGTAAGCAAGAAGATTGGGTGAAGTCATACGGTCGTTTGCAACTATCTTCGATGCAATTAAAATTATGGGAAACAAATATAAAGCACGAGTGAATATGGCAACTATACCTCAAGTTCCGCGAAGCCTTCAATTCAACCTTATCAGTCAGCACAATTGAAGGTAAGACCGGAGTAAAAGCCAGTAAACCAAATCTTTTATTCGGAAGCCAGTCATTTTAAGCATCTGAAAATTAAGAAAACACCCACTTCTCGATGAAACTCCTTGAAATCAGGATATGAGTTCTACAAAGCAAAAAAATTGATGGGAAAGGGAATGACATCAGGTCGTGTTTTTCAATCTGGATGGTGCTAAAGGCTGTAACTTCTATATCCAATCCACATATGAGTAAGGAGGAAATGATATCCAAGGTTATACCTCGTGGCATAGTGGCTAGTGCGTTGGACTGTCCTGCCGAAGATCTGGGTTCGATTCCCAGCCGCTGCTATCTACAAACTGAAATGTTTTTTTTCGAGGTATTGGCTCTTGCGAGGAACTGAAAAAACCTCCAAGAGCATACTTGTCATGAATAAGTGAATAAGCCGTTCAGACTCGGAAAAAAATTGTGATTGTAAGTCCCTTCCATTTCTGGCAACAGCACACACACAGTAATGTTTGAGAGTTGTAAGTCACTAGGCCCTGGTTCTTCACGAGCTGTTGCGCCAAAAATTTATTTTAATTTTTTTTTATTTCAAATAACCCTGGATAGAATACACAGAAAGAAAGGCAGTGTTATGAAAATGGGAGCAGTAAGCTTTTACGACACAGTTCAGCTGGATTTCCAAAGCCTACGAATGACAGTGGAAACTTATAAATACAAACTGGAGCGAGCCTTTCCCAAGTTTACAGATCTGTTTGGTGGATTTACCGGCAAGACAATGCTGTATGCATACCACCAGGTTAACTGAAGCCTGGATTCAGTGTCAGAATGTAGAACTTTTGCATTGATTGTCATACTCACCGGACTTCAACATAAAAAAGAGAACGTTTGGGGTTGGCTCTTACGGAAAGTTAATGGTAAGTTTTGCATTTATTAAATAAAATTAACTCGAGATTTTGATTGCCTAGACTTTTAATTTCCATGATAGGAAATACGAAAAAAGTGGGTCTCACAATTCTATCTGTCAGCAACAGCCCAAACGACCTGATCTATTTTCTAAAAACTTGGTTCAAAGTGGTTTTTGGTGATTCTGACCACACTTTTTTTAAATTTTAAGAACTTAGAATAACGGTAAACCTGTCAGTTTCCCAAGAGCACGCGTAATTTTGCCACCTCATTTTGTGGGAAATTTACAGAAAATGTATGCCATCCAAAAGATTTCTAGATCGTGCTAAGAGGTCAACTATTTTCAGTGATTGGTCACCGATACTCATTAAAAATTCATACAAAAATATTTTTCATGAATTTTTAATAAATTAAAAAAAAAATGGGAAATTTGTAAAAACTGCTTACCTATTAAGATCTCTAGATCTGCGTATAAAAGGTCCGCTAGTGTCATTGATTGGTCATGAACTAGTATCCTTATGCCAAAAATTTTGTTTTTAAATCTTAACAAAGAATCTATAGCTGACCAATTACAAAAACTAGCAGACATTTTATATAGATTTTAGGGCCTTTCAGGTAAGGGCATACGCAAAGAGGGCCTAGTAGGGGGTGCTTGCCACCCTAATCACAATATATTTCATATACCTATTAGGCAATTTTTTTCTTTTGAAAGCATTTCAAAGCAAGATTTCTATACCAAACCAATTTTTTGAATGAGGCTGGCCCTTTTAACCTAAATCCTGAATGAGTTTGCGCCCTTTCCTTATAAAAAACCTACTTACGCGGCCTGGCTTTCAGGTTGTATTAATAATTTGCAAATTTCACATTAAAGAGGTGCCAAAAATCGTAATGACATACTGAACAAAAATTTAAAAATTCCTTTAAAAAAATTATGACTGACAAATTGCCATAATCTTTAATCTAAAAATCCTTATAGGCATACAATTCTTGCAGATTACCCCAAAAATGAGGTTCTTAAAATCGCTATGAACTTGAATTTTGTTGCTTAAATTCATTAAAAATGCATACAAAAATTATATTTGGGTGACCAATTACTGAAAATAGCTGACTTTTTATGACCATATGTTGCGGCCTTTCAAATGACATACAAGTTTTTTAACACGACCCAAATCAAGTGCCAAATTTTTTTTTGTACCTTGCAATTAATTTTAAAAATTCCTGAACAAAATTCATGGCTGTCGAAATACTGAAAATATTTGACCTTTTTCACGTCTTATTGATGATATAAATTTTTTTTTAAATTTTTCTCTAATGAGGTGCCAAAAATCACGCGTGACCTTGAGAAACTTTAAGCCTTGATTAAAAGTTACCTAGGGCTGACCAATTTCGGGGACTAGTTGACCTTTTCAGACCAACTAGGTGCCATTTTCTTTTGTCAAATGACCAGATCCGGTAAGCCCTCTTCTTTCTATGCAGGGTCTTCTGCTTATTTCTTCTCCGATACCCCTCTCACGCTGTGTTGTTTTAAGCTGTAGCATATTTGCATTTGCAGCTTCTGTCACCTTTTTCAATATTGTATGCATTCACTATCATACCACG
Organism: Dasysyrphus albostriatus; assembly: GCA_946251815.1. Lineage (NCBI taxonomy): Eukaryota > Metazoa > Arthropoda > Insecta > Diptera > Syrphidae > Dasysyrphus > Dasysyrphus albostriatus. Next base: position 41,961,058 of record OX276337.1, on the reverse strand, counting down.
CGTTCTTTTTCTGGGGTGGTTGGTTTGGTAGCCCATTGTGGTTTTGGCTGCTTCTTCGATAATATAGCGATGGTTGGGGTCTGGTTAGTACACAGCGGAGAGCTTTTCGCCCATTTGCTCACTGTAAGCTCTGGGCGACTCCGGTATACAAAGGCGTTGAATTTGGAATTTCTTCTTTTAAGTGGTTCATAGCAGGGTTACCTTTGGGACACTTTAGTGGCAACTTGACACTTTGTCGTACCCCTGGACACCTCTTTAAAAAAAACTATTGATTTTTGACTCCTTTTTGAAATTAATCCACCTTTCGGACATTTTTTGAAATAAACATTTCTTATTTTAAATTTATTTTAATTAGGACCTATCTCATCTTGAATTTGGATCTCATCTTGTTAACATTACTTTGAGGAACCTCAAATTATATTGAAACAAACCCAACTTTAATGTTCTGCACTTAAAAAAAAAATAAACTCATGTGTCCGCTGTTGATGTTTTGTTCATGCATCATGACATCACTGACCCCGCACTTCTTTTCCCCACAAACTTCCCTGATACCGGAATAACTATTTTTAGCACGTATTTAATTTTAACAAACGGATCTGTGTTTTGAATCACAAGATAAGATGGATTTCCTGAGATTAAGTTAAATTTGATCTGATGGATCCATTAGTATTTGAGCTGCCTTTTGCGTTCAAAAATTGAACTTTTGTTCACCTGAATATACTTTTTACTTATTGCTGATTTTGATGCTGATATCAAAATTCTTGCAATGAGGTATGTTGTAAATTAAGAAGATGTAGACAAAGCACACTTATAAATACCTAGACGTTATGTTGAGACTCTTCAGGTATTCAGCACTTTTGATAACTCGGATTATGGTTATTAAGCTCACTTCTTACCCAGTTTTCTACCTTATCTTGTTCAGAAAGTCGTAATTACTCGTTTTACTACTAATTTTCTGCTTGTCTTGTATGATAAAATAAGGGACCCGCAACCATTTTATATAAAAGCAGATCTTTGAAATAATCAATTTTAGGATTTGAATAAATCTTCTAACTTTTAAGCGATAAGAATGTAGTTTTTCGATGTATGTATAGCTCCGCGGCAGTTAACCAAAAACCACTTTCTAATACATTTTCAATTAAAGAACTGTCAAATTTTCGATTAAACTAGCAAAGATCAACATGAGACTTCTCTAGTGCAATACAAAAATTTACATATTAGTGACAGCAAACCATTAGCTTCTTAGAAAACAACATCAGCTATTAAAAATCAGTTGAAACTTATTCTCAGGAAGTCTATCTCAACTTGTGACTCAACAAACAATTCCATACGTATAATATCATTAGAATTTTGACTTTTGTTCTGTCAATATTTGTGGTTGTATTTACAACTTGTATTTTTTCCTCAGGTTCACAGCCATTTCTTATTTCTGACAGTTCAAATTTTGACAGCCTCCAGAATATAATACCTTCTATTTTTAGACTGACAGCAAACGACATAAAAAGTCAATGTCATTTGCATAATTTTGTAATTCACATCAAAAATTTCATTGCTCTCTATCTTCTAAGGGACCGACTAGAGAGACTTTGACCTCTGACAACAATTGTTCAAAATTACAAGATAAATATTTGTTGTATGCACACTTTTTCCTTTAGACCAAAAGGCATTGAAATAAATCGATGTACAAATTTTGTGTAAAATTTTACACATGTTCGACACATGTTATGGTAGGCATACAAACGGTTATTGGTTCAACCCCTCAAAGGCTATTATTGATGTAAATTGCAAAAGTATGCAAATGGGTTGACTATTTATCTCGTTGGCTTTATTGACTATTGTGTACCGTGGGCTTATGCATTCAAGAAGTGCCAAAAAACTGTAATATAAAATATATAAAAAGACGCTATCCAAAAGTTACGGACTGTTTTTTTAATGTTTGTTGTCATGTGACTAAAAGAGAGACTATAGAAATTGTATTTGCAGCTATAATGTCGGGAAAATTAACATAAAACATTTGTAGTTTTAAAAATTGTAAACAATCCGAGTGATCATAACCACTTTCTGTCACTAACAAAAATTTATTTATCTGAATTTAAAAATAATATTTATTGTCTGTTGATTATTGATTTTGTACCTATAAATACCTACAGAATTTCTAAGAAACGACATTTTTGGATACAAATTTGTAGACAAACTAAAAACAAACAGAAGAACTATCAGGTTTTTCGGTAACTTGTTAACACAGTTGAATAAATATAATGGGGCATATTCATAAATATTGCTTAAGCTGTTGCTAGATTAAACTGTAATTTTCGTGATGATATTCCAATATAATAAACTCCAGATTTGCCTAGCAACAATTTGAAACAACATCTAATGTATTGTTATATTCTCTTAGGTTTGTATAATTAAATAAAACTTATTTAATTTATTTAAACTTCCACTTATTTAATTCCTAAATCAAAACAATTTACTTCATTACTACAAAACAATTCATTATTCACCACTGTAATTAATTTATCAGATTTTCTTTTCACTTTACTTTTCATTACAACCAACTTTATTCATTCACGATTAAAAACAAACTGTCCACAGCCAGTCAAACATGTCCTTTTATATCTACTTGTCACACAGGTTCCCGAAAAAATACCTTGAAGGTTCTAGTATTTGCTTCTAGAGCTTTCCATTGGGGAATTTTCCATAAATTTCCCTTTGTCGAGCTTTTATTTTGATGTTTAGTTACTAAAAGTTCTGAAGCTCATCAATGCTCTCCTTAAGTTGGTTTGTATCGTGTTTGATCCGGAAGATGGCGCTTCTTCATTCAAGAGTCGTTATAACGGGTGATTTTTTAACTGGTTTGGTTTTGGCAACACTGGTTTTGACAGCTGACGTGTGTTTAGTACCTTGTGTCACTGTCAAACAGCTTCAGTTTGGTTTGCAATTTAACCATGGATCGTCTTACAAATGAACAACGCTTGCAAATTATTGAATTTTACTATCAAAATTCGTGCTCGGTTCGAAATGTTCATCGCGCGCTGCTTCCATTTTATGGTCGGCATTCTCGACCTTCTGAGCAATCTATTCGGAAGATTGTGACCAAATTTCGCACCAAATTTACTTTGTTGGACATTAAACCACCAACACGTTTACGTACTGTGCGTAGTGAAGAAAATATTGCGGCCGTATCAGCTAGTGTGACAGAAGACCGCGAAATGTCGATTCGGCGCCGTTCCCAGCAGTTAGGCCTTTGTTACAGCACTACGTGGAAAATTTTGCGGAAGGATTTGGGCGTAAAGCCTTTTAAGATATAGCTGGTGCAAGAACTAAAGCCAGCCGACCTACCACAACGCCGAATTTTTGGTGAATGGGCTCTTGGAAAGCTGGCCGAGGATCCGCTTTTTTATCGAAAAATTGTGTTCAGCGATGAGGCTCATTTTTGGTTGAATGGGTACGTAAATAAGCATAATTGCCGCATTTGGAGTGAAGATAAGCCAGAAGCATTGCAACAGCTACCAATGCATCCCGAAAAAGCCACTGTTTGGTGCGGTTTATGGGCCGGCGGCATTATTGGGCCATATTTCTTCAAAGATGATGCGAATCGCAGCGTTACTGTCAATGGTGAACGCTACCGAGCGATGATAACAAACTTTTTTTTGCCCGAAATGGAAGTTCTTGACTTGCATGATATGTTGTTTCAACAAGACGGTGCCACATGCCACACAGCACGCGAAACAATGGCGCAGTTGCGAGGCGAGTTTGGTGAACAGTTAATTTCACGTTTCGGGCCGGTCAATTGGCCGCCTATATCGTGCGATTTGACACCATTAGATTATTTTTTGTGGGGATATGTCAAGGCTAATGTCTATAGGAACAAGCCCGCTTCGATTGACGCACTGGAAGCCAACATCCATGCATTCATTCGTGAGATACCGGCCGATATGTGTGAAAGAGTATGCCAAAATTGGACTCAGCGGATGGGCTACCTGAGACGCAGCCGCGGTCAACATTTGCATGAAATTATCTTTAAACATTAAATTGCAAGGTTCAAACTATCGATTCAAATAAATATTTCATTCATTTTTTCGAATTTTTTGTGTTTTTTTTTTTTAAGTTTTAAACCTCTTAAAAAATCACCCGTTAGTTCTTTCAAGAGTCGTTCTAGTACAAATGTGAGAATCGTTACAGTATACTTTTTTGTTTGATTTTAATTCCCAAAATAAATCGATATTTACATTAATTGTATAACACTTGTAATGTTTGACGATGGTTCCGAAAATTATATTATATTTTATTATCGAAATTCAAATTTTTGCATTTTTGATCAAATTGTAGTAGATAATCGAAATTCACTTTCTTTATTTGAATTCACCATTAGTGGAAATAATAATAAGTACTTGTGTTTAATGTTGTTGTCACCACAGATCCAAGATTTTTTTTGCTAAGAGGTGACTTTTAAAAGAACGAACTTAAATTTTCAGACAGATCTGTCAAATAATTTTACTGCCGCAGCCATTTGATGCAGACCCTTAAGAGTATTTTCATGAAAATGGAAAAAATGAATTTCTTGTTTTATTTAACATTATTTTCTATGACAAAAACCATCACGGAAACTGAACAAAAGCTATGCAGATATTATAAAGACTTTTTACCATCGATTGGAAATAATCATTAAAAAGATTTCTCAATTTCGATGCAGAACAATTGTAAATTGAATTGAAATGGCCTATCAAATCCACGGTGGTTTGATATCGGGACAATAACCCGCCTATTGAAACTGCGCTACTTTGAAGGTGCAACAGGCATATCATTTGGATCAGTAATTTCAATTTTGCTTAGTTATTTGGATATGAAAAAGCTTTCCTCAAGATTTGTGCTGTGCTGCTCATAATTAACAACAAACGCAATCGTTTGACAATTTCAAAAGAGTGTTTGGCGTTGTTCAATCAAAATCCAAACGAGTTTTTTCGCCGAAGATTTAGTTACCGGATGACTATTACTCGTTTCCAAACATGTAGAAATGGCTCAGTGGTAAGAGCTCAGTGGTTCTCTTTGGGGAGAAGATATTGACAGTCAGGGTGGCACAAAAAAAAAAAAAAATTATAAAACATACAAAAACACAAAAAAAATTATAAAATCCTCAAAAATACAAAAAAAATCATAAAACCGGAAAATGCTTGCTGTGGCTGTTCTAGTTTGTAAGTAGCTTATAAGTAGGTTCTTACTAGTTTATAATTAGTTGTAAATAGTTTAAAGTAGCTTTAAGTAGTTTTAATTAGTTTTAGTTAGTTTTAATTAGCTTTAATTTAGTTTTATGTAGTTTGTAAGTTTTATATAAAACCAAAAAAAAAAAATAAAGACACTGATACCGAGTTTTTTGTAAATTCTTCTCGGTAAAAAATAAAACCGACCTGGATTTAGTATTAAGATAGTTCTTAGGCCGAAAGGTATTAGCATTAAGTTATTATAGTTTAACTTAGAGCGCAGGACTGGGGCCAGTAAGTTAGCCCTAAGATATTGATAAGTAGTTTAGTTTTTATGAATTTTTGTCTAGCTTTAAGATAGTTTTAAGAAAATTGAAAAATAAAAATGAATGAAAAAAAAAAAAAAATATTGAGAAAAAAGAGTTAACTTAAAAAAAAAACTGAATTTAAAAAGAAATAAATTAATTAAAATACAATGAAAAATACAAGCCCAGTCAAATTAGTCAACAAAAAAAACATTAAATCGCATTTTTCGATGGACACATTTTTTATGGAATCTGTTTAGGTACGCCTCTTGATAATAAAAACAAGTTTCGGGATTTTCGGGGTTAGGGAAGAGCCGTCATCTTGAAAAAGGGATTGGATTGGTTTTTATTTAACAACTCTCTCATGTTTGATCTTACAACAAAATGTCCAAGTAAAACCTTGTAGAAGATAAAATTATCTTCAAAATAAGCTATAAATAGCCTCTGATGTAGTTGTTTCATTTTTAAGTTATAGTGGGTCAAAGTTTATACCCTCGAGTCATGTGTTTGGGGGTGGTATGACGTTTCTTGTGATAGGCGGGTCAATAAGTCCGTGACTTTTTGAATTTCTGACCTCTTTACTGAAACAGCAACACTGCTCCTGTCAACAGGCATCTGTCAGTTGACTCCTGTCAAAATTTAAACTTGCTGCGTCAGTTAGTTTGTGTTTGACAGCTATTTTTATCAGACTACTCACTAATTTGAGGAGAAAATGGAAAAAAGTGAATTTCGTGTGCTTATTAAGCATTATTTCTTGCGAAAAAAAAAACCATTACCGAGACCAAGGCTAGGCTTGATAAATACTATGGGGACTCTGCACCATCGATTTCAATGGTAAAAAAGTGGTTTACTGAATCTCGTTGTGGCCGTACAAGCACTGAAGATGCCGAACGTCCTGGACGCCCAGTTGAGGTCTCTACACCCGAAACAATCGAAAAAATTCACGATATGGTGTTGGCCGACCGAAGATTGAAAGTGCGAGAGATTGTGGAAGCCGTAGGGATCTCGCATGGCTCAGTGGTTTCAATTTTGAATGATCACTTGGGTATGAGAAAGCTTTCCGCAAGATGGGTGCCGCGTTTGCTCACAGTCGACCACAAACGCAATCGTGTAACAACTTCACAGGAAGGTTTGGCGTTGCTTAATCGCAATATGGAGGAGTTTTTGCGCCGTTTTGTAACAGTGGACGAAACATGGATCCATCACAACACACCAGAGACCAAACAACAGTCAAAACAGTGGATTTCTAAGGGTGAATCGAACAATCAATGGGGAATATTATGCCAACTTATTGGACCGATTCAATGACGATTTGAAAAAAAACCGACCTCATTTGGCCAAGAAAAAAGTTCTTTTCCACCAAGACAATGCAAGGGTGCACACATGTGCAGTTGCCATGGCAAAAATCCATGAATTGGGCTATGAATTGCTCCCTCACCCACTCTATTCTCCAGATTTGGCTCCGAGCGACTACTTCTTGTTCCCAAACCTGAAGAAATGGCTTGGTGGAAAAAGATTTGACTCCAATGATGAAGTCATCTCGCAAACAAAGGCCTATTTTGAGGACCTCGACAAATCATTTTTTTTGGAAGGGATACAAAAATTGGAGAAGCGTTGGACAAAGTGTATAGAGCTCAAGGGAGACTACGTTGAAAAATAAAATTATTTTTTTATCAAAAAATCTGTTTTATTCCAAAAGTCACGGACTTATTGACCCGCCCTTATCTCTCATTCCGTTTTCTTTAGTGGAAATTGCTTATAAAATGGTTTGATGTCATTTAAATTACCTTTAAAATGATTATTCGACTGATGTAGTCGACGGCGAAGCATACATTATTTCAGAATCGAAAATATGCTGCTTGATAGGTATTTCGAGAAATAAAACTGAAGAAGAACTCAAATCTTGATGGCACTTATTTAGAGAGAATACTGAAAGAAAGTTGAAAAACTATAGGTAAAATGAATTTTACACTACGCGGTCATCATGGGAAGAGACACTTTATTATACTTACTTCAACCCCAATATTCTGCAGATCTAGTTTTTGAGCAGGAAATGAGTCCATGCATAAGTCCTCCTGAAGCTTTCATGCTTTTTTCCAAATATTATCCTATAATAGATTGGCTCTACTCCAAAAAATTTGTTCATTGCAAACCTCTAATTGAGAAACCATGATATTCAGAAAGTAGAAGCCCCAATGAATTTAACCCAAACTTACCATTATTGTCTCCCCTCTCCAAACACTAACGCAGACCACGTATTGCTAAATATACTTTACTTACTTTTTTTAATATTTTGTAAATAAAAGCCAAACAAGTCTATATTTAAACTCTTGTTCAGTTTTATTCTTCGTTATATCTTTAAAACAGCTTGTCGTCGCTTTGGCTTAAGTTAAGAGCGAACAAAAATAACTCAGTTTTTATAAACAAATAACGTTGGTGCCATGGCATTGACGGTTGAGTTAAGACGTTCTGTGTCACAGATGTATCTCAATAAATAATATTTGTTTAATTCATATTGTTTTTGTGGATAATATTGTAATTAGTTTTTTTTTCGTACAAGAATTTGGAAACCGAAAACCGAAAATAACTCAACTTATTTTTCGATTCTGAAAAAAAAATTTATTTATTCGGCGTTGGAATGAATACACAATATATGGTCAATTAAATCAGTCGAAGGCTCATTTTATAGGTAATTAAAAGGCAAAACCTGCATATCAGGCTCTATGAGGACCGAAAAACGCGTGCTCATAGAAGTGTGAGATTCTTATTACACTAAAACCACCTGCACTTCCCGATTGCAACTAAGTTCAAACTTATCTAGCAATTTATTTTAAATGAAGTTAAGTAACGTGTTGCAGGTTACTTTCCGGTGAAAGTTCCTGCTTAATCCGCGATTTTAAAGTGATTTTCAGTTCACCGCACCAAGTCGGAAGGTTTTGTTCTTCGCAGACGGCGTACTAAATTCGACTCGTCAAGAATGTCAATAATCGTTGAATTAGCGTGTTCTAATAGTTGATTTCTATGTTTTTGCGCGAAAAATTTTATTTCGTCCCGGACCGTAGGAATCCCGAGATCCCTGTGAAGATCTTCGTTTCTTATATACCACGGAGCATTTACAAATGACCTAAGCAATTTATTTTCAAACGTTTGTAAGTTATTTAAGTTTGTATCGCAGGTACAAGCCCAAAGTTGTATACCATAACTCCAAACAGGTTTAAAAACCTGTCGATATAAAATCAATTTATTTTCAATACTAAGCTTTGAATATTTACCGAGTAACCAGTTCATATCTGTTAATTTACTTTTTAGTTCTTCGCATTTCTTTTTCACGTGCGGCTTCCATTTTAATTTCGCGTCCAGAGTCATTCCCATCAAAAACTTTGCCTCATTTGCAAATGGAACACGAGCGGTATTAAGAAAGACGGGTAATCTATTTATTTTTTTATACGTAAAGTCCACGTGGACTGACTTTTGTTCATTGAGCGCTATTCGCCATGTTTTCGTCCACTCATTAACATTATTAAGAGCATTTTGTAATTTAATTGTAGCTTCGCTAATCGTTTTGCCTACTGCTAGTATTGCGGTATCATCAGCAAACGTTGCTACAATAGTGTCATCTGTTTGAGGTATATCGTGTGTAATAAAAGGTACAGAACTGGACCTAATACACTTCCTTGTGGTACCCCAGCCACGATTTCTTTGAAATCAGAATAGTCATTTGCGTGTCTTACACGAAAAAGTCTTTCATTTAGATATCCGTTTAGAATATTGTAAAGTCCTTCAGGCAGAACTTGTCTTAATTTGAATTTGAGTCCTTCGTGCCACACCTTGTCAAACGCCTGCGACACGTCCAAAAAGACAGTCGAACAGATTTTCTTTTCTTCAAGAGCTCTCTCAATTACGTCAGTAATTCTATGCACTTGATCAATTGTCGAATGCTTGCTTCTAAATCCGATCTGATGTTTAGGTATTAATTGTTTCTCTTCTATTATCGGTTGCAGGCGCAGGAGTAATATTCTTTCAAAAACTTTTGATATAATAGAAAGAAGCGAAATCGGCCTGTAAGACTTCTTTTCGTGAGATGGTTTGCCAGGTTTCAATACCATTATGACTTCCGCAACTCTCCATTGGCTCGGAACATATTCTAACCTTAGAGCGGCATTTATTATGTAAAGGAGGTTAATAAACCATTTACGAGGGAGCATTTTTAAAATTTCTGCCGTAATTAAGTCATATCCAGTCAAGTGTAGCATTTCTCGTTATATAGCTTCCATTTGAGGTAAGATTCATATTAATATTTTTGTTGAGTTCTTGCCCATCGAACGGCTTAAATAATTTCTCTAAGTAATCGGCGAATACCGTCGCTTTTTCTTTGTCACTTTTAGCCCATTCATTTTGGCTTTTCTTAATAGGGGGCACTGGAAGCTTTGGTTTTTTCGTTGTTTTTTATAGCTTTCCATAGTGAGTAGTTGGATTCTTTCCCCGCTGTCAAGCCTTCAAGGTAATTTTCAACTTCAAGGTTTTTGAAATCTGATATCGCCATTCTTAGCATATTACTCAAGCGATTTAAATGAGCTTTGTGTTGAGGAGCACGGGTTTGCTGCCATTTTGTACGTGCTTTTCGTTTCTCTTTCACTAAATCTTTTATTTCTTGCGGATATTTTATATCTTTATAGCGAGGCATAAGCCTTTGATAAGGTGTGTTATCCCAAGCTGCTTTTTGTATTATATCAACAAAGGTTTCTACTGCGTCTTTAAGCTCAAGAGCCGTTTGTTATGATACCCTTAACTCAATGTTTTCCTCGATATTTTTTTTAAATCCATCCCAGTTGGTTTTACTGTTTGTTAACCTGGGTGGTTTTTCAATTTTAACAAGGCTTTCGCTCATAGTAAATACGATGGCAGAATGATCTGAGAAGAGGTCACAGCCCTCTGAAATTTCTATACGGTTAGAGGGTATTCCTTTCACCATGAATAAATCGATTAGGTCAGGTATTTTTGACGGATCAGTTGGCCAGTAAGTTGGCTTGCCAGTCGAATGAAAGTCACAATTATTTTCCATTCCTGCTTCATATAGCATGCGACCCTTTTGAGATATGCATAGTGAGGCCCAGAAGGTGTGCTTTGCATTAAAGTCACCACCAACAATTAAATTTGGCCTTAGTGACTTTATCAATGTCGTAAATTCACTCTTATCAATTTTGCAACGTGGAGGGCAATATATGGAAGAGACATTGAGAGGAATATTTTTAGTATTAACCTGTACACAACTCAATTGCATTGATTCCGCCTCTATTATGCGGCCTATCTTACTTTGTTTGATGGATGAATGGCGTGGTAGTCATGAAACCCGTGGATTTTAAGATTTGATTAATTTTTGGCATGCGTTTCTGATATCAAACATATGTCAATATCATTCACTCGTATATACATCTCCAATTCTCCAAGTTTTTGCCATAATCCGTGGGCATTCCACGTAAGAATTTTAAGCTTTTCCATCAAATATTTTTTGAAAGAGATTTGCGTCGAAAACAATTTTCGAGCTTACTTAACCTATCAAAGATAAGTTTATTTGTTTCACATTGTTCTTCAAGTTTTGACAAAATTATTGAAAAGACTTTCGAAACCGGGTCTGTTTCAGTGTCTTTATTTACGGGTATATTTTTTGCCGCTATTTGGGCATATGTTTCTGCATTTCCTTGCTTCGATATTTTCTCCGAAGGCACTGACACTGTTTTCTTTTCCTCACGGATACTAGGTTTTGGACCTTTCGTAGATTTGGCACTCTTGGGAATTGCGGTTTCTAATTGCCTTGGTGGGTTTCTTTGTGTTTGGGCAGATTTTGGTCGTCGCTTTTGTAATTCTTTAGCTACTTCACAGCCTCTATAACTTGCTGGGTGATTTCCATTACAATTATGGCACGTCGGTGGACTTTCACTTTTTCCGTTGCAGTCAACAGTTAGATGTTTTCCAGCGCATTTTATACACCTTGGCTCTTTTTTGCAATAGGTTTGGGTGTGATTGAATTCTTGGCAGCGTTTACACTGGGGGATTAACCTTGTGCTCTTTCTTAGAGGTTCGATCCTAACTACGATGTTTAGAATTGTTTTAATTTTATAAATTTCATCTAATTTTTCAGTCTTATCGAACGAAAGTATAAATAGTGGGAGACCATGTTGTATCGCCGCTTCACCCTCTTTTTTCTGTTTCTCTCTTTTGACAATGTTCGTCGCATCTTTTGAGGTTGCGCTCTTTTAGATCACTAATAATATCGTCTTTTAAACATGATGCGTGTAGACCTCTTGCCACAACACGTAGGGGTCTTTCCGACTTATTTTCATAGGTATACCATTCTACTTTTTCTTCGTTTAGTTTTCGTGACAGAAGACGATAACTTTCGGGTCTTTCACACAAACTTTCCATTTGTTGTTGTTAAGTGAAATAATTTTAAAAGCCGATGGTAATAATGCCTTTAATATGGTTTGCAGCTTGTTATACTCCGCAATACCGATAACATTTATCGGTGGTGGGGATCGTTCCTTAACAGGTTTTTCTTTTACTGTCGCATGTTTTGGTGAAACTCTTATTTCAAAAGAAGAGGCTGCTTCAGGTGAAGAGCCAGCTTTACTCTTTTTACTCAATCTTTTCTTTGAGGACTTCTCCGTTTCACGTGCTAGCTCTTCTTCATCCGTTTCATATCTACAATTATTGACTTGTGGCAAGCTAGACTTTGAGTTTATTGGACGATTTTCGCTATTCAATATCTCATTTTCTTTTCGAAGAAGATCGACTTCTTTCTTTAGCTCTTGATAAAGTTCCATCACTTCCACTTTTTAGGAAGGGATTTATTAAATGCAATAATTGGCTCTCCCCAGAATCCATAGAGCCGACCTCCGAAGAGGGTGGATTTTCCAGTGAACCTGGACTGCCACCTGGGGTACTATATCTTATTGTTTTGCTCATTGCATAGTTATGTATACATCAATCTCAGTATACGGAGTTTGGATTTTAGTCGCCTCTTTAGACAGGCATGTCTACCTCGGGTATATTCTTTCCCCTTACCCGCAGGGGGGTAAGGGGGGTTGATGAATGTTCTTCTGGCGTAGGTATCTACAAGTACCTCCCAACATAAATAATTTTTTTCTTAGCTTATTTTCACTTTTTTGTTTATTTATTTATTGGTATTCACATTTTTTCTTAAATTTTTCTTAAAAACGCGTTCTTTAATCGAACGTCGTTTTTCTTAGGCATTTTGTTACCTAATCGTTTTAAAAAACAAAAAATAAAAAGATCAAATTTAACCTGCCTATCCACCTAACTATACATACAAACATACCGACCATTATTGTTTATTTAAATATCTATGACCCTCTGTAACTGATCCCTGAGTTTCTTAAAATAAAACCACGACGGTGTACCTACAACAAGTCAAGCAAATCTGTCCATCCCTTTAGACTCTTGCTCCTCGTAGAAAATAATCGCCAAACACTGAAGAAACTATGCACATACATACCTACAAATATAGGTACCTACCTACCTAACGAAAATATTGATAATTTTGATCAAAACAACGAAAGTTACATGACACAGTTGATAGCATCGCTTTCTCATTTTTTCAACTTTAATTTCTTTCGTTTTGATGATCATCAAAATTGTAGAATCCATAAAATAAAATAAAATCTATGTTGGTAGGTATGTACATATGTAGATAAATTTCAATACCCCTTTTTTCTCAATGCACTTGTCAAGCACAAGATACAACAACAAGACTCAAGGACGAAAAACCCAACCAAGAAAATATCTAAATCCTAAAACACAGGCAGTTCATTCTCTGGCCTCATTTTAATTTCGATCTGTCTGTAGGAAAGAAAAAACCAACAAACAAAAAACAACCCGGCCAATGTCTTTATTATTATTTAGTCTATGATAATGTCGATTAAATTTTAAGCTTAGAGTTGTTAAACTAAAATCTAGCTACTTCCTGCTTCGCACGATCACTAAATTTTTAAAATCTACTTCATTTTAAAAATCTCTGTTTCAACTTACTTCAATTTTACATTAATAGGTCAAATCTACTTCTTTTTGGTTGGTAGCCCCATCATTTCCATTAAAAGAAAAACAAATTTAGCACAATTTTAATTCAAAAATTAGTAGTTTTACAAATCATAGAAACTCAACGCACTCTTGTGTGAATAGGTAAAGTAGGTACCTTAACAAAACAAAACTAAAAAATTTAATAAAACCATGATGCAAAATATACATGAAGAAATAAGGTGTTTTTTTTTTCAACTTGAAATAAATATGGAAATATGTAGTACCTCGTGGCATAATGGTTAGTGCGTAGGACTGTCATGCCAAAGGTCTGGGTTCGATTCCCGGCCACTGCCACCTAAAAACAGAAATGTTTTTTTCCGAGGTACTGCCTCTGCGAGAAACTGACAAATCCTCCAAGAGTATACTTGTCATGAATAAGTGCTTCTCATTAGCCGTTCGGACTCGGCAAAAAATTGTAGGTCCCCTCCATTCCTGCCAACAACACGCACACAGGAATGGTTGAGAGTTGTAAGTCACTAGGCCTTTGTTCTCCACGAGCTGTTGTGCCACCAAATTTATTTATTTAAATATGGAAATATGAAGCCTGAAAGAATTTCTTTTGCTTTTGTTTTTGTATTAAGTTTTTTTTTGTTGTTTAATTTAATTTTAAAAAATATAGATTTGTATAAAAAAGTTCAATTTGAATTCTACTCGTACCTCGATTTTTGTCAATCTATTTCCTTTTTTTCTTCAAATCTACTTCGACTTTTTTTCTCGAAGTAGTAACGCTGGTCTGGACCTATTTACGGGCCTTCGCAATACGTATCTGCCATTCGAATGGAAACATGGAACACCATTCACAGTAATTGAAATGGGTTACGAAGACTTCATAGAATTCTGGCTTGATACCCAGTTATAATCGTACAATAAATAATTTTTGATCTCTTATGGTTCACTTCATTTACCTACTACGTACCTGGTAAATTATGTTGGTTTTTTTTTTGAGAATATTTAGTTTGTGTTATTTATTTTTAGAGTTCTTTTTTAAGTTTATTTTCTATTGTTAAGCTAAAAGTTGACTGATTTTTTTCTTGTTTTTGACAAAAATTCACTGTCAAATAAACAATCGGTGCGTTATACCTAATTAATAAAAAAGACTTTTAGTTCATTTTCTAAGATTTTCGCTTGGTTTCTTCTTTTAAAATCTGAACAATTTTACGCCTTTGTTGGAAAATAAGTAAAAGTAATAAGAACAAAACTGGAACTATATCGAACTTTTACAAAAAACCCATAATTTTTTTTGAGTTATCGACCTTTAAACGGCCGAATTCAAAAAACAAGGTTTTTTGTGTAATGCCATTATTTTTGTTTTCAATGAGCGTTAAATTCAAAATATTCCAGACTTTTAGTAAAAAGTAAGCAAAATAGACATTATATACTTTATTTATTTATAAAATAAACATTTGATCATACGAGTATTTATCTATTATTTTTATGGTGTGGTGAGTGGTGGGATCTTACAGTAGAAATTTGGATTTTTGAAAATGTCCTTATTTTTTTTCAAACAAGTTATGGACACCCTACATATCAGTTTAAATCATCTTCATTTCTTAAGGAGAAATCCCACCTTTTGATCATCAAAAAAGTATTTTTCCAAAAATTTGAAACATTGAAATTTGAAAGCCCTCAAAACGAAACTTTTTTGAAATATCAATAACTATTTTCCAACACGAATTTGGCAGCTGGTGGCAGATCTGCAACATTTTTAAACTGAAAATTTAAAAATAATCAAAACAACTCCGGTTCCACCCTTCCACTCATTAACATACAAAAAAAGTATGTTCCCGAAAATAGGAAACACTGAAATTTTACCCGTTGATGCATCTTCTCAACGCCTTTTTTTTAAAAGCACATCAATCATAACTTCGATCGTGGAAATTTTTTAAGTATTATACAAGTTATTTTATTTAAACATTATCTGCATCATAATTTAACTTTGAAATGACGTCATTTTTCCATGCAAATTTTAAAATATCCCCTGAAAAAATCAATCAAAATAAAATTTGTTTCGAAACCTGTATAGGACTTGAACAGACCTTTCCAGTGATGTGCGTCATGATTTATTTGATTAACTTTGAAAAGACATCGTTTTTCTATGCAAATTTTGAAAAATCTATTGAAAAAATCAATCAAAATTACTTTTGTTTCGATACCTCTATAGGGCTTGAACAGACCTTTCCAGTGATGTGCATCATAATTTATTTGATTAACTTTGAAAAGACGTCGTTTTCCCATGCAAATTTTGAAATTTCTCCTGAAAAAATCAATCAAAATAAAATTTGTTTTGATACCTGAATTATACTTGAACAGACCTTTCCAGTGATGTGCGTCGTGATTTATTTGATTAACTTTGAAAAGACATCGTTTTTCTATGCAAATTTTGAAATATCTATTGAAAAAATCAATCAAAATTACTTTTGTTTCGATACCTGTATAGGGCTTGAACAGACCTTTCCAGTGATGTGCGTCATGTTTTATTTGATTAACTTTGAAAAGACGTCGTTTTTCGATGCAAGTTTTGTAATATCTCCTGAAAAAATAAATGAAAATTAAATTTGATTCGAAACCTGTATAATGCATGAATAGACCTTTCCAGTGATGTGGGTCATGATTTATTTGATTAACTTTGAAAAGACGTCGTTTTTCCATGCAAATTTTGAAATTTCTCCTAAAAAAATCAATCAAAATAAAATTTGTTTCGAAACCTGTATAGGACTTGAATAGACCTTTCCAGTTATGTGCGTCATGATTTATTTGATTAACTTTGAAAAGACATCGTTTTTCTATGCAAATTTTGAAATATCTATTGAAAAAATCAATCAAAATTACTTTTGTTTCGATACCTGTATAGGGCTTGAATAGACCTTTCCAGTGATGTGCGTCATAATTTATTTGATTAACTTTGAAAAGACGTCGTTTTTCCATGCAAATTTTAAAATATCCCCTGAAAAAATCAATCAAAATAAAATTTGTTTCGAAACCTGTATAGGACTTGAATAGACCTTTCCAGTGATGTGCGTCATAATTTATTTGATTAACTTTGAAAAGACGTCGTTTTTCCATGAAAATTTTGAAATATCTCCTGAAAAAATAAATGAAAATTAAATTTGATTCGAAACCTGTATAATGCATGAACATACCTTTCCAGTGATGTGCGTCATGATTTATTTGATTAACTTTGAAAAGACGTCGTTTTTCTATGCACATTTTAAAATATCTCCTGAAAAAATCAACCAAAATTAATTTCGTTTCGATACCTGTATAGGGCTTGAATAGACCTTTCCAGTGATGTGCGTCATGATTTATTTGATTAACTTTGAAATGACGTCATTTTTCCATGCAAATTTTAAAATATTCCCTGAAAAAATCAATCGAAATAAAATTTGTTTCGAAACCTGTATAGGACTTGAATAGACCTTTCCAGTGATGTGCATCATAATTTATTTGATTAACTTTGAAAAGACGTCGTTTTCCCATGCAAATTTTGAAATTTCTCCTGAAAATATCAATCAAAATAAAATTTGTTTTGATACCTGAATTATACTTGAACAGACCTTTCCAGTGATGTGCGTCATGATTTATTTGATTAACTTTGAAAAGACATCGTTTTTCTATGCAAATTTTGAAATATCTATTGAAAAAATCAATCAAAATTACTTTTGTTTCGATACCTGTATAAGGCTTGAACAGACCTTTCCAGTGATGTGCGTCATAATTTATTTGATTAACTTTGAAAATACGTCGTTTTTCCATGCAAATTTTGAAATATCTCCTGAACAAATCAATCAAAATTACTTTTGTTTCGAAACCTGTATAGGGCTTGAACAGACCTTTCCAGTGATGTGCGTCATAATTTTTTTGATTAACTTTGAAAAGACGTCGTTTTTCCATGCAAATTTTGAAATATCTCCTGAAAAAATCAATCAAAATAAAATTTGATTTGAAACCTGTATAGGACTTGAATAGACCTTTCCAGTGATGTGCATCATAATTTATTTGATTAACTTTGAAAAGACGTCGTTTTTCCATGCAAATTTTGAAATTTCTCCTGAAAAAATCAATCAAAATAAAATTTGTTTTGATACATGAATAAAACTTGAACAGACCTTTTCAGTGATGTGCGTCATGATTTATTTGATTAACTTTGAAATGACGTCATTTTTCCATGCAAATTTTGAAATATCTCCTGAAAAAATCAATCAAAATTAAATTTGATTCGAAACCTGTATAGGACTTGAATAGACCTTTCCAGTGATGTGCATCATAATTTATTTGATTAACTTTGAAAAGACGTCGTTTTCCCATGCAAATTTTGAAATTTCTCCTGAAAAAATCAATCAAAATAAAATTTGTTTTGATACCTGAATTATACTTGAACAGACCTTTCCAGTGATGTGCGTCATGATTTATTTGATTAACTTTGAAAAGACATCGTTTTTCTATGCAAATTTTGAAATATCTCCTGAAAAAATAAATCAAAATTAAATTTGTTTCGAAACCTGTATAGGGCTTGAATAGACCTTTCCAGTGATGTGCGTCATAATTTATTTGATTAACTTTGAAAAGACGTCGTTTTTCCATGCAAATTTTGAAATATCTCCTGAAAAAATAAATGAAAATTAAATTTGATTTGAAACCTGAATAATACTTGAACATACCTTTCCAGTGATGTGCGTCATGATTTATTTGATTAACTTTGAAAAGACGTCGTTGTTCTATGCAAATTTTGAAATATCTCCTAAAAAAATCAATCAAAATAAAATTAGTTTCGATCCCAGCATAGAGCTTGAATAGACCTTTCCAGTGATGTGCGTCATGATTTGTTTGAAATATTTTGAAAAGACGTCGTTTTTCTATGCAAATTTTGAAATATCTCCTAAAGAAATCAATCAAAATAAAATTTGTTTCGATACCAGCATAGAGCTTGAAGAGACCTTTTCAGTGATGTGCGTCATGATGTATTTGATTAACTTTGAAAAGACGTCGTTGTTCTATGCAAATTTTGAAATATCTCCTAAAGAAATTAATCAAAATAAAATTAGTTTCGATCCCAGCATAAGGCTTGAAGAGACCTTTCCAGTGATGTGCGTCATGATGTATTTGAAAAACTTTGAAAAGACGTCGTTTTTCTATGCAAATTTTGAAATATCTCCTAAAGAAATTAATAAAAATAAAATTAGTTTCGATCCCAGCATAGAGCTTGAAGAGACCTTTCCAGTGATGTGCGTCATGATGTATTTGAAATAGTCTGAAAAGACGTCGTTTTTCTATGTAAATTTTGAAATATCTCCTAAAAAAATCAATCAAAATAAAATTAGTTTCGATCCCAGCATAAGGATTGAATAGACCTTTCCAGTGATGTGCGTCATGACGTATTTGAAATACTCTGAAAAGACGTCGTTTTTCTATGTAAATTTTGAAATATCTCCTAAAGAAATTAATCAAAATAAAATCAATTTCGATCCCAGCATAGGGCTTGAATAGAACTTTCCAGTGATGTGCATCATGATTTATTTGAAATACTTTGAATAGACGTCGTTTTTCTATGCAAATTTTGAAGTATCTCCTAAAAAAATCAATCAAAATAAAATAAGTTTTGATACCTGCATAGGGCTTGAATAGACCTTTCCAGTGATGTGCGTCATAACTTTTTTGATTAACTTTGAAAAGACGTCGTTTTTCCATGCAAATTTTTAAATATCTCCTGAAAAAATAAATGAAAATTAAATTTGATTCAAAACCTGTATAATGCATGAATAGACCTTTCCAGTGATGTGCGTCATGATTTATTTGATTAACTTTGAAAAGAAGTCGTTTTTCCATGCAAATTTTGAAATATCCTGAAAAAATAAATGAAAATAAAATTTGTTTCGATACCTGTATTAGTCCAAGTCCAAGTCCAAGTCCAAGTCCAAGTCCAAGTCCAAGTCCAAGTCCAAGTCCAAGTCCAAGTCCAAGTCCAAGTCCAAGTCCAAGTCCAAGTCCAAGTCCAAGTCCAAGTCCAAGTCCAAGTCCAAGTCCAAGACCAAGTCCAAGTCCAAGTCCAGGTCCAAGTCCAAGTCCAAGTCCAAGTCCAAGTCCAAGTCCAAGTCCAAGTCCAAGTCCAAGTCCAAGTCCAAGTCCAAGTCCAAGTCCAAGTCCAAGTCCAAGTCCAAGTCCAAGTCCAAGTCCAAGTCCAAGTCCAAGTCCAAGTCCAAGTCCAAGTTCAAGTCCAAGTCCAAGTCCAAGTCCATATCCAAGGCCAAGTCTTAGTCCAAGTCCAAGTCAAGTCCAAGTCCAATTTTCAAGTCCAAGTCCAAGTCCAAATCTAACTCCAAGTCCAAGTCCAAGTCCAAGTCCAAGTCCAAGTCCAAGTCCAAGTCCAAGTCCAAGTCCAAGTCCAAGTCCAAGTCCAAGTCCAAGTCCAAGTCCAAGTCCAAGTCCAAGTCCAAGTCCAAGTCCAAGTCCAAGTCCAAGTCCAAGTCCAAGTCCAAGTCCAAGTCCAAGTCCAAGTCCAAGTCCAAGTCCAAGTCCAAGTCCAAGTCCAAGTCCAAGTCCAAGTCCAAGTCCAAGTCCAAGTCCAAGTCCAAGTCCAAAACCAAGTCCAAGTCCAAGTCCAAGTCCAAGTCCAAGTCCAAGTCAAAGTCCAACTCCAACTCCAACTTCAACTTCAACTTCAACTTCAACTCCAACTCCAACTTTAACTCCAACTCCAACTCCAACTAAAACTCCAACTCCAACTCCAACCCCAACTCCAACTCCAACCCCAACTCCAACTCCAACCCCAACTCCAACTACAACCCCAACTCCAACTCCAACTACAACTTAACACCGGCACTGACACGTCCGTTCAGCACGAAGGATTCCATAAGACTGGCGAAACACGTCCGTTCAGTTCGATGGATATCCTAAGACTGAAGCCCAGGCCCTATTATTGGGGTTTATGTGATCAACTTTGTTTACAACATTGGTTGATGGAATCGGAACAAGTTTTCAAAATATCTTAAAAACCATGCAACACAGGTTGACAACATGTTTTGTTTTGCTTTTAAATGATCTAACATCGGTGGTTGCCAACAAAAATTGAAAGAAACACGTCCGAATTATGAATTGGTGGACGATTTTTATTTTTTGTATATGTAAATATAAGTAAATTGCAGTCATTTTTGAGGCTTGAAACTTAAACACAATACTGCTAAAGTATCTAATTTCTCCCCTTACAATAAAATCATCTTCCCAAATATGGTTCTCCACTTAAAAAGATTTTTTAATTAATTTATTTTTTATCTGAAAACCCACCATTTTTGTTGATGAATGTTCTTCTGGCGTAGGTATCTACAAGGACCTCCCAACATAAATAATTTTTTTCTTAGCTTATTTTCACTTTTTTGGTTATTTATTTATTGGTATTCACATTTTTTCTTAAATTTTTCTTAAAAATGCGTTCTTTAATCGAACGTCGTTTTTCTTAGGCATTTTGTTACCTAATCGTTTTAAAAAACAAAAAGATTAATTTTTACGTACCTACCTATCTACCTACCTATCCCTGAGTTTCTTAAAATAAAAATCAATTAATTTAAACTACTTATTTTATATTCTCTTTTGTCTTAAAAATTTCTTAATGCAAAACAGCAAACAAAAAATAGAAAAAAAGATTACGACGGTGTACCTACAACAAGTCAAGCAAATCTGTCCATCCCTTTAGACTCTTGCTCCTCGTAGAAAATAATCGCCAAACACTGAAGAAACTATGAACATACATACCTACAAATATAGGTACCTACCTACCTAACGAAAATATTGATAATTTTGATCAAAACAACGAAAGTTACATGACACAGTTGATAGCATCGCTTTCTCATTTTTTCAACTTTAATTTCTTTCGTTTTGATGATCATCAAAATTGTAGAATCCATAAAATAAAATAAAATCTATGTTGGTAGGTATGTACATATGTAGATAAATTTCAATACCCCTTTTTTCTCAATGCACTTGCCAAGCACAAGATACAACAACAAGACCCAAGGACGAAGAACCCAGCCAAGAAAATACTCGTATCTAAATCCCTCGACAACAAAAAAACAAACAAAAACAAAACACAGGCAGTTCATTCTCTGGCCTCATTTTAATTTCGATCTGTCTGTAGGAAAGAAAAAACCAACAAACAAAAAACAACCCGGCCAATGTCTTTATTATTATTTAGTCTATGATAATGTCGATTAAATTTTAAGCTTAGAGTTGTTAAACTAAAATCTAGCTACTTCCTGCTTCGCACGATCACTAAATTTTTAAAATCTACTTCATTTTAAAAATCTCTGTTTCAACTTACTTCAATTTTACATTAATAGGTCAAATCTACTTCTTTTTGGTTGGTAGCCCCATCATTTCCATTAAAAGAAAAACAAATTTAGCACAATTTTAATTCAAAAATTAGTAGTTTTACAAATCATAGAAACTCAACGCACTCTTGTGTGAATAGGTAAAGTAGGTACCTTAACAAAACAAAACTAAAAAATTTAATAAAACCATGATGCAAAATATACATGAAGAAATAAGGTGTTTTTTTTTTCAACTTGAAATAAATATGGAAATATGTAGTACCTCGTGGCATAATGGTTAGTGCGTAGGACTGTCATGCCAAAGGTCTGGGTTCGATTCCCGGCCACTGCCACCTAAAAACAGAAATGTTTTTTTCCGAGGAACTGCCTCTGCGAGGGACTGACAAATCCTCCAAGAGTATACTTGTCATGAATAAGTGCTTCTCATTAGCCGTTCGGACTCGGCAAAAAATTGTAGGTCCCCTCCATTCCTGCCAACAACACGCACACAGGAATGGTTGAGAGTTGTAAGTCACTAGGCCTTTGTTCTCCACGAGCTGTTGTGCCACCAAATTTATTTATTTAAATATGGAAATATGAAGCCTGAAAGAATTTCTTTTGCTTTTGTTTTTGTATTAAGTTTTTTTTTGTTGTTTAATTTAATTTTAAAAAATATAGATTTGTATAAAAAAGTTCAATTTGAATTCTACTCGTACCTCGATTTTTGTCAATCTATTTCCTTTTTTTCTTCAAATCTACTTCGACTTTTTTTCTCGAAGTAGTAACGCTGGTCTGGACCTATTTACGGGCCTTCGCAATACGTATCTGCCATTCGAATGGAAACATGGAACACCATTCACAGTAATTGAAATGGGTTACGAAGACTTCATAGAATTCTGGCTTGATACCCAGTTATAATCGTACAATAAATAATTTTTGATCTCTTATGGTTCACTTCATTTACCTACTACGTACCTGGTAAATTATGTTGGTTTTTTTTTTGAGAATATTTAGTTTGTGTTATTTATTTTTAGAGTTCTTTTTTAAGTTTATTTTCTATTGTTAAGCTAAAAGTTGACTGATTTTTTTCTTGTTTTTGACAAAAATTCACTGTCAAATAAACAATCGGTGCGTTATACCTAATTAATAAAAAAGACTTTTAGTTCATTTTCTAAGATTTTCGCTTGGTTTCTTCTTTTAAAATCTGAACAATTTTACGCCTTTGTTGGAAAATAAGTAAAAGTAATAAGAACAAAACTGGAACTATATCGAACTTTTACAAAAAACCCATAATTTTTTTTGAGTTATCGACCTTTAAACGGCCGAATTCAAAAAACAAGGTTTTTTGTGTAATGCCATTATTTTTGTTTTCAATGAGCGTTAAATTCAAAATATTCCAGACTTTTAGTAAAAAGTAAGCAAAATAGACATTATATACTTTATTTATTTATAAAATAAACATTTGATCATACGAGTATTTATCTATTATTTTTATGGTGTGGTGAGTGGTGGGATCTTACAGTAGAAATTTGGATTTTTGAAAATGTCCTTATTTTTTTTCAAACAAGTTATGGACACCCTACATATCAGTTTAAATCATCTTCATTTCTTAAGGAGAAATCCCACCTTTTGATCATCAAAAAAGTATTTTTCCAAAAATTTGAAACATTGAAATTTGAAAGCCCTCAAAACGAAACTTTTTTGAAATATCAATAACTATTTTCAAACACGAATTTGGCAGCTGGTGGCAGATCTGCAACATTTTTAAACTGAAAATTTAAAAATAATCAAAACAACTCCGGTTCCACCCTTCCACTCATTAACATACAAAAAAAGTATGTTCCCGAAAATAGGAAACACTGAAATTTTACCCGTTGATGCATCTTCTCAACGCCTTTTTTTTAAAAGCACATCAATCATAACTTCGATCGTGGAAATTTTTTAAGTATTATACAAGTTATTTTATTTAAACATTATCTGCATCATAATTTAACTTTGAAATGACGTCATTTTTCCATGCAAATTTTAAAATATCCCCTGAAAAAATCAATCAAAATAAAATTTGTTTCGAAACCTGTATAGGACTTGAATAGACCTTTCCAGTGATGTGCGTCATGAATTATTTGATTAACTTTGAAATAACGTAATTTTTCATTCAAATTTTTAAATATCCCGTGAAAAAATCAATCAAATTAAAATTTGTTTCGATACCTGTATAGGGCTTGAACAGACCTTTCCAGTGATGTGCGTCATGATTTATTTGATTAACTTTGAAAAGACATCGTTTTTCTATGCAAATTTTGAAATATCTATTGAAAAAAATTAATCAAAATTACTTTTTCAAAATAGCTTTTTATGGCCTTTAGTCCTACAAATCGGCGTTTCGTCCGGCTTACTCACTTGGACTCATCAGTGACGTAGTGAGGGCCTTGTCATACGCAATTTGTATCAAGTTCAGTTCAACTTACATGAATTCTTTTACAAAAATCCACTGTAAACTATATCCAACAAGATTAGAATTCCTAATCATTAAGCTGGAAATTTTTTTGCCCGGGGCCAGGCATAGTTTCTATTAGAAGGTTTTTTTATAATACAAATTCTATATACTACTGAAATAAATCAGCCAAGTAGAAGACTTAGCATTAAAGTTGGACTTGTTGAATTATTGATTCAAAATAGCTTTTTATGGCCTTTAGTCCTACAAATCGGCGTTTCGTCCGACTTACTCACTTGGACTCATCAGTGACGTAGTGAGGGCCTTGTCATACGCAATTTGTATCAAGTTCAGTTCAACTTACATGAATTCTTTTACAAAAATCCACTGTAAACTATATCCAACAAGATTAGAATTCCTAATCATTAAGCTGGAAATTTTTTTGCCCGGGGCCAGGCATAGTTTCTATTAGAAGGTTTTTTTATAATACAAATTCTATATACTACTGAAATAAATCAGCCAAGTAGAAGACTTAGCATTAAAGTTGGACTTGTTGAATTATTGATTCAAAATAGCTTTTTATGGCCTTTAGTCCTACAAATCGGCGTTTCGTCCGGCTTACTCACTTGGACTCATCAGTGACGTAGTGAGGGCCTTGTCATACGCAATTTGTATCAAGTTCAGTTCAACTTACATGAATTCTTTTACAAAAATCCACTGTAAACTATATCCAACAAGATTAGAATTCGCCGATTTGTAGGACTAAAGGCCATAAAAAGCTATTTTGAATCAATAATTCAACAAGTCCAACTTTAAAGCTAAGTCTTCTACTTTGCTGATTTATTTCAGTAGTATATAGAATTTGTATTATAAAAAAACCTTCCAAAATTACTTTTGTTACGATACCTCTATAGCGCTTGAACAGACCTTTCCAGTCTTAACTTTGAAAAGACGTCGTTTTTCCATGCAAATTTTGAAATATCTCCTGAAAAAATCAATCAAAATAAAATTTGTTTCGAAACCTGTATAGGACTTGAATAGACCTTTCCAGTGATGTGCATCATGATTTATTTGATTAACTTTGAAAAGACGTCGTTTTTCCATGCAAATTTTGAAATTTCTCCTGAAAAAATCAATCAAAATAAAATTTGTTTTGATACCTGAATAATATTTGAACAGACCTTTCCAGTGATGTGCGTCATGATTTATTTGATTAATTTTGAAAAGACATCGTTTTTCTATGCAAATTTTGAAATATCTATTGAAAAAATCAATCAAAATTACTTTTGTTTCGATACCTGTATAGGGCTTGAACAGACCTTTCCAGTGATGTGCATCATAATTTATTTGATAAACTTTGAAAATACGTCGTTTTTCCATGCAAATTTTGAAATATCTCCTGAAAAAAATAAATGAAAATTAAATTTGATTCGAAACCTGCATAATGCATAAACAGACCTTTCCAGTGATGTGCGTCATAATTTATTTGATTGACTTTGAAAAGATGTCATTTTTCCATGCAAATTTTTAAATATCCCCTGAAAAAATCAATCAAAATAAAATTTGTTTCGAAACCTGTATAGGACTTGAATAGACCTTTCCAGTGATGTGCGTCATGATTTATTTGATTAACTTTGAAAAGACATCGTTTTTCAATGAAGACTTTGAAATATCTCCTGAAAAAATCAATCAAAATAAAATTTGTTTCGATACCAGCATAGTGCTTGAAGAGACCTTTCCAATGATGTGCGTCATGATGTATTTGAAATACTCTGAAAAGACGTCGTTTTTCTATGTAAATTTTGAAATATCTCCAAACGAAATCAATCAAAATAAAATTTATTTCGATACCTGCATAGTGCTTGAATAGACCTTTCCAGTGATGTGCGTCATGATTTATTTGAAATACTTTGAAAAGACGTCGTTGTTCTATGCAAATTTTGAAGTATCTCCTAAAAAAATCAATCAAAATAAAATAATTTTCGATACCTGCATAGGGCTTGAATAAAACCTTTCCAGTGATGTGCGTCATGATTTATTTGATTAAGTTTGAAAAGACGTCGTTTTGCTATGCAAATTTTGAAATATCTCCTGAAAAAAATCAATCAAAATTAAATTAGTTTCGATCCCAGCATAAGGCTTGAATAGACCTTTCCAGTGATGTGCGTCATGATTTATTTGAAAAACTTTGAAAAGACGTCGTTTTTCTATGCAAATTTTGAAATATCTCCTAAAGAAATTACTCAAAATAAAATTAGTTTCGATCCCAGCATAGGGCTTGAATAGACCTTTCCAGTGATGTGCGTCATGATTTGTTTGATTAACTTTGAAAAGACGTCGTTTTTCTATGCAAATTTTGAAATATCTCCAAACGAAATCAATCAAAATAAAATTTATTTCAATACCTGCATAGTGCTTGAATAGACCTTTCCAGTGATGTGCGTCATGATTTATTTGAAATACTTTGAAAAGACGTCGTTGTTCTATGCAAATTTTGAAGTATCTCCTAAAAAAATCAATCAAAATAAAATAATTATTGATACCTGCATAGGGCTTGAATAAAACCTTTGCAGTGATGTGCGTCATGATTTATTTGATTAAGTTTGAAAAGACGTCGTTTTGCTATGCAAATTTTGAAATATCTCCTGAAAAAATCAATCAAAATAAAATTTATTTCGATACCTGCATAGTGCTAGAATACACCTTTCCAGTGATGTGCGTCATGATTTATTTGAAATACTTTGAAAAGACGTCGTTGTTCTATGCAAATTTTGAAATATCTCCTGAAAAAAATCAATCAAAATTAAATTAGTTTCGATCCCAGCATAAGGCTTTAATAGACCTTTCCAGTGATGTGCGTCATGATTTATTTGAAAAACTTTGAAAAGACGTCGTTTTTCTATGCAAATTTTGAAATATCTCCTAAAGAAATTAATCAAAATAAAATTAGTTTCGATCCCAGCATAGGGCTTGAATAGACCTTTCCAGTGATGTGCTTCATGATTTGTTTGAAATATTTTGAAAAGACGTCGTTTTTCTATGCAAATTTTGAAATATCTCCAAACGAAATCAATCAAAATAAAATTTATTTCGATACCTGCATAGTGCAAATTTTGAAATATCTCCTAAGGAAATCAATCAAAATAAAATTTGTTTCGAAACCTGTATAGTGCTTAAACATATCTTTCCAGTGATGTGCGTCATGATTTATTTGATTAACTTTGAAAAGACGTCGTTTTTCCATGCAAATTTTTAAATAACTCCCGAAAAAATAAATGAAAATTAAATTTGATTCGAAACCTGTATAATGCATGAATAGACCTTTCCAGTGATGTGCGTCATAACTTATTTGATTAACTTTGAAAAGACGTCGTTTTTCCATGCAAATTTTGAAATATCTCCTGAAAAAATCAATCAAAATAAAATTAATTTCGATACCTGCATAGTGCTAGAATACACCTTTCCAGTGATGTGCGTCATGATTTATTTGAAAAACTTTGAAAAGACGTCGTTTTTCTATGCAAATTTTGAAATATCTCCTGAAAAAAATCAATCAAAATTAAATTAGTTTCGATCCCAGCATAGGGCTTGAATAGACCTTTCCAGTGATGTGCTTCATGATTTGTTTGAAATATTTTGAAAAGACGTCGTTTTTCTATGCAAATTTTGAAATATCTCCAAACGAAATCAATCAAAATAAAATTTATTTCGATACCTGCATAGTGCAAATTTTGAAATATCTCCTAAGGAAATCAATCAAAATAAAATTTGTTTCGAAACCTGTATAGTGCTTAAACATATCTTTCCAGTGATGTGCGTCATGATTTATTTGATTAACTTTGAAAAGACGTCGTTTTTCCATGCAAATTTTTAAATAACTCCCGAAAAAATAAATGAAAATTAAATTTGATTCGAAACCTGTATAATGCATGAATAGACCTTTCCAGTGATGTGCGTCATAACTTATTTGATTAACTTTGAAAAGACGTCGTTTTTCCATGCAAATTTTGAAATATCTCCTGAAAAAATCAATCAAAATAAAATTAATTTCGATACCTGCATAGTGCTAGAATACACCTTTCCAGTGATGTGCGTCATGATTTATTTGAAATACTTTGAAAAGACGTCGTTGTTCTATGCAAATTTTGAAATATCTCCTGAAAAAAATCAATCAAAATTAAATTAGTTTCGATCCGAGCATAAGGCTTTAATAGACCTTACCAGTGATGTGCGTCATGATTTATTTGAAAAACTTTGAAAAGACGTCGTTTTTCTATGCAAATTTTGAAATATCTCATAAAGAAATTAATCAAAATAAAATTAGTTTCGATCCCAGCATAGGGCTTGAATAGACCTTTCCAGTGATGTGCTTCATGATTTGTTTGAAATATTTTGAAAAGACGTCGTTTTTCTATGCAAATTTTGAAATATCTCCAAACGAAATCAATCAAAATAAAATTTATTTCGATACCTGCATAGTGCAAATTTTGAAATATCTCCTAAGGAAATCAATCAAAATAAAATTTGTTTCGAAACCTGTATAGTGCTTAAACATATCTTTCCAGTGATGTGCGTCATGATTTATTTGATTAACTTTGAAAAGACGTCGTTTTTCCATGCAAATTTTTAAATAACTCCCGAAAAAATAAATGAAAATTAAATTTGATTCGAAACCTGTATAATGCATGAATAGACCTTTCCAGTGATGTGCGTCATAACTTATTTGATTAACTTTGAAAAGACGTCGTTTTTCCATGCAAATTTTGAAATATCTCCTGAAAAAATCAATCAAAATAAAATTAATTTCGATACCTGCATAGTGCTTGAATAGACCTTTCCAGTGATGTGCGTCATGATTTATTTGAAAAACTTTGAAAAGACGTCGTTTTTCTATGCAAATTTTGAAATATTTCCTAAAGAAATTAATCAAAATAAAATTAATTTCGATACCTGCATAGTGCTTGAATAGAGCTTTCCAGTGATGTGCGTCATGATTTATTTGAAATACTTTGAAAAGCCGTCGTTGTTCTATGCAAATTTTGAAATATCTCCAAAAAAATCAATCAAAACAAAATTAGTTTCGATCCCAGCATAATGCTTGAATAGACCTTTCCAGTGATGTGCGTCATGATTTATTTGAAAAACTTTGAAAAGACGTCGTTGTTCTATGCAAATTTTGAAATATCTCCTAAAGAAATTAATCAAAATAAAATAAGTTTCGATACCTGCATAGGGCTTGAATAAAACCTTTCCAGTGATGTGCGTCATGATTTATTTGATTAAGTTTGAAAAGACGTCGTTTTGCTATGCAAATTTTGAAATATCTTCTGAAAAAATCAATCAAAATAAAATTTGTTTCGAAACCTGTATAGTGCTTAAACATACCTTTCCAGTGATGTGCGTCATGATTTATTTGATTAACTTTGGAATGACGTCATTTTTCCATGCAAATTTTAAAATATCCCCTGAAAAAATCAATCAAAATAAAATTTGTTTCGATACCTGTATAGGGCTTAAACATACCTTTCCAGTGATGTGCGTCATGATTTATTTGATTAACTTTGAAAAGACGTCGTTTTTCCATGCAAATTTTGAAATTTCTCCTGAAAAAATCAATCAAAATAAAATTTGTTTCGAAACCTGTATAGGGCTTAAACAGACCTTTCCAGTGATGTGCGTCATGATTTATTTGATTAACTTTGAAAAGACGTCGTTTTTCCATGCAAATTTTGAAATTTCTCCTGAAAAAATCAATCAAAATAAAATTTTCTTTGATACCTGAATAATACTTGAACAGACCTTTCCAGTGATGTGCGTCATAACTTATTTGATTAACTTTGAAAAGACGTCGTTTTTCCATGCAAATTTTGAAAATTCTCCTGAAAAAATCAATCAAAATAAAATTTGTTTCGAAACCTGTATAGGACTTGAATAGACCTTTCCAGTGATGTGTATCATAATTTATTTGATTAACTTTAAAAAGGCGTCGTTTTTCCATGCAAATTTTGAAATTTCTCCTAAAAAAATCAATCAAAATAAAATTTGTTTCGAAACCTGTATAGGACTTGAATAGACCTTTCCAGTTATGTGCGTCATGATTTATTTGATTAACTTTGAAAAGACATCGTTTTTCTATGCAAATTTTGAAATATCTATTGAAAAAATCAATCAAAATTACTTTTGTTTCTATACCTGTATAGGGCTTGAACAGACCTTTCCAGTGATGTGCGTCATAATTCATTTGATTAACTTTGAAAAGACGGCGTTTTTCCATGCAAATTTTGAAATATCTCCTGAACAAATCAATCAAAATTAAATTTGATTCGAAACCTGTATAATGCATGAATAGACCTTTCCAGTGATGTGCGTCATGATTTATTTGATTAACTTTGAAAAGACGTCGTTTTTCTATGCAAATTTTGAAATATCTCCTGAAAAAATCAATCAAAATAAAATTTGTTTCGAAACCTGTATAGGACTTGAATAGACCTTTCCAGTGATGTGTATCATAATTTATTTGATTAGGGGCGGTCGTGGATGTTCGGATCAGGAGTTTGTGGACATTCAAGAGTTTAAGAACTCTTAATGTGAACACCTTCGATCGCCCCGCGGTTTGTTTTTAATTATCCTAGTAATTATAAGAAAATTTGATTATCCCAGCAGAAAGCCATGTAAGCTAACGCTGTAGTTTTTTAAGTATTACTCTGTACATTTATGTAAGATTAATAAATAATAATAATAATAATAATAATTATTTGATTAACTTTGAAAAGGCGTCGATTTTCCATGCAAATTTTGAAATTTCTCCTAAAAAAAATCAATCAAAATAAAATTTGTTTCGAAACCTGTATAATGCATGAATAGACCTTTCCAGTGATGTGCGTCATGATTTATTTGATTAACTTTGAAAAGACGTCGTTTTTCTATACAAATTTTGAAATATCTCCTGAAAAAATAAATCAAAATTAAATTTGATTCGAAACCTGCATAATGCATGAACAGACTTTTCCAGTGATGTACGTCATAATTTATTTGATTAACTTTGAAAAGACGTCGTTTTTCCATGCAAATTTTGAAATATCTCCTGAAAAAATCAATCAAAATAAAATTTGTTTCGAAACCTGTATAGGACTTGAATAGACCTTTCCAGTGATGTGCATCATGATTTATTTGATTAACTTTGAAAAGACGTCGTTTTTCCATGCAAATTTTGAAATATCTCCTGAAAAAATCAATCAAAATAAAATTTGTTTTGATACCTGAATAATACTTGAACAGACCTTTCCAGTGATGTGCGTCATAATTTATTTGATTAACTTTGAAAAGACATCGTTTTTCTATGCAAATTTTGAAATATCTATTGAAAAAATCAATCAAAATTACTTTTGTTTCAATCCCTGCATAGGGCTTGAACAGAACTTTCCTGTGATGTGCGTCATAATTTATTTGATTAACTTTGAAAAGACGTCGTTTTTCCATGCAAATTTTGAAATATCTCCTGAACAAATCAATCAAAATTAAATTTGTTTTGATACCTGAATAATATTTGAACAGACCTTTCCAGTGATGTGCGTCATGATTTATTTGATTAACTTTGAAAAGACATCGTTTTTCTATGCAAATTTTGAAATAACTATTGAAAAAATCAATCAAAATTACTTTTGTTTCGATACCTGTATAGGGCTTGAACAGAACTTTCCTGTGATGTGCGTCATAATTTATTTGATTAACTTTGAAAAGACGTCGTTTTTCCATGCAAATTTTGAAATATCTCCTGAACAAATCAATCAAAATTAAATTTGTTTTGATACCTGAATAATATTTGAACAGAACTTTCCTGTGATGTGCGTCATAATTTATTTGATTAACTTTGAAAAGACGTCGTTTTTCCATGCAAATTTTGAAATATCTCCTGAACAAATCAATCAAAATTAAATTTGTTTTGATACCTGAATAATATTTGAACAGACCTTTCCAGTGATGTGCGTCATGATTTATTTGATTAACTTTGAAAAGACATCGTTTTTCTATGCAAATTTTGAAATAACTATTGAAAAAATCAATCAAAATTACTTTTGTTTCGATACCTGTATAGGGCTTGAACAGACCTTTCCAGTGATGTGCGTCATAATATATTTGATTAACTTTGAAAATGCGTCGTTTTTCTATGCAAATTTTGAAATATCTCCTGAAAAAATCAATCAAAATAAAATTTGTTTCGAAACCTGTATAGGACTTGAATAGACCTTTCCAGTGATGTGCATCATAATTTATTTGACTGACTTTGAAAAGACGTCGTTTTTCCATCCGAATTTTGAAATTTCTCCTGAAAAAAATCAATCAAAATAAAATTTGTTTTGATACCTGAATAATACTTGAACAGACCTTTCCAGTGATGTGCGTCATGATTTATTTGATTAACTTTGAAATAACGTCATTTTTCCATGCAAATTTTAAAATATCCCCTTAAAAAATCAATCAGAATAAAATTTGTTTCAAAACCTGTATAGGACTTGAATAGACCTTTCCAGTGATGTGCGTCATGATTTATTTGATTAACTTTGAAAAGACATCATTTTTCTATGCAAATTTGAAATATCTATTGAAAAAATCGATCAAAATTACTTTTGCTTCGATACCTGTATAGGGCTTGAACAGACCTTTCCAGTGATGTGCATCATAATTTATTTGATTAACTTTGAAAAAACGTCGTTTTTCCATGCAAATTTTGAAATATCTCCTGAAAAAATCAATCAAAATAAAATTTGTTTTGATACCTGAATAAAACTTGAACAGACCTTTCCAGTGATTTGCGTCATGATTTATTTGATTAACTTTGAAAAGACATCGTTTTTCTATGCAAATTTTGAAATAACTATTGAAAAAATCAATCAAAATTACTTTTGTTCCGATACCTGTATAGGGCTTGAACAGACCTTTCCAGTGATGTGCGTCATAATTTATTTGATTAACTTTGAAAAGACGTCGTTTTTCCATGCAAATTTTGAAATATCTCCTAAACAAATCAATCAAAATTAAATTTGATTCGAAACCTGCATAATGCATGAACAGACCTTTCCAGTGATGTGCGTCATGATTTATTTGATTAACTTTGAAAAGACATCGTTTTTCTATGCAAATTTTGAAATAACTATTGAAAAAATCAATCAAAATTACTTTTGTTTCGATACCTGTATAGGGCTTGAACAGACCTTTCCAGTGATGTGCGTCATAACTTATTTGATCAACTTTGAAAAGACGTCGTTTTTCCATGCGAATTTTGAAATATCTCCTGAAAAAATCAATCAAAATTACCTTTGTTTCGATACCTGTATAGGGCTTGAACAGACCTTTCCAGTGATGTGCGTCATAATATATTTGATTAACTTTGAAAATGTGTCGTTTTTCTATCTAAATTTTGAAATATCTCCTGAAAAAATCAATCAAAATAAAATTTGTTTCGAAACCTGTATAGGACTTGAATAGACCTTTCCAGTGATGTGCATCATAATTTACTTGACTGACTTTGAAAAGACGTCTTTTTTCCATGCGAATTTTGAAATTTCTCCTGAAAAAAATCAATCAAAATAAAATTTGTTTTGATACCTGAATAATACTTGAACAGACCTTTCCAGTGATGTGCGTCATGATTTATTTGATTTAACTTTGAAATAACGTCATTTTTCCATGCAAATTTTAAAATATCCCCTTAAAAAATCAATCAGAATAAAATTTGTTTCGAAACCTGTATAGGACTTGAATAGACCTTTCCAGTGATGTGCGTCATGATTTATTTGATTAACTTTGAAAAGACATTATTTTTCTATGCAAATTTTGAAATATCTATTGAAAAAATCAATCAAAATTACTTTTGCTTCGATACCTGTATAGGGCTTGAACAGACCTTTCCAGTGATGTGCATCATAATTTATTTGATTAACTTTGAAAAGACTTCGTTTTTCCATGCAAATTTTGAAATATCTCCTGAAAAAATCAATCAAAATAAAATTTGTTTTGATACCTGAATAATACTTGAACAGACCTTTTCAGTGATGTGCATCATGATTTATTTGGTTAACTTTGAAAAGACATCGTTTTTCTATGCAAATTTTGAAATAACTATTGAAAAAATCAATCAAAATTACTTTTGTTTCGATACCTGTATAGGGCTTGAACAGACCTTTCCAGTGATGTGCGTCATAATTTATTTGATTAACTTTGAAAAGACATCGTTTTTCCATGCAAATTTTGAAATACCTCCTAAACAAATCAATCAAAATTAAATTTGATTCGAAACCTGCATAATGCATGAATAGACCTTTCCAGTGATGTGCGTCATAATTTATTTGATTAACTTTGAAAAGACGTCGTTTTTCCATGCAAATTTTGAAATATCTCCTGAAAAAATAAATGAAAATTAAATTTGATTCGAAACCTGTATAGGACTTGAATAGTCCTTTCCAGTGATGTGCGTCATGATTTATTTGATTAACTTTGAAATAACGTCATTTTTCATGCAAATTTTGAAATTTCTCCTGAAAAAATCAATCAAAATAAAATTTGTTTCGAAACCTGTATATGACTTGAATAGACCTTTCCAGAGATGTGCATCATAATTTATTTGATTAACTTTGAAAAGACATCGTTTTTCCATGCAAATTTTGAAATATCTCCAGAAAAAATCAATCAAAATAAAATTTGTTTCGATACCTGTATAGGACTTGAACATACATTTCCAGTGAGTGCGTCATGGTTTATTTGATTAACTTTGAAATGACGTCATTTTTCCATGCAAATTTTAAAATATCTCCTGAAAAAATCAATCAAAATTACTTTTGTTTCGATACCTGTATAGGGCTTGGACAGACCTTTCCAGTGATGTGCGTCATAATATATTTGATTAACTTTGAAAATGCGTCGTTTTTCTATGCAAATTTTGAAATATCTCCTGAAAAAATCAATCAAAATAAAATTTGTTTCGAAACCTGTATAGGACTTGAATAGACCTTTCCAGTGATGTGCGTCGTGATTTATTTGAAATACTTTGAAAAGACATCGTTTTTCTATGCAAATTTTGAAATATCTATTGAAAAAATCAATCAAAATTACTTTTGCTTCGATACCTGTATAGGGCTTGAACAGACCTTTCCAGTGATGTGCGTCATAATTTATTTGATTAACTTTGAAAAGACGTCGTTTTTCCATGCAAATTTTGAAATATCTCCTGAAAAAATAAATGAAAATTAAATTTGATTCGAAACCTGTATAATGCATGAGTAGCCCTTTCCAGGGATGTGCGTCATGATTTATTTGATTAACTTTGAAAATACGTCGTTTTTCCATGCAAATTTTGAAATATCTCCTGAAAAAATAAATGAAAATAAAATTTGTTTCGATACCTGTATTAGTCCAAGTCCAAGTCCAAGTCCAAGTCCAAGTCCAAGTCCAAGTCCAAGTCCAAGTCCAAGTCCAAGTCCAAGTCCAAGTCCAAGTCCAAGTCCAAGTCCAAGTCCAAGTCCAAGTCCAAGTCCAAGTCCAAGTCCAAGTCCAAGTCCAAATCCAAATCCAAGTCCAAGTCCAAGTCCAAGTCCAAGTCCAAGTCTAAGTCCAAGTCCAAGTCCAAGTCCAAGTCCAAGTCCAAGTCCAAGTCCAAGTCCAAGTCCAAGTCCAAGTCCAAGTCCAAGTCCAAGTCCAAGTCCAAGTCCAAGTCCAAGTCCAAGTCCAAGTCCAAGTCCAAGTCCAAGTCCAAGTCCAAGTCCAAGTCCAAGTCCAAGTCCAAGTCCAAGTACAAGTCCAAGTCCAAGTCCAGTACAAGTCCAAGCCTAAGTCCAAGTACAAATCCAAGTCCAAGTCCAAGTCCAAAACGAAGTCCAAGTCCAAGTCCAAGTCCAAGTCCAAGTCCAAGTCCAAGTCCAAGTCCAAGTCCAAGTCCAAGTCCAAGTCCAAGTCCAAGTCCAAGTCCAAGTCCAAGTCCAAGTCCAAGTCCAAGTCCAAGTCAAAGTCCAAGTCCAAGTCCAAGTCCAAGTCCAAGTCCAAGTCCAAGTCCAAGTCCAAGTCCAAGTCCAAGTCCAAGTCCAAGTCCAAGTCCAAGTCCAAGTCCAAGCCCAAGTCCAAGTCCAAGTCCAAGTCCAAGTCCAAGTCCAAGTCCAAGTACAAATCCAAGTCCAAGTCCAGCTCGAAGTCCAAGTCCAAGTCCAAGTCCAAAACGAAGTCCAAGTCCAAGTCCAAGTCCAAGTCCAAGTCCAAGTCCAAGTCCAAGTCCAAGTCCAAGTCCAAGTCCAAGTCCAAGTCCAAGTCCAAGTCCAAGTCCAAGTCCAAGTCCAAGTCCAAGTCCAAGTCCAAGTCCAAGTCCAAGTTCAAGTCCAAGTCCAAGTCCAAGTCCAAGTCCAAGTCCAAGTCCAAGTCCAAGTCCAAGTCCAAGTCCAAGTCCAAGTCCAAGTCCAAGTCCAAGTCCAAGTCCAAGTCCAAGTCCAAGTCCAAGTCCAAGTCCAAGTCCAAGTCCAAGTCCAAGTCCAAGTCCAAGTCCAAGTCCAAGTCCAAGTCCAAGTCCAAGTCCAAGTCCAAGTCCAAGTCCAAGTCCAAGTCCAAGTCCAAGTCCAAGTCCAAGTCCAAGTCCAAGTCCAAGTCCAAGTCCAAGTCCAAGTCCAAGTCCAAGTCCAAGTCCAAGTCCAAGCCCAAGTCCAAGTCCAAGTCCAAGTCCAAAACCAAGTCCAATTCCAAGTCCAAGTCCAAGTCCAAGTCAAAGTCCAACTCCAACTCCAACTTCAACTTCAACTTCAACTCCAACTCCAACTTTAACTCCAACTCCAACTCCAACTAAAACTCCAACTCCAACTCCAACCCCAACTCCAACCCCAACTCCAACTCCAACCCCAACTCCAACTACAACCCCAACTCCAACTCCAACTACAACTTAACACCGGCACTGACACGTCCGTTCAGCACGAAGGATTCCATAAGACTGGCGAAACACGTCCGTTCAGTTCGATGGATATCCTAAGACTGAAGCCCAGGCCCTATTATTGGGGTTTATGTGATCAACTTTGTTTACAACATTGGTTGATGGAATCGGAACAAGTTTTCAAAATATCTTAAAAACCATGCAACACAGGTTGACAACATGTTTTGTTTTGCTTTTAAATGATCTAACATCGGTGGTTGCCAACAAAAATTGAAAGAAACACGTCCGAATTATGAATTGGTGGACGATTTTTATTTTTTGTATATGTAAATATAAGTAAATTGCAGTCATTTTTGAGGCTTGAAACTTAAACACAATACTGCTAAAGTATCTAATTTCTCCCCTTACAATAAAATCATCTTCCCAAATATGGTTCTCCACTTAAAAAGATTTTTTAATTAATTTATTTTTTATCTGAAAACCCACCATTTTTGTTGATGAATGTTCTTCTGGCGTAGGTATCTACAAGGACCTCCCAACATAAATAATTTTTTTCTTAGCTTATTTTCACTTTTTTGGTTATTTATTTATTGGTATTCACATTTTTTCTTAAATTTTTCTTAAAAATGCGTTCTTTAATCGAACGTCGTTTTTCTTAGGCATTTTGTTACCTAATCGTTTTAAAAAACAAAAAGATTAATTTTTACGTACCTACCTATCTACCTACCTATCCCTGAGTTTCTTAAAATAAAAATCAATTAATTTAAACTACTTATTTTATATTCTCTTTTGTCTTAAAAATTTCTTAATGCAAAACAGCAAACAAAAAATAGAAAAAAAGATTACGACGGTGTACCTACAACAAGTCAAGCAAATCTGTCCATCCCTTTAGACTCTTGCTCCTCGTAGAAAATAATCGCCAAACACTGAAGAAACTA
The DNA here is from genome assembly GCA_946251815.1 of Dasysyrphus albostriatus. Classification (NCBI taxonomy): domain Eukaryota; kingdom Metazoa; phylum Arthropoda; class Insecta; order Diptera; family Syrphidae; genus Dasysyrphus; species Dasysyrphus albostriatus. Next base: position 41,922,888 of record OX276337.1, on the reverse strand, counting down.
TGCACATACATACCTACAAATATAGGTACCTACCTACCTAACGAAAATATTGATAATTTTGATCAAAACAACGAAAGTTACATGACACAGTTGATAGCATCGCTTTCTCATTTTTTCAACTTTAATTTCTTTCGTTTTGATGATCATCAAAATTGTAGAATCCATAAAATAAAATAAAATCTATGTTGGTAGGTATGTACATATGTAGATAAATTTCAATACCCCTTTTTTCTCAATGCACTTGTCAAGCACAAGATACAACAACAAGACTCAAGGACGAAAAACCCAACCAAGAAAATATCTAAATCCTAAAACACAGGCAGTTCATTCTCTGGCCTCATTTTAATTTCGATCTGTCTGTAGGAAAGAAAAAACCAACAAACAAAAAACAACCCGGCCAATGTCTTTATTATTATTTAGTCTATGATAATGTCGATTAAATTTTAAGCTTAGAGTTGTTAAACTAAAATCTAGCTACTTCCTGCTTCGCACGATCACTAAATTTTTAAAATCTACTTCATTTTAAAAATCTCTGTTTCAACTTACTTCAATTTTACATTAATAGGTCAAATCTACTTCTTTTTGGTTGGTAGCCCCATCATTTCCATTAAAAGAAAAACAAATTTAGCACAATTTTAATTCAAAAATTAGTAGTTTTACAAATCATAGAAACTCAACGCACTCTTGTGTGAATAGGTAAAGTAGGTACCTTAACAAAACAAAACTAAAAAATTTAATAAAACCATGATGCAAAATATACATGAAGAAATAAGGTGTTTTTTTTTTCAACTTGAAATAAATATGGAAATATGTAGTACCTCGTGGCATAATGGTTAGTGCGTAGGACTGTCATGCCAAAGGTCTGGGTTCGATTCCCGGCCACTGCCACCTAAAAACAGAAATGTTTTTTTCCGAGGTACTGCCTCTGCGAGAAACTGACAAATCCTCCAAGAGTATACTTGTCATGAATAAGTGCTTCTCATTAGCCGTTCGGACTCGGCAAAAAATTGTAGGTCCCCTCCATTCCTGCCAACAACACGCACACAGGAATGGTTGAGAGTTGTAAGTCACTAGGCCTTTGTTCTCCACGAGCTGTTGTGCCACCAAATTTATTTATTTAAATATGGAAATATGAAGCCTGAAAGAATTTCTTTTGCTTTTGTTTTTGTATTAAGTTTTTTTTTGTTGTTTAATTTAATTTTAAAAAATATAGATTTGTATAAAAAAGTTCAATTTGAATTCTACTCGTACCTCGATTTTTGTCAATCTATTTCCTTTTTTTCTTCAAATCTACTTCGACTTTTTTTCTCGAAGTAGTAACGCTGGTCTGGACCTATTTACGGGCCTTCGCAATACGTATCTGCCATTCGAATGGAAACATGGAACACCATTCACAGTAATTGAAATGGGTTACGAAGACTTCATAGAATTCTGGCTTGATACCCAGTTATTACAAATCGTACTTTGATGGCATTTTCAATAAATAATTTTTGATCTCTTATGGTTCACTTCATTTACCTACTACGTACCTGGTAGATTATGTTGGGTTTTTTTTTGAGAATATTTAGTTTGTGTTATTTATTTTTAGAGTTCTTTTTTAAGTTTATTTTCTATTGTTAAGCTAAAAGTTGACTGATTTTTTTCTTGTTTTTGACAAAAATTCACTGTCAAATAAACAATCGGTGCGTTATACCTAATTAATAAAAAAGACTTTTAGTTCATTTTCTAAGATTTTCGCTTGGTTTCTTCTTTTAAAATCTGAACAATTTTACGCCTTTGTTGGAAAATAAGTAAAAGTAATAAGAACAAAACTGGAACTATATCGAACTTTTTCAAAAAACCCATTGAAGTAAGTCCAAAACTTTAAACGGTCGTATTCAAAAACAAGGTTTTTTGTGTAATGCCATTATTTTTGTTTTCAATGAGCGTTAAATTCAAAATATTCCAGACTTTTAGTAAAAAGTAAGCAAAATAGACATTATATACTTTATTTATTTATAAAATAAACATTTGATCATACGAGTATTTATCTATTATTTTTATGGTGTGGTGAGTGGTGGGATCTTACAGTAGAAATTTGGATTTTTGAAAATGTCCTTATTTTTTTTCAAACAAGTTATGGACACCCTACATATCAGTTTAAATCATCTTCATTTCTTAAGGATCATCAAAAAAGTATTTTTCCAAAAATTTGAAACATTGAAATTTGAAAGCCCTCAAAACGAAAGTTTTGAAATATCAATAACTATTTTCCAACACGAATTTGGCAGCTGGTGGCAGATCTGCAACATTTTTAAACTGAAAATTTAAAAATAATCAAAACCACTCCGGTTCCACCCTTCCACTCATTAACATACAAAAAAAGTATGTTCCCGAAAATGGGAAACACTGAAATTTTACCCGTTGATGCATCTTCTCAACGCCTTTTTTTTAAAAGCACATCAATCATAACTTCGATCGTGGAAATTTTTTAAGTATTATACAAGTTATTTTATTTAAACATTATCTGCATCATAATTTAACTTTGAAATGACGTCATTTTTCCATGCAAATTTTAAAATATCCCCTGAAAAAATCAATCAAAATAAAATTTGTTTCGAAACCTGTATAGGACTTGAATAGACCTTTCCAGTGATGTGCGTCATGAATTATTTGATTAACTTTGAAATAACGTAATTTTTCATTCAAATTTTTAAATATCCCGTGAAAAAATCAATCAAATTAAAATTTGTTTCGATACCTGTATAGGGCTTGAACAGACCTTTCCAGTGATGTGCGTCATGATTTATTTGATTAACTTTGAAAAGACATCGTTTTTCTATGCAAATTTTGAAATATCTATTGAAAAAAATTAATCAAAATTACTTTTTCAAAATAGCTTTTTATGGCCTTTAGTCCTACAAATCGGCGTTTCGTCCGGCTTACTCACTTGGACTCATCAGTGACGTAGTGAGGGCCTTGTCATACGCAATTTGTATCAAGTTCAGTTCAACTTACATGAATTCTTTTACAAAAATCCACTGTAAACTATATCCAACAAGATTAGAATTCCTAATCATTAAGCTGGAAATTTTTTTGCCCGGGGCCAGGCATAGTTTCTATTAGAAGGTTTTTTTATAATACAAATTCTATATACTACTGAAATAAATCAGCCAAGTAGAAGACTTAGCATTAAAGTTGGACTTGTTGAATTATTGATTCAAAATAGCTTTTTATGGCCTTTAGTCCTACAAATCGGCGTTTCGTCCGACTTACTCACTTGGACTCATCAGTGACGTAGTGAGGGCCTTGTCATACGCAATTTGTATCAAGTTCAGTTCAACTTACATGAATTCTTTTACAAAAATCCACTGTAAACTATATCCAACAAGATTAGAATTCCTAATCATTAAGCTGGAAATTTTTTTGCCCGGGGCCAGGCATAGTTTCTATTAGAAGGTTTTTTTATAATACAAATTCTATATACTACTGAAATAAATCAGCCAAGTAGAAGACTTAGCATTAAAGTTGGACTTGTTGAATTATTGATTCAAAATAGCTTTTTATGGCCTTTAGTCCTACAAATCGGCGTTTCGTCCGGCTTACTCACTTGGACTCATCAGTGACGTAGTGAGGGCCTTGTCATACGCAATTTGTATCAAGTTCAGTTCAACTTACATGAATTCTTTTACAAAAATCCACTGTAAACTATATCCAACAAGATTAGAATTCGCCGATTTGTAGGACTAAAGGCCATAAAAAGCTATTTTGAATCAATAATTCAACAAGTCCAACTTTAAAGCTAAGTCTTCTACTTTGCTGATTTATTTCAGTAGTATATAGAATTTGTATTATAAAAAAACCTTCCAAAATTACTTTTGTTACGATACCTCTATAGCGCTTGAACAGACCTTTCCAGTCTTAACTTTGAAAAGACGTCGTTTTTCCATGCAAATTTTGAAATATCTCCTGAAAAAATCAATCAAAATAAAATTTGTTTCGAAACCTGTATAGGACTTGAATAGACCTTTCCAGTGATGTGCATCATGATTTATTTGATTAACTTTGAAAAGACGTCGTTTTTCCATGCAAATTTTGAAATTTCTCCTGAAAAAATCAATCAAAATAAAATTTGTTTTGATACCTGAATAATATTTGAACAGACCTTTCCAGTGATGTGCGTCATAATTTATTTGATTAACTTTGAAAAGACGTCGTTTTTCCATGCAAATTTTGAAATATCTCCTAAACAAATCAATCAAAATTAAATTTGATTCGAAACCTGCATAATGCATGAACAGACCTTTCCAGTGATGTGCGTCATGATTTATTTGATTAACTTTGAAATAACGTCATTTTTCCATGCAAATTTTAAAATATCTTCTGAAAAAATCAATCAAAATAAAATTTGTTTCGAAACCTGTATAATGCATGCATAGACCTTTCCAGTGATGTGCGTCATGTTTTATTTGATTAACTTTGAAAAGACGTCGTTTTTCTATGCAAATTTTGAATTATCTCCTGCAAAAATCAATCAAAATAAAATTTGTTTCGATATCTGTATAGGGCTTGAATAGAACTTTCCGGTGATAGGCGTTATATTTTAGCCGCGTAAAGTTAGCATGACACTTTTTTGTTTTTGGAAAAAAAATATTTTCTGAAAACGCCATTAATTGCCAATTAATTGCCGTAAATTTGCCGTGAAAACAAAAAAATTGCCGCTCTTATCGTTTGCCCACAAAGAGCCATAACGTAAGTTTTATGTCTTACACATTTAACTTTTTAATTTTTGGTCAAAAATTAATTTTGAAAACGCCATTAATTGCAGATTAGTTTCCGTAAACATACCGTGAATTCAAAAAAATTGCAACTCCTACGGTTTGCCCACAAAGGGCAATAACGTAAATTTTAGGAGCAAGGCTAGCATGACAACTTTTGATAACAATATTTTTAAAAGCGCTATTAATTGCCGATTTATTGCAATAAACAACAAAATTGCCGCTCTTATAGTTTGCCCAAAAAGGGCCATAACTCTAATTTTATGTGTAAACATGAATTTATAATTTGTGTTCAAACATTATTTTTGAAAACACCATTAATTGCCGATTAATTGCCATAAGCATGAAACTGAAAACATTGCTACAGTTTGTATACAAAGGGCAATAACGTGAATTTTAGGCGTAAGTAAACAATATATTTAATATATATATATATAATACGTTGATATCAGTCAGATTTTTCCAAACCGGTGCAAAAACTTGTTTTAATCGCCCCTTCGCTAACTTTACACCCAAAATTTACGTGATTGCAATTTGTGGGCAAACCGAAAGAGCGGCAATTTTTTTGTTTCCAGGGCATATTTACGGCAATTAATCTGTAATTACTGGCATACTCAAAAGTAATTTTTTCGAAAGTTGTAATGCTAACTTTACGCGGCTAAAAAACTGGGTTGATAAGGTTGAAGCCAAAAGGGCAGACCAAGAAATAGATTAAATAGCAAGACTCACTTCTATCGCTTTATTTTTCATCGTTATGTCAGGTTTGATCAACAAATTTTCGAGTTGCATTTGTGTCAACTCTGAATGGAAATGGAAAATGAAATGGAAACTTCATCATAGGTAAACTCCAGTTTTGCCTAACAACAGCTTAAGCAACATCTATGAATATGCCCCATTTCGTTTATTTATATTTATTGAAAATTCTCTTTTCACTCAATATTCGAATTTTCTATCTAAATGTGAGATAATTGATATATGTAATGAGAATAACCAATATACATTTAGATAGGTATAGATAGGTATAGATAGGTAAAGTAGGAACAAACTCTTGAAACTCTTATACATACATACAACCAACAAAATCTCTCATTTAAATGGCTTATGAAAGATACTTGAAAAAGGCGAATCCTTGACTGAACCATGCTCATTTCCCTTGAAACTCTGGAGATCCCATTTATGCACCGCATAGCTTTAAGGCGAATTCAAGAACCCCGATCCGAGGTCCACAGTTCACAAGAAGATACCCTTTGGCTCTAGGAAAAAGAAAGACTCAGGCTAAATTCAACCTCTTTCACATCTAACAAACACACACGCATACAGATACTTACACACAGAATTGAGAGATTCTTCCTGACAATAAAAAGATGAATTTCCCTGTGGCTCTTTTGATTGCGCTGTGTGTGTGTCTGTGTACATCAAGCTTTATTATAAGAGTATGATTGCCACTGCCACAACATTTTATGTTTAAAAAAAAAATTAAAAATTAAAACAAAAAACTTATTTTCTTGTTTATTTATTTATGGAGTCAGTGAATTTAAAGAAATCAAAGTGATTTTAAAAGCTATACATTCAATTCTTAAATTATTTGAGTCAGTCAAAATCCGTTTAGCCGTTCAAGATTCAAAGTTTGAATAATTTCTTTGTTAAGTTTCATTGAAGGCCATCATTGTTGTCTGCTATGTTAATAAGAAAATATTTAATTAAAATCTTTGAAGCGGTTTTCGAGAAAGTGCCTACCGCATAGTTGAATTTCTTTAATTTTAAATGATTTTTGTTTAGTTAAAAATTTCATAAAAAAATTTCATACCAAACTAGGAACCAAAGTGGCAACTATGTTCAAGAGCCTGATGGAACATCAGCCAGGGCCAGCTTCGCCTGCAGAGAGTTTGCAGTTCTCCTCATCGTCTGAGAGTATTACAATAGGAGTATAAAATGCCTTAGAGCCAAGAAAGCGGAATGATGAAGGAAAATTACAGAAATAAATTCATTCTCCAAAATCATCCCGGAGGCCCTAACAAAATGTGAAACGAGGTGGTAGGGTCTATGTAGATAGAGGGCTTGGGTGGGCAGCTTGTTGCGATGCGAAACAACGCGATACGATATACAACGAAACGGCTAGCCTTTTTCTAAGGCAAAAGATACGCTATGTTGCTAATATGCCCTTTGCTATATAGGTACCTACACGGCTCCTGATGGGATTTGTTGTCCTCTTCCATGAAGTAAGGATGCTAAGAATGGCAAAAGTTCCTATGCATATACTCATATATAAGGCGCAGTATTTTTATGCTCAAAAGTACGTGCAATATGGGCCGCCAACATCAGTTGGAACATACTTATATAAGTCCACACCACACACACACTCACCCACTAGCCTTTGTATCCCAGAATCCCAGTAATATAGGTCGCCGCCGGCTACAAGCTTGTGTTATGTGTATATTCATACATATAACTATATAAGAAGGTATAAGAGCGACGAGCGATGGTGGCGGCGGCGCCTCTGCCGGATGGATGTAAAGTAATCAGAATTTAATTGCCCAGGGGTCATGGTCTGGTTGCCTAGTGGCATATCATTTTATATATCCTCTACCCACCAATCCCCCTACATCTTTCCCCCTTTTCAGATCTACTCTTTATCTCCCCATACAGTTTATACTGGTAGTAAGTTTAAATTCATCATTTTTTCGACCGCAGGGCATTTTTACGAGAAGGTAAAATGAACGAAATGAGAATGATTGTGTTTACCTTCTGGATTGGAGTGTTTGTTCTCGTGGGTGGATGTACACACAGTACAGGGTGAATAAATGAAACAGGCTTTTAGATAATTCTTATTTGATAATTTAACTGCTCGTAGTTGAAATAGAATGCCATTGGATTGTATTTATTTAATTTGTTCGAAACGGTTAGATTATATTGGTTTCGTGTAAACGAAAAGTGGGGTTTTAAAAATGTTCAGTACAGGGTGGGCCAAATAATACCTACCAATGGTGGTGAGGTCTAAAAGAAGGGTTGCCATCCTATCAACCGTCCGTCAGTATGTAGGTAAAAGTCTGTGAATCAATACTAAAACTATTCACCAAACTAGAGCCTATAGAGAACGGTCAAGCAGATTTCCTGCAAATTTGGTTTTGATTTTGTTTTTTTGTTTTCTAGGTATCAAAGCTACGGGTAGCTGCCGTACAACAATTTATGATTTTTTCAAGCTTTATTTGATGGAAAAGCACATAACGGAAAAAGGATTCTGAAGTTTTTTTTATGAAATTTATTTGATGTTTGGTTTATTACTAAGTATTCTTTTGAATAGCTTAGCTAATTTTGTTCCAAATTTGTTACCAGCATCTAGTTATTTCCAACAAAGAAAAAGTCATTTGAATTCAAAAATACATTAATTTTTATGGATGTCCACAATACCAGAAAAGCCTCGGTATCGGAAACCGAAACAATATCAAGTTCATAGAATTGCTGGTTTCTGTGGCAAAAATTTGGAATTTTTTTATTCTTACTAAATCTAATTTTAAAGCTCAAACTTAATTCTAATCGATAGCTCCAAGGCTTTCGAAACGATACCGAGACGAGACTTTGGTATACGAAACGAAACGAGACTGAGTTTTTCGAAACCGATACCGGAGCATTTTTCTTTTGCTTTGTTTTTCTGAAACCAATCATTTGAATAAAACATTTTAGATTTGGCTTCTTTCTTCTAAAGGTGGAGAAAGTGACTTAAGAGAAATGCAGTAACTGCATCGCATATTTTTTTATCTTGGTTTCTCGGAAACGGCTCCATTAATTTTGTAACAGCATTGTTTCCTGCTATGATATTGTGAAGAAAACTTATATTTCGGACAACTAATCGAAACCTTAGAAATTGTGAAACAAGCTCTTTAAAAGTCTGTTCGTGTACTTCCCATATCTACGAATTTCTACGAATTTAATTTTTTTTATATGAGCTTTGACAGATCTTTGGGCTAAATTCGTAGAAATTCGTAGTTTTGGGAGGTACGCGAACAGACATTAAATTCTTAAGACAAAAAATAAAACTTTTGTTTAAGAGATAGTCTCTCATCTATTATGCATATTTTTGGTCATTATTTTTTATTAAATTTTTGAAACACCGAGCGAGTTCAACTACAAGATCAAGAACATGTCCCCATTCAAGTCGTGGTACTGAGACGATACTGAAATTTTTCGATTTTGAATATACCGAGACGATACTTACAAAAGTATCGCTTGGTTTGGTATCGTGGCAAGCCCAATTAGTTTTATAAAACCAAAAAAACAATTAAAACAAAATTCTTTTTCTTAAGTTGGTTTTTTTCATATCAATATATTTTTCTATTTTAAAACCTTATAAAATTTGGAGGTTTTTCTAGATATATGTGTGGCCTCTTCTGTAAGTAGACATTAAAATGATTGGGGAAAGGCTAATAAAATATTTACCAACCCTTTCTTTAAATTAGAATTTATTTTATGGTTAAAAACTAGAATCAGGCATTAATAGATGGAAGCATGACAAAGGATTAGAAGAGGGTTTAAAGAATTTTTTTGATGATGTTCTAATGTAAATGGCCTCAAACAAATAGAATTATTCATAATTAAAGTATTTGGTTCGTGTATTCTTGAATTTACTCATGAAATAATATAGTTTTGAACTTTCGAAATAGATGTGGCATATAATACGGGTTTTTCCATTAAATTTAATTTAATTAGGTATCTATTGTGTGCACCTTCACATGCATAGTGGGTGTTATTTTAGACGTGTGGCTTTCAGATGAAATAAAACGCATATAATCTAATGTTATGGCCAAGAGCTTAGCTTTATTATAAAAATAAGGGTTTGTCATTATGCTTTTAATATGATTTTGGGCAAGTGGCTCCAGCTGAGAGGGCCAAATTTTCGGGCTCTAAACCTTTGGCACCTCATATCTAGGAAATTGTTAATTGGTTAGTAATTGGTCAGAAAAGGTTAACTAGTCCTAGAAATTGGTCAGCCCTAGATTACTTGTATTAAAGGCTTAAGGTTTCTCAAGGTCACTCAAGGTCACGCATGATTTCTGGAACCTCATTAAAGGGAAATTTACAAAAACAAAGCATACCATCCGAAAGATCTCTGTTTTCGAGATTAAAGGTAAAGTATTTACAGTGCCATAGTTTTTTTCTATGAATTTTAAGGTCACAAAAAAACTCTTGGCACCTCATTTGGATCATTCCAAAAAACTAAGTATGGCATTTTAAGGGCCACTTCATGGTCATAAAAGGTCAGCTATTTTCAGTAATTGGTCAGCCATACATTTTTTTAGTGAATTTAAAAAAAATCAAAGTCATTGCGATTTTCAGGACCTTATTTATGGGAAATTTTCAAAAGATTAAAATCACCTGAAAAGCCTTAAGGTCTTTATAAAAGCTCAGCTAGTTTCAGTAATTTGTCAAATATAGATTCTTTGTTACAATTTTTTAAAGTTTGTTTTTTCAAAGTCACGAACGATTTTTGGCACTTGGGTAATTAAAAAAAATTGCTCTCTGATAGGTTACTAGATCATTTTAGAAAGGGCCAGTTAGTTTCAATAATTGGTCAGCCATAGATTTGTTGTTATGAATTTTTATCATTATGCCAAAAAACGTTCGTGAACTTGAAAAAAAACCTTAAAAAATTGTACAAAATTATCTATAGCTGACCAATTACTGAAACTAGCTGACCCTTTATAAAGATCTTAAGGCCTTTCAGTTGGTATCAATTTTTTGCAAATTTCCCATAAATGAGGTGCCAAAAATCGCAATGACCTTAATTTTTTTTATTCATTAAGAATTCATTAAAAAATATGTATGGTTGACCAATTACTGTAAAGAGTTGACCTTTTATCACGATCTAGAGATCTTTCGAATGGTATACTTTTTTTGTAAATATCCCTTAAATGAAGTGTTAAAAATCACGCGTGACCTTGAGGGACCTTGAGAAACTATAAGCCTTTATAACAGGTTATCTAGGACTGACGAATTTCTAGGACTAGTTGACCCTTTCTGATCACTTGGCGTTCTCAAATATCAATTTTCCCTTTTACGAGGTGTCAAAGGTCCAGAGCCCAATTTTCGACCACTTTTTGCAGCAATTAGGGGCCATATGTCAGCAATAACGTGCTGAATATTCTCTTCAAAGGCGTCAATCGTCTCGGGCTTATCAGCGAAGACAAGCGACTTCACATAACCGGTGGTGACCACGCCATAGGTCCACGACCGACGCGAGATAATGCGCTCACTATTTCAATAAATTGATTGTTTTGCGATGCGTCGAGCGAACCGAACCGAACTTCAGTGACTAAGCCGTGCATCAAAAACAAATTTTGAATGCAACATCGAGAGTCATCGTGTAAGCCGAAATTGGTTCTTACCGCTCCCTAGATATCTGGGACCATATGAGTGTGTAGTTTGACCTGCGAGATAGAAATTCACTGAAAGTGAAAAACGGATTCCTTGTTATGACTGGATGAATTTTCTTCAAAGTTTAGAAGCTTTCAGCAGCTACACAATACTAAACTTAAGAAAAGAAACCAAAAACTGCTCTTGGTAAACTCTAATTTGGCTGGAAAATCATAACTCCGAAAGTGCATACCTTTTTTTTACTTTCGATTTTCATGAAAACTGTAGACTGATTTTAAATTTTTTTTAGGCAGAAGCTTTTAAAAAGTTTTAATAACTAGTATTTTTTACCTAAACTTTCAAAGTAATAAATAATTATGGTATTTAAAAAAACAATAGATTTTTGTTCGAAAACTCAACATATGTATTTCAAAAATGACCTAGCCGATTTTGGGAAATTTTAAACTGAACTGCTGTTTAATACTTTTTAGAATATTTGAAAATAACATTTTTCAATGTTGAGAAAAATATCATTTTTCTCGAAAACGACTCTTACGATTTTCGTACAAAATTTTTCATACAAGGTCATACTCCACTTGTGTGCCTCACCTAAGGTGGGGTCTTGCTCTGCTATACAGCACATCAGGTGTAGATTTGAAGACTCATCGGACTGGTACGTCGGTGTTCATATGCTCCACGTATTCCAGCCGCTGTATTTTCAGCTTTTTGAGTTAATTTTGTTGTAAATTCTTCTTCTGCATACTCCATCGATACAGACTAGACCGAAGATCACCCAAAAGAATTTTCCTTTCAAAACAGCCAAGCAGATTCTCATCCGTTTTTGACAGGGTACATATGCTTCTGCCAAATATATCAGGACGGGGATGATTTATATATTTACAAACAAATGTTTTTTTTCGGATTAAAAAAAAAAAAGTCAAAAAAAATTTGTTTAAAAATCAAATATTTGGAAAACTAAACAGTCGATTTTTATAAAACTCGGTATTTAAGCGTTTTTTAACATTCTTGAAAGTATTTTAAGAAAAGAAAATGTCCTTTTATGAAAAAACAGGAACGGTACCTCCCATTCAAATGTTAAAAAACCGTTAAGAAAAATATTTTTTATTAAAAATGGCTTTATCAAGTTTTGTTAAACTTTTCCTGTCTGCTTAAAATAGTGCGATATATTATTTATCAAAAATAATAGGAAATTAACAAATAGCAATTATAAATAGTACCTCTGATAAAATGTTTTTTTTTGTTTATTATGAGTTTAATTAATGGCTAAACAATTTTTATAATTTTATAATTTTTTTATATATAAATTTCCAATAAGATTGAAAAGTATTGCATTTCAAAATTTTCAACAAAAAAAGTTTCTTTTTTTTTTTAATTCGATGTCTCAAAAACGAGCTGACAATTTTTTGTATAAATTTTATGTTTATATGAACTTAAATAAATACTTAAAATTTGAATACCAAAAATTTTACTTAAAAATGTTTTCAGAATTTGATGTAAAGGGTTTTTCAAACGGGACGCTACAAAAGTAGAGCGACAGGGACAGCAAACGACGTTATATTTCTTGCCGCTCTTTTGACATTTCTCTTCAGTAAGGTTTGCCATTTCATGATGGAAAGATATACGAGCCAACAACGAGTCGAAATTATTAAAATTTACTACCGAAATTCGGAGTCAGTGGCCTCAACGTTAAGAGCGCTACGTCCAATTTATGGTCGTCATAATCGTTCTAGCAGATCAACAATTGAGCGTCTAGTGGAAAAATTTGAATAAACAGGCACAGTACAAAATGTTCCTGTGGCAGTGAGACAAAGAATTGCACGTAGTGTCGAGAATATTGCTGCCGCTGAGGCTTCAGTTGCAGAAAGCCCAAATGTGTCTCTCACACGTCGTTCTCAAGCGTTGGGCATCTCTGTGATTGATTCTCTGTGAAATGATTCGGATTTTCATCGAAAAATCATCTTCAGCGATGAGGCTCAATTCTGGCTGAATGGCTTCGTCAATAAACAAAACATGCGATATTGTCAGGCAGCAATCCAAACGTACTCCATGAGTCATCATTGCATCCCGAAAAAATTACGGTTTGGTGTGGTTTATGGGCTGGTGGCGTCATTGGGCCGTACTTCTTCCGTGATGATCAAGACCGGCACGTTACTATGAATGGGGATCGCAACCGTTCAATGATAATCGATTATTTTTGGCCCCAATTGGATGATATGGACTTGGAGGTCTGTGATTTGACGCCGTTAAACTAATTCCTTTAGGGCTACGTCATGTCCATAGTCTATGCCAGCAAGCCAGCGACGATTGATGAACTTCGTACGAATATCGAACGTGAAATTGCAGCAGTATCGGCTGATTTATGCTTGAAAGTCGTCAAAAATTGGGTTCAGCATCTGGAATTCTGCAAGCGTGCCCGTGGTGGCCATGCAAAAGAAATCGAGTTCCATACATAATGGCATCGAACGTAGTTTCACAATAATAAAGAATTTCATTGATATCCAAAACCGTTTTTATTTTATTTAAAAAAAAACTTTTGTAACGCTCTTATTGAACAACCCAATATAAGAAAATTATTTAAGAAAAAAACCGCTTCAATGATTTTGAATTTTTTTTTTCCATACAATCATATACAATCAAGAATTAAGATGGCGTTCTTTTTTCATCTAAAACTTTCAAAGGCTAATTTAAATATCGTTTTTTATGCTTTTAAACATTTTTTTTTTAATATTTCCATGACTTCACATATAATTTTTGTAAACCCAAAGCGTCATGAACATACGAGCAAATACGTGCAACACAGTCAAGCATTTAATTTTGTTAGCTAAGCGTAATCTATTATTAACTACTAAATATTAAAAAACATTTACACTTAGCAACTATTGGAACGGTTTTTGATTTTGAATTTTTTGATTCGGATCGAATTTGAAATTATGTTTCTATGAACAAATTTCGAATATGTAAGTTGAAATAAAATTTGATACAAAAAAGGGTATTTTTTGCAATAAAAGTAAGGGTAGGGTTGGGAGGATTCGACTTCTTTTCTGAAAAATGAATATTTGATCGATATTTTTTTTATTTGAAGCCATCAGTCACACAAAAAAATCATTTCATCCTAAATTTCTCCAAGAAATTGTTTCATTGATTTCATATTGATTACTATTATTATTATGAAAATAAAATATCAATTGTACTGATTGTACTGGAAAAATAACCCAAAAACACTATAAAATTTAAGAGCATGTCTAGCCTAAATATTATTTCTTAGGCCATACCATTTTTTTAAAGCACTGACTACACAATAAAATAATTAATGATTATATCCAAAATTTAGGTTTCGTTCAGTATTATTCTTGTATGAAACCCAGAAGTTTGTTATTTTAAGATGTTTGTATCATATTTTTTTTTTTTTAATATTAGTTTTCCAAAAAAATTACTTTTGACTATAGGTCGACTATAGGAATAAGTATACGACTATACGAGCAGTAAATTTGTCTCCAATTAATAGTACCTACCCATAAGATTTTATATAGTCGACTTTCTGTCAAAAGCTCAAAGGTTTCAATTGAAAAACTGCTTAGGAGATTTAAAAACATGATACATACGGGTATAATGAATTCTTGGATCTGTTGAATATATAGCCAAAACTAACCATGCCACAGTTTCGATATTTGAATTCAGAAATTTTTTTGTTTTCGTTCTGAAAATATTAAAATGTCATATAAGGACTTACGAGGTATTGACAGAAGTCCAACAATATGTTAAAATAAAGGATTTTAGAGCCTTTTCTTAGATTCCCAAGCAACAGACTTTTTAAGGTTTCAATGAGAAAAAAGTAAAAATTATTTTACCTTTCACATCCTATTAAAAAAAACAGGCTTTTATATACAGTGTTCCCCGCTTGATTGAACAGGCCATTTTATTTGATTTTTTTGATCAATTCACCGGAAACCTTTCCATGCTTTGCGTTCTTTAACTGCAGTTTTTTAAGATCAATGAACCGAAGTGCAATTAGCCAGTGAATACTGTAGTTTCTTGCCTATTTAAATAAAACCAGATACCAATTACTAATTCTGCTTTTATATTTAACTGAATAATGAAGATGAGAACGCAAATACTCTAATAAGTTTTCATCGAGATACATTATAGTAACTACATTTATTGAAGCTTCCATCTTTATACTTCAAAACTAAACTCCTTGCACTCGCCACCAATACATCCATCAGATCCAAATTTGAATATAATAATTTCCATCATCATCTTCAAAATTAACGGAATTCTGTGCATCAAACGAGACTGCTTTAGGGTAAGTTTCATTGATGTGCCTTGCGGCAAACTTCTGGAATATTTTCTCTCTCTCTCAATCTAACTCAATATCATGGCAAAACTATATTAAACCCAATATAATACACGAAAGGCATTAGTCAGTCACAAAGAGATGCAAAGAGAAAGAGAGAGAAAGATATGGAACTCCTTTAAGACAGCCTCAAGTGCCAAAATTCGAAATTGCAAAATAAGACTAAGAGCCTGGCATTCCGAACCCAAGCAAGCACCATATTATCTTCGCAGAGACCGGATATTCACAGGGAGCAGCATCAGCCAGCTCTAGAGAGCGAGCCAACATCACAAGATGCCCCAAGGCCGTTCTCTAATGTTTCTTCCCGATTCGGCTCAAGGCCATTATAATACTGCTGGCATCCTGTTTTACATTTAAATGATAAAACCGTTTGCTTTTGCAAAACAACACACAGAAGCTATATTCCAGCAAAGCAAGATTGAATGGACAGCCGACTATATGACGACGCCGACGACGACGAAGACGACGATGACGACGAGGACGCTCAGTTCGGTTTCGTATGGTTTGGTTTTGGGTCTTCGGTTATATAGAGTACGAGAGTATCTCTGGCAAACATCATCTCTCGTGTCGAGATACAATCACAATGGCAAACGAATTTGCCATCATGCTGGGTAATTAAAATTCCTGGCTCATGATGATGGCAATGGCAACAACAAACATAAAATACAACGAACCAACAAAAAAAAAATAAAAAACAAAAATATCAAATCCAGAATCTGGTTGGTGTATCTGCTATTAAAAAAAAAATCTCATATAAGCTTTTTACACTCCGATACAATTTTTAAGGTCAGATATTCAATCTCAGTGATGTTAATTTTTTTTTTATTTTGGATCTAACAAAAATGATCTAAATCAAAGATTTCATCATAATAATGCCTTTTTCAGTATCCTCCTTAAGTTATTAAGGTTATGTTATATCCCCCTGACTGGTATAAAAATAATTTTTATAAATGTGCGAGCACTATTACACTATTTTTACATTCAGACGAGTTTTTCTAGGGACAAACAGATGAAAGCACTACAACTCATTTGTTTGTTGATTGGTATAAACTGGTATAAAAGATAAACCAAGTAGAAAATAGTAAAAAAAAATAGAAGGTGATTTGTATAAACTGGTCTAAAAGGTGTACCAAGTAGAAAATAGTAAAAAAGATATGAGTTGAAAGGTAGAAACTCGTCTAAAAGGTAAAAATATGAGGTGATTGGTATAAACACCTCTAACGAACTGTTATGCTAATGAAAAATAATACCCAAATTTGTATTAATGCTTCCATCAATTGGTATAAATTATTTTTACTCACATCCACATAGGCCACAAAACAGTTCAAGTACATACAAAATTTGTTTTACTCATAAAAAAATTATTTGCCGTAGAACATTTTTACATTTTTATATAAAGTTTTAGTTTTATACCAACTAGAAGAATAAAAACAGCTTTGAGTTCATGTCAGTTAACCTTATTTCTTGGGATAAAGGAACTTTAACTTATTTTTATTGAACGAAATACAGGACATTTTTTTTTGTATTGCTGAAAGGAATAGTAAAAATTAATTTGTTCAAATGAAGCAAAACATCCAAGAACTTAAGAACTATTTTTGTCCCTGATCAAGTGAAACGCAGTGTTTATATACTTTGTAGATACAAATGGGGGGATGCAATAATTATAAACAATTTGGTTTTCCGACTCGTGCATTTTGTGACTCTTCTTTTGGCGACGACGACGGCGACGATATCGGTGCCACCACCACCAACGCCGCGCCGGAACGCACCAGAGCCTTATCTCAATTCTAATCACTGTCACAGTCGACTTTTCCCTCTAACCTTTTTAGAACACAATTTAATTGCTCAGATACAATTAAGGATAATTCATAAAATCGACTTTGAATGGGTCTTTTCGCGAGATTTAAGTGGGCGAATAAAGAGTGACGAGGGACGATGACTAAGGCTGGAAGCGGGGAATGGCAAACGGGCCCAGGCGCGTTCGTTATGCCCGATGGGTGCGAAATTATGCCAAAGCGCGAGAACTAAATTCCTCGTTAACATGTAAATTGACTTTTAAAGGATGTGCTTGGATATTGGTGGGCCTTTGATGGTGATTTTGTGTTTTAAATAGCGATGCGGCTCGGCTGCGACAACGATGATGATGCGATTCGATGGTGGAGTTGAATTATGTTATTTTAGCAAACAACGCGAGGACTTAACAACATAGATTGGTATTGGCAGTCAAAGACATCATGTGTGTGGTTTTGTGCTGAAAGGTTATTTGTGTATTCCCCACCATAATTACAACCTAACCCACGAACCAAAGAGAGCTTTTAGAATCAAAAGAATCCCATATAGCAGGCAAGAAAATACTTTTTGAAGGCATGAAATTCGATAAGCTAAAAATGCCTGAGGGTTGCTACACCACCACCGTACCGGGTTTGTGTTGTTGCAAGTGATAAGGCGATTGTTTTGATGCTGTGATTTGGTACTTTGCCTTATGGGATAGGCTTTTCGACGGAAATTTTGCTTTGTTCGAAAATTTGAATATTAATTTGAATACATATTATTTGGTTTGTTTGGTTAACTTTATTAATTATTTCACTTTAATATAGATTGGAAAGGTGATATTCTACAAAGCTTTTATAAATAAAACTCCCCTTCTCCAGTAAACTAGTCAGTGTTGCAGGATGTCATACTTTGGAGTAGACGTTCACATTAGGAAACGCTGAGAGGACAACCAACGAAACCAAAGAAATTCAAAGATCATATATCTTGATTCTAAAGCAGTGTATGTTGAACTTATGAACAAGATTATAAAAGGCAAACATGTTTCAGTAATTGGTCAGCCATGATCTAATGACCATTTTCCTTTCAAATGTTTTTCTCGAATTATCCAAATGTGGTATTATGACTCTAGGTCTTGACCTTGAACTTGAAAAAAAAACTCTAAGAATTAAATAAAATCGTTGGTCTTCCTCTTAAGATATACGTAATTCGAAAAATTCAGTCAATTTGTGCTCAAAAGGGCGTGCACAAGGAGAGAAAATTGTGGGGTAGCTTTGATTTCCCCCCTATTTAATGTTTGTACTGAATCCGAATCTGAAGTTTGCGACTAAAATTTCGTGACGCAACATGCAGAAATTTGCAAAAACTGCTACATAAATGCAAATTGACTGAATTTTTTTAATTACGTAGTCTAAAACAAAGACTAAGAATTTCTCGAAGGGGAGAAAGGATTTTTTAAAACATTTAAAAAGAATTATGAAGAAAAATGTTCATGATTTAAAAAGACTATAAACATTTTTTTGCAAAAAAAATACTTCGACAAAAAATATAACCCCAAATTTGCATAAAAAATGCATGTTTTGTATATCTTAAGATTCAACTATTTAAAAAAGGTGACCTGCTAGAGCAATTTCAAGAACTGATTCAAACTCAGCGCATCGAAGTCCATCAAAAAAGTAAATGTCATAGACACAAATTAAAAATGTTCACATAAAGTATTTACTTAGTGCTTTGGTTGGATTTTCAAAAACGGTAAAATACGTCAATTTCAACTAGCGCTTGAGTCCGAATGCATTGTCGCAGAAAAAAACCTTAAACAAAGATTCATTGGAAATTTGTAGTTTTCAAGCCATTAGTGAAAAAGTCCCAGAAAATGCAACTTTGCATCAAATTTTTGTACGCAAATCGTTAGGAGGTATTTATTTATGTGCAGCCAGTCAACAACCAAAAACATCAGAGCAGGAGTTGCTCAAGGATCAAAGCTGGGACCGTTCCTCTAAAACAAAGCTATAAATTTGCTTTATGCGGACGATTCACTAACATAGTTCTAGTTCTAGAGTTCTACACAACATGGGGCATCAAAGTCAACTCAGCCAAATCTGAATTGGCTTGTTTCAGAAGACCATCGGGACAGCGAAGTACACCCAAAGCTTAAAGCTGCCGCAGCATTATTATCAATCTGCCTGACGGATCACAACTGACAACTAAACCATCGGTGAAATATCTGGGTGTCAACTTTGAGAAGAGGTTACGCTTCAATCCGCATGTAACAGCTACTCTGAAGAAAGCAAACTACGCTTTCCACCGCATCCACCCCCTAATGAGGAAAAGGAATGGACTCAGCCAAAGCACGAAGTTGCTTCTTTATAAGCAACTTCTCAGACAGATCATCACATACTGCTTTCCTGTTTGGTTTACTATTTCCAAAACCAGCATGAAAAAACTGGGAGTGTTCGAGAGGAAGATCTTGCGGATCTGCACGGGACTCCACTTTGACCAACGGCGACGAAAACATTTCAGCAACACGCGACTCTATGAGGCATTCAGAATAATACCCCTTGACAAATACATGATCAGTGCTGCCAAAATACTGACGAGCAACCTTAGCAATCATCCAAACCCTCTAGGGAGAACCATCACAACTGAAGAGAGACACACCGATCCACGATACCTTGATGTAACAGCACTACTGGACGAAGGAATCATTCTTATCAATGAAGACGAGGCAATTCAGTTTTACGAAGATGCAGCGTCGAACTACTACCGTGGCTAGAAGCCACCCCACATCCTCCCAAAAAGACAACCGGATTTGAACAACCTGAAACGAATCATCTACATATTATAAAATATAACCATCAATCACAATCTTTTAAATAATTTTGTATAAAAATAAAAACAATGTATAAAATTAGGCCCCTAATGTGCTTCAATAAGATTTCGGTACTGCTAACTTTTGCTAAATGTAAATTTTTATAGTTTTTGGAAGAAAATCGTATTAATTTTACCATACAAAAATAATTTATTAAAATTGTAAGGATTTTTTAAAATTTTGTTCTCGTTCATTTAAATATAAACTCTAAAAATCGTAGGAGATGTTTCCGAAACAAGAAAATTAATAAAGTGGGCAGATTTACTTAGACCAATTAACCAATTTTTGTTCGTCCATAAGAACAAGCTCTGAAAATTTCATAGAAATCGTTGCAGCTGTTTCCGGGAAACAAAGGAATAAGAAAAGTGGGCGTGGAAGTAGGATTTTTTCTAAAACCATTTTACCAATATTTCTTCCATAAGAACAAACACTGAAAAATTCTTGGAAATCATTGAGGTGGTTTCCGAAAAACAAAGAAATAGGAAAACGTGGACGTGGTAGTGGGCAAATTCTACTTAACCATTTTTTTTTATTTTTTCTCTCATCATTATAACGAACTATGAAAATGTCATGCATAATGGTGTAGCTGTTACACGATTAACTAAGATTAAGGAAAAGTGGCACCTCTGCAAGGGGAAGGGGGTCACCCACTTAGATTTAAGTTATATACTTCTCCCCTCGAAACGACCTGCAAAATTTTAGCCTGCCGCTTTTTATTTTTCATTTACGGAGCAAAATCGCATCGTCACCTCCAAGTGGTGCCCGCTGGATAGCCAATTAGGTGAACTAACGACGAGCGTTGGATCTATTGGATCCAAGAGCTGAGACACCTGAGTTACCTTCTCAGGAACTAGGAGCATAAGATAAGACATCGCTCTGAAGAACCAGCTCTCCATGAAACCCAAGAGCGTCTGACGCATAATGTGCGGCTCATTGGTCAGCGTCTGATCCCATAGGGGCGGCTGTATTAAAGACCTTGAATAGAATAAGTAACGAAGCTATTTATGGGTAACAAACAAAAGTTACAAAAAAATAAAAAGAATATGGCAATGAATAAAACAAATAGATATTGTACCCCAGGTGGCAATCCAGATAAACTGGTAAATCCACTCTCTTCGGAGATCGGTCCTACGGATTCTGGGGAGGACCAATTATTGCTAACAGGAAGTAGACGGAGTTCTAAAACACTGAGGACTCCACCAAAAATATTCTCAAGGGTCACTCCATCGAAAACCCTTACCGAAAAATCAAATGACAAAGAAGTCATTAACGAAAAAGGAACCAAAATCTATGAAAAGATCGAAATAAAAGATCCGCAGTGTTCCAAAAAAAGCAACGAGATCCACCAAGTTGAATCCGAAAATTATTTCGAGGAATGGCAAAAAGAAATAATAGCCAGAAAAAAACTTGAAGTGCTCGTTGAAAGTCTTCAGCAACAAGTTAAGAGACTTGAAGAAAAAGTCAGCTTGCTAGACAAGAAAACTTCAAATAATGACAGCAAGACTAGTCCAAAAATACTTGTATTGAAAAGCCCACCAAAAACCATTGAGTTTCATACTGATGAGGAAGAGCTTCTTTTTGAAACAGATGGTAACAGAAATAAACGTAAATCCAAGAAACGGAAAGCAGAGGGTAGCCCAGAGACTGTTCAAAAAATTAAGCAGGTAGCTTCAAAAGCGGATATTCCTGCAACAGTGAAAACATCAAACAATGAAATAAAAGATGTATCCCAAAAGAAGTCTTTTGCTAAAGGTACTAAGCAAACTTCACCACCTCCAATCATGATTTCCGGATTGACAATGTTTGGTGAGCTTAAGAGCATAGTAGAAAAATGCAGTAATAAGGCATGTAAATATACATCATACAATAAAGACAACTGGAAAGTCATTGTTGAAGACGCCGATGCGTATAGATCTATCACTGAAGAATTGAACAAAAAGAGAATTCAGTGGCACTCGTACGAAAATAAAGCTACAAGGTCGATAAAGGTAGTAGCAAGAGGCCTCCACTCTTCATGTGATGCCAAAGATATTGTCGAAGACCTTATTCAAAAAGGTTTCCAAGCTCTCGATGCGAATAATCTTATTAAAAATGAGACAATCAAAGACTCCACTGGGGTATCAACGACAACAAGGAGATCTCTACCTTTGTTTATGCTCACCTTTGAAAATAAAGAAAGTCTCGATAAGATCTACAGTATAAAATCAATTATGGGAATAGTTGTCAAAATTGAACCACTACGAAAGTCAAAAATTGTTCCACAATGTAAACGCTGTCAGGCCTTTGGGCATACACAAAAATACTGCAATCGTGAGTTTGCTTGTGTTAAATGCGAAGGCAAGCATGCAACTAAAAACTGTCCCATGGGCAGAGAACAAAAAGCGAAATGCGTTAACTGTCAAGGCAACCATCCTGCAAGTTACAGAGGATGTCCAGTTGCCAAAAAATTCCAAGACACAAAAAGAAAAAACAAAACTGGGAACAAGCTAAGAAACCCAACAAACACAAAAGCAATAGTTGAAAGCAAAAAAGTAGCCGTTGAAAACAAAACTAAAAATCAACCGCCAAAAGCAATTGCACTAAGCAAAAGTGATGAAAATAAATCCTATTCCCAGATTGTTAAAAATGTGCGGAAGAACGAAGAAACATCTATTAAAGAAATGCTTGAACTTATCCTGAAAAGGATTGACAAACAAGATTTAAACATAAAACAGCTAAGCGAAGAAGTCGCTCTTAAGAAACAATGATGGACAGAACACTCAAAATCGCAACATGGAATGCAAACGGTCTTTTACACCATGTATCAGAACTAAACATCTTTTTAGACATTGAGCATATAGACATTTGTTTGGTGTCCGAAACTCACCTCGCTATAGAACAAAATCTTGATAATAAATTACCTAACTATACGTGTTATCACGCTCCGCACCCAGCTGACAAAGCTAGGGGAGGATCGGCAATACTAATAAAAAAGTGCTTAACACACTATGAAGAGCCGAAGTTTACTAATGAAAACATGCAAGTAACCACAATTAGTATTGGTATAAAAAAGAAAGAGTTTAAGATAGCATCTATATACTGCCCTCCGAGGCGCTCTCCAACTGAAGAAGACTATGCAGAACTCCTAAATTTGTTAGGACATAACTTCCTTGTTGGTGGCGACTTCAATGCTAAACACACCCAATGGGGATCTAGGCTCATAACAACGAAAGGCAAACGGCTATATCAAGCAGGCCGCAAATACAACTGCGAATTTTATTCTTCTGGCTCGCCAACATATTGGCCATCTGATTCTAACAAAATACCAGACCTTATAGACTTTTTCGTAGTAAAAGGTATTAAACGAAATCATATAAGTGTCGAAGGTAATTACGATTTATCGTCAGATCATACTCCAGTAATATTATCACTGAGCGAAGCAGAAATAATAGAAAAAAGTAATCCTAAGCTCGTGAACAAAAGAACAAACTGGAACGAATTCAGAGATAAACTTGAAAGTTTTATAAACCTAAGATCCCCTATGCAAACAATTGAACAGATTGATCATGAAGTAGAACAATTTATTGCTGATGTGCAACAGGCTGCAGAAGAAAGTACTCCAACAATTTCGAACTCAAGAGAAAAAGAAATAAAATATCCTGTCGAAATAAAGGAGCTGATCTTGGAGAAAAGAAGAGCTCGAAGAAAATGGCAAGCTACGAGATTTCCAGGTGATAAGGCAGTTTTTAACCGTCTTAACAATGAACTAAAGAAAAGAATCTGTGAATTTAAAAGTGATTCACTTAGTAGATTCCTGAATAGTCTGACGGCGGATGCTTCTACGGAATACTCCTTATGGAAAGCAGCTAAGCGCCAAAAAAGACCACAGGCACAAAACCCGCCAGTAAAATCTCAAGATGGTAAATGGATCGGAAACCCAAAACAAAAGGCTGATCTCTTCGCTGAACATCTCGCGAATGTTTTTAAGCCATTTCCAGCAACCACAGCTACAGATCCATTACAGTTTGTTGATAGAAACGACGAATGTGAAATTCCTTTTGTCACGCTCAAAGAAGTAAGAAGTATGTGTCAACATAAGTTGTCTAACAAAAAATCACCAGGGTACGATCTAATAACTGCTCAGGTTTTGAAAGAAATGCCTTCGACAGCCTTCAAAAAACTCCAATTTATAATAAATGCATGCCTTAAACTAAGATATGTGCCACATCATTGGAAAATTGCAGAAGTCATTGTTATACCTAAGCAAGGTAAGCCACCAACAGAAGTAACATCTTACAGACCTATATCGCTTATACCAATCATGGCAAAAGTTTTCGAAAAACTGCTTCTGAAAAGACTAAGCAGAATAATAGAAGAAAGAAGACTAATTCCGAGCCATCAGTTTGGATTTAGAAATAAACATTCCACGATAGACCAAGTGCATCGGATTACGGATGTTGTGGAAAAAGCACTTGAAGAAAAACAAGTATGCTCGGCTATATTCTTAGATGTTGCTCAAGCCTTTGACAAGGTTTGGCACTTGGGACTTGAGTACAAACTGCAAAGGGATCTTCCCAGGCAGTACTACGAAATACTGAAATCCTACGTTACGAACCGACTCTTTAGAGTACGGTACGACCAAAATTACTCGGAACTAAAGAAAATTGAAGCCGGTGTACCACAAGGAAGTGTCCTAGGACCAACCCTGTATCTGTTATATACAAGGGATATTCCAGTGGACATCAACGCTATCATGGCCACCTTTGCTGATGATACTGCAATATTGGTGCCAGATAAATCCGTTACGAAGGCTACACAAAAACTGCAAAATGCAGTCGATAAAGTTAGTGATTGGACGCAAAAATGGCGAATCAAACTAAATGAAACAAAATCGACGCATATAAACTTTACAAACAAAAAAATAAACAATGTTCCAATTCTTATAAACAGTACAACAGTACCTTACTCCAATACTGCCAAATACCTTGGAATGACTTTGGATGCAAAGCTTAAATGGAAAGAGCACATCAAAAAGAAAAAAGACGAACTAAACTTGAAGTACAGAAAAATGTACTGGTTACTAGGAAAGAACTCTGACCTATCTATCCAGAACAAACTAATGTTATATAAGCAAGTACTGAAACCCGTTTGGACATATGGCATCCAACTATGGGGCTGCACAAAGAAAACAAATGCTGAACCCATCCAAAAATTCCAAAGCAAGGTCCTTCGCGGAATAATAAATGCCCCTTGGTATATAAGAAATAGCGATCTACATCGTGACCTTCAAATTGAAATGGTTACAGAAGTGGTTAAAAAACACGCTGTATCACACAATCAGCGACTGCAAAGTCATACCAACTCCGAAATGGAGACCGTCTTAAATGTACGAGACAATGTTCGGAGATTAAGAAGAACCAAGCCTCATGAGCTGATGGTCTAAAAGCTATGGAAAGTGTTATAACTTAAACTTCCCACAATGCGACTTATAAATTAAGAAAGAAAAATCATTTGTCGATCTTTCATAGATTGGTCCTGATTCACCGGTGGTTTTAGTGCGGTAAGAGTCCCACACTACTTGGTACCGATTCTTACCGAGTGTCTTTTGAAGATTTCCATCGGATAATAAAAAAAAAAAAAAAAAAAAAAAAAAAAAATTTACAATTCTAATTTTACTTTACTAAACATATGGAACGTACCATTATTTAAGTAACACAAGAAACTAATTGCATGCTATAAATTTCTCCAAAAAATTGTTTCGTTGGCTTTGTATTGATAATAATTATTAATTTTATGATATACACGAACCATTCAGAAGAAAACTATCATACATTTTTACTACAGAATTCGTAAATTAAATTGAAATCACAAATGGGTCTATTCTAAACGAAAATAAGTTTCAACCAAGCGCAAATCGATTTCACTCATATGTAAATAATTAATTTTACCCAAACGCAACTTGATTTAAGCAAAACGCAAATATAGCTAAAATATACCCATTCGCAAATAACACTGGTCTGCAAAACTTTACTTTTTTTTCGCCTTCAAATAATTTTTTGAAATTATAACAGATTTGCCTTTTTTAAATCTATATCTGGTTTCAGACAAATTCTACCAAGCACAGTTTTTTATATTGATTTTTGAAGAATATGAATGATTTGAAGAATAGAGTCCTTTTTGGTAAGGTTAACCTGGTAAAAAATTAAACAACTGTGCCTATTCAGCTCAAATTTGGAGTTCTTATTCCACATCATATTAACTTTTAAATGAAACCACACATGTTTCCTTCATCAATGTTTGCTAACATTTGAAACCGTTGTTTTTAAAGAAAACTGCAGAAATTAAAAAAAAATACGTAGTTTTATGATTTAGACTGAAAAAAAAAACATCTGATTAGGGAGATAGTGGAAATTCTCTTCAATATTCGTTCTCAGTCAAGTATATAAAAGAGATTTTGATCAAAGGATTCAAAAAGAAATTTATTGAAGCGTATTAAAATCCAAAAAAGTTATTTTTCATAATTTTATTTCACTGATAGTACATACCATACAACCAGGTTTTGACATTACAAATATTAGTTGTAGGTTGGACTTTTCATATTTGTTCCTTGAAGCCAAAATCATAACAAATGAAATTGACATATTCCTTCTCCCAGCGCTCCCCCCTCCCACATCCCCACCCCGTTAAGCCTTTGTTTTTTAAAATTGATTTTTTTCAATACCTATTCTTCTGAGAGAAAAAGTTTGTAGATAAGAAACATTAAGCTTACAATTTTGAACAATTGTTGCCATGGGGCCGATTCTCAACAGTTTGCACCTTAAAAGATAGAAAGTGGCAAAATCTCCAAAAATGAGTCTTACATTTTTGTACCCAAGTGATTTTTGGAAACTTTGTTTTTTTTTTTTTATTTAGGAAGATAAAATAAAGTTCTTTCAGATCCAATTAGTAGTTTTGTAAAAATATATTTAGTGGTGAAGTAATTCAACGCCAAATGTACCCACAAAACGTGTTGTTGACATGTTTATGTTGAAATATCTTAAAACCGTGACTTGTTAGAGCTATTTTGACTTCGGATTCGAATTCAGCATGCAAAAATCCTTAAGAAAAGTATGATTTTGTTTAAGGCGGGCCAGTGTAATTAAAACTAGTTACAAATCATTTTCACAAAAACACAAATTAAACTAACCCAAATTTGATTAATTGTTCTAGCTATACTTTTCGAGTCTAATGGATTCTGGTGTTATCAATAATTACTTAAAAAGCCATAAAGGATTCGCCATTAATTTTTCAGTAAGCTTTTGAAAAAAAAAATGAGAAAAACTTGGGGTTTGTTGTAGTCTCACGATTTCTTCACTTCACGACACAGCTGCAACAACAATTTGAAGCTGGGTTAGTTCAATTTGAGTATTGGTTAAAATGTTTTGTTCATAGTTTAAATTATTTACGTATAAATAGTTTAACTTTAATTACATTTTGCGTTTCAGTTAAATCTTTTTGCACTTGGGTGTGACAGTTATTAGCGTTTAAGTTATACCTATTTGTGATTTGGATTATTTAATTTTCGAATGCTATACGAGTATTTAAAAAATAATAAAAGAAAAAGTTAGTAAGTCATACACCTGTGACCTTAAATTCCAGTCACGTTAAAAGGTGGTTTTTGTCATTTTTAATGTTCCCAAAAAATTGAAAAGTCATTTAAGAATCCGGTTGTCTGTTTTTGACTAAGGACTTATAACAGCAACAGCATTTAGTTTTAGAGACAAAAATAATACTTAATGTAAACATTTTTCCAATATAATTTTTTAATTTGAATTTTTTTTTTTTGAAAAACTATTCACTAAAAACATGTGAAATTTTTTTTTTTTGAAAAACTATTCCCTAAAAACATGTGTTTAATAATAAAGTAAAAATTTACAGATTTCACTCCTTGAGTAACAATGGGGACATTGAAAATGACTTATTTGTGCTAGATAAATCGCTATTCTTTATAATTAGTAATCTTTCTTTTATATTGAATGTTATCTTTACCGGTTTCCAAGCACATCAATTTATGCCAATTTTAATCATGATTTTTACGAAGACCAATCTAAAAATTATATTGAACTGAAAAAATATTAAAAAATTGTTAACCAAAATTAATTTGGCATTTCTATCTTTACTTGCACATAGTTACACATAAATAGATTTTTTTCTACAGCTCTAAGAACACTTAAGGAATTTGAAGCCATTTCATCATTGCATATTTTGATCATTCTTGAGCCATTGTCTCAACAAAAATTTTATCATCTGAACTTTTCATTGCTTCATACAAACAAAACAGAATAAAATAAATTATCAAATACCCAAATATACAAAGATGATACAACACCCAAAATAAGGCTATACTGTTGCATGATTTTCGTTTACTTTTTCTTTTAAAAATTCGATTAAATATTTCATATTCCCTTTGTTCTATCATCAACAAAATTTTGATTATGAACAAAATGATGCTAGCATGTATTGCTATTTTTGTTTTGTTATTTTGTTGTGTATTGGTTTTTCCTCGTTTTTGGTAACACTAGCCAAAATTTGATTTTCCAAAAATACAATATTCAATGTTGGTAGTTGTTACGTCTCAAACAAATATTATTTGTCCAATTCGTTTGTAGCTTTTTATTTTCAAATTTTGTTTCATTTGCAAAAATAAAAAAGACATTTAATATTTTCCTTATGTCATTTTATTGACCTATATTTTCTGTCACTTGTCTCCTAGTTTCATATTTGTATTATCCTTGTGGGGTAACTCACTTTTTCTTTTTTCTATAGTTTTGTTGTAACACCAACCAAAAATTCAAAATTTCAACCTTTATTCCTTGTTTTTTTTCGGTTTGTATTTGTATTTATTTTTCCTAAATCCTTTAACGTTTGTAGTAGGCAACGCTAACTTAAATTTAATTTTCCTCTTAATACATGCCTACGAACAAACATTAAATGCTAGGGGTTGTTACGTCTGCACAACATATTATTTAACTTATTATTTTTGTGGGTTTTTAATTTTGTTTCATTTAAAAATTACAAGAAAGAACCTTCTTTTAAACAGAGAGGCTGTACACTTCCCACCTTTTATCATTTTACTGACCTTTATTTTTCCCGCTTGTCTTCTATCTTTATATTTTCATTTTCTTTGTGTGGTAACTTTATTTTTGTTTTTGATTTAGCTTTGTGGTAACACCAACCAAAAAATCAATATTACTTTTTTCTTGTATTTGAATTTATTTTTCGTAGCTCTTATGACGTGTGTTGTAGACAACGCTAGCAAATAAATAGATTTTCCCCCAAATATAAGCCTACAAACAAATATTCAAAGCTGGTGAGTGTAACGTTTCCGCAATTTTTCACCATTGTTTTTTTTTTTTAATTTTGGGACTTCTTGCGAATCTATTCCGAAAAATTCGAAAGGACAAAATTCGTTAAGAAATTCTTGATGGACTTCGAATTTCTATTAAATAGGAAAATATAGGAATACATGATAATCATATATAAAAGTATTTACCAATTTAAATTCACAATAGCGATAAATCGACTTTTAGTCTATTCAACAAGTTTTTTTTTTGAAAAAACTATCCCAATAAGGACATTTCTTCATTTTCAAAAATAGAAAACACATTTTCAGTCGTGTTTATAAACTTTTTCTATCTTTAGGCAGCCGTCCAACTGAAAAAAGTTATTAGTGAACTTTGTTTACTGTTGTCATAAAGTTGTCTCACTTAGACAAAGACTTCGGTTGTCTAAGATTTGTCTAAATTGCATTTAATTTAACTAGTTAGGTACTAGCTGAAAAAAAAAATTCCTAGTAGCAGAACAAACCTTCCCCCATCGGAGCATCTTTACGACTGAACAAACAGTGAACAAGCAACACAAGAGCATTGAACGAGTGAACATGAAGACATTTTGAATGAACTGTGGCACTATGGGAAATATTTGTGTTCTTCTTATTTGGGTTGATTCCCGCACACAAACTTGCAAATCAACGATGACGATGAACTATAGGAATATTGATTGAATATTAAGTACCACTTTTTCATTATTGTATTTTAGATTTGTGAGGCTTATCAAGAACCTACGGCTACGTATGATACACAAAATTAATTGTCAATTATTGAATCTGCGAATAAAAAAAAACTAATTGTATAGGTGCACAGACCAATGAGTTATTAGGTGGTATGTTAATGAACAGTAATATGTAATTATGTCAACGGAAATACTCTCAAAAAATTCAAATTTAACATATTATATGTAGATCTATGTAATAAAATAAATAAAAATATTATAAAAATTTCCTGAAACGAAAAGCAATCAGTTATTTATTATCTTTCTTAAACTATAAAATTTATTACAATCAGATCTAACCCTAATGTCTAGTAAATAATTTATGAACCATCTATTTTTAAATTTTGAAGTTACAACATTTAATATCTCATTTCGTAGATTTCTTGGAATTTCAAAATATATGAACGAAATTGTTATATTAAACGTAACTATTGATAAACAAAAAAATTGTCACTCTAGCACATCTCATTTAGATTTTTGGCTTTTCGACCATTTCACATAAAAGCCCTATTCTATCATTCAAATTAAAAAAAAAAACATCATTTTGCACTTCTACATACATTTTCTTTTCAAGCCATTTTTTTTTAAACTGCCAACACATAGTTAAAGCTGCACAATAAACTGCATTTATAACTATAAAAATATAGAATTAAAATTCATTTGTTCAATTTAGTAACACCAACCAAAAATTCGACGTACCCCCCGTATACGCTAGCGTTCATCTCATATACACATTTATTCACTTTATTCATTTTAGTAACACCATAATTTATCCAAAACGACCCTATAAACCTTTTCAATGTTAAATCACATGATTTCTGGCCTTACAAAAAAGTATAGCATAGCATTTTTAGTATTACCGTTGCTTTTGTTTTAAATTATTGTATTCTGTTTTAACTCAATTTAAAAAAAAAAATTGTTTCTCCTTGGGAGAATAGATCTTGCTCTCTTTAACAATTTTTTTTTGTCTTGACTTATTCTTCACGCCTCATTTAGAATAGAAAACTTTTTGATCACAAGCCGACTTTTGGCTTAAAAGTTAGGTAGAGTTTTTTAAATAAAAAAAAAATTAAAAGGAGTCACACTTTTTAAAAATTACTAATTAAATGTTCGAATATTAATAACTAAGCGATTATTACTTAAAATAATATTCTTGTATTTCTTTTTCTGAAACTACTTTTAGAAACAAAAAATATGATACCTAACCTTTTTTCAAGATACATATTGATATTAATTACTTGCTTATCATTAATTGACAAAATAAAAATCCCAAAAATTAAAAAAAATGATAACTACAATACCAGTTTGAAATAATAGGCTGAAAGTTGGTGTGCAAGCTGTTTTTAATGCATAAGTACCATAGCATAAAAACAAAGTGATTTGGCATATATCCCATATCCATATATTCCCATATGTAAATTATTTTTGATCGAACCCTATCTATCCATAAATCTGCATCAAATAGACTTGTATTCTCCTCAACTAGACACCTACTTCTATATTTTTTTTTTTTCAAATTCAACTGATATTTTCAAAAACACAAATATGGAAAGGATGATTTGTAGAAAGGTTTTATTTTTTTGGATTTTTCTTCTTCCAAAACTTGAGTGTATATTTTTACTAAAATTCCTCTCAAAAGAATATTTTGTCCTGATGACGATGGATGGTTTTGCAATTTTTGCAGCAAACCAAATGCAAATATATCCTTCTGCCCACCGACATGCCACCTTGCTTTGCCTGTTTCTGATGCCGCCGCCGCTGCCTATATTGCAGCTGATTATGATGAGAAAGTGAAAAATTATGAGAACTTTAGGATTTCCATAATAAAATATTTTATTGCCATTGGCACTTCATTAAACTCATAAACATTATGAATTTCGAGCGAAAGTCCTTGGAGCAATTTTTCGTGTCTTCCCCTTGATGACAGAACCTTCTTTTCCTTTAGGTCCAGTGGGAGAGGGGTTGGACGTCTTATGTCTTTTTTGTTGTTGGCAGCAGAATATATAGGGTGTTTTTGTCGTCAACGGCTCTTGACGGGCCATAGTCAATTGTACATTGTACTTGATATATTGTTGTACCCCTGACGAAGAATACTTTTTATTTTGTTTGCCTCCTTCCCTTTTCTATTTATCCTTGGGCACTTTTTTTTTTTTTTTTTGCTGCGTAGTAGGTTGATATCTTTTGGAGGTGGTGGTGGTGGTTTGAGTCATAGTAACATCCTGCATCCATAAAGCATACTACATTATTTTTGCTTAATTTTCTTGAAAAGGGATTTTCTCTTGGTTTTTTTTGTGATTATCATAATTTTATCTGTTTTTTTTTTTTTTTGTTTTGTTATGCATTATGGTTAAGGTATACACTGCAGTTTTTGTGTCGTTTCGCGAAGAGATGTTGTTTTTTTTTCTTCTGTGCAGTTTTCATTCGATGCATACTAATATTGTTGTTATGGTGAGTAAGACATATTTGCATATCTAAGGAAGAAAATTGCGCCAAAACGTGCACCAAATATAGTCAAGGTGGTAACGCTGAGAGGATTATCTCAGGTCTCAGATGCTAGGGAAAAGTAGAGAGTGCTTCCTTATTCGTAGGTACATACATATATCTTATCCATTTTAAGAAGTCTATTTGAATATTGAATATACGAGCAGAAACAATTTTCATTTTTTCCTCAGAGTAATTTATTCAGCATTTGAAAAGAATGCTTTTCTATTAAGCTCTTAAGACCTTAAAATCATTATTCATGGGGAAACAAACAGATTTTTTTTTAGAAAAACTATATGAATTATAGAAGAGAAATAAATTAATGTTGTTGGATAAAAATTGTGGAGTATTCAAAATATTTTAGGAAATAACAACAGAAATAGAAAAAAAACTAATTTTCTCGTGTATGTAACTCGATGGGTGTTCGAAATGCTGATATGCAACAAAATTCATTAAACTATTTTTTTTTTATAAATACTAGCCAACGTTTAAAAGGCTTTTTTCTTGCTGGCTTCCGGTTTTGCACCCAAGATTATGATTAAAGCTCATTGGTCAATCCACCGCTGTGGTTTTTAGTAGGTAGATGTGATCTTTTACCTCATGGGTCCTCCTGCTGAGGCGCCTTAGAGAATACAACAGCGGTTTTTCTTTTCGCTCTAGATAACCTAGCCATTAAAATCTGAATTGTTTATTCTTGGAAATATTAAAACTGAATTTACAAAGAAAAAAATGAGTACTTTTAGGAATTGCTACAAAGTTTGCCTACCGAAATGCAAACAAAATTTGAAATTCTAATCAAACCTAATAGCCTTTTCACATCGAATGAAAATCTAGATTACGAGCCAAAAGCCCAAAATCTCATCAAAATCAACTAGATTTTCCACATTTTAAGTAATCTAGTACATCTCTAGTACAAATCTTCTTAAAATCTTATTGGCCTATTCACAATCACACTTAATAACTCATATTTTATCTCCTGTATAACAGTTTGCTCATAGAAAAGAGAAGATAGAAAAAAGAAATTTTATATTTACGATTAGAGTCTAAACAGATTGTGGTCCTTTTTATGTTTTATTCAAAGAAAAAGTAAAATATGTGCAATTGTGTTCTGGGACTTTTACTGATTGAAATATATCTTTTTTTAATAGAGTTCCAATGAGCACTTAAATTCTTTTGAAATGTCAGACAGAATCCAGGTTATGTTTGGTGTGAACGATTCAAGTAGATTTTGAAATCGTGTTGCTCAAAATCAAGATTTTGGTTCGGTGAAAACACCTATTACGTAACGACAATAGAGAATGCAAATATTGCTTTTGACTACCTATGGTGTCTGTCTGTTTAAAGCTTATGTATCTCAAAAACGGTTCTTTCAATTAAAATCTTTCAGTTCAGTTAGGCCAACATTTTTGGAAAAAAAAATTTTATCAAGAAGTGTTACACGCGGAAAAGTAGTTGATTAAAAACTACGTATGTAGCTAGTTCTAGTGAAAAATTATGTAAATGATGATGCTAATATAAAACCTGCAAACTTACTCTGTTAATATAACCTGAGTGAACTTGAATAAAAGAAATTAGTTTAATTTAACCTCCAGATACGGTTAAAGTGTAAAGTTAAAATAAGCCATTAGTTTTGTTATTTGGACGGGAACACAACGGTTCCCCGAAAATCATTTGCCCGCGTAACGTTTGCCCGCGGATTATATATGTACTCGTACTTTTTTGACTCCAATCCCGCAGCACGATATCCCAAAGGCAAAATATCCTATGGATTTTCTGGCAGGATCGGCGGCGGGATTGGAAAAAGAATTTAATACTTTTGAAAAGTACTTTTTCGTTTTGTTAACAAAAATATTTTATCCAAGCAACTTACATATTTTTAATTTATATTATTTAAGTAACTATTTTGGTGGATTTTAAGCGCGAAAAATAATAAATTTCTCTTAAAACGATTCTAAGCTAAGAAAATATAATTCCTGTCCAAAACGCTTAAAAACCATTTTAAGCTTAGCAAAAATTTAATTCTTCTAAATTAATTTTAAGCTGAAAATCATCAAAATTTATTTCGATGGATTTTAAGCGCGAAAAAAATTAATTTTAAAAGCGAAAAAATAAAAATTCTCTAAAAACGATTCTATGCTAAGAAAATACAATTACCATTTTAAGCTTGAAAAAATTAAATTATTAAATAATTTGTTGTCTTCAAAATGCTCAAAACAATTTTTGCGCATAGGTAAATTTCGCTTAGGAATCACCTTAAACTCTTAAAATTATTTTAAGCGTCCTCGTCACCCAGCCATCCCAAACGAAAATTCTGTTTTTATCTCTTACAGATGTTTGCCCTAACGAGTCCTAGTGAGGACTGAATTTTATTCCGGAATTTATTTTGCTTTTATCTGTTAACTTCTTTGGATGTATGGATGAAATGTTCTTGTTGATTCTCACAGTTTCAAGTCTCAGATTTATATAAAATGAATAAATATTATTCAAATTCTATAAAAAGTGGATATGATTCAAGGCCGATTTCAGTGCTTATGGCAAAGAAAACCATGCAAATAGCTCAGGATTTTCTCTGCTATCCAGCTTAAAACGCTTTTGATGTACAATTTAGCTGCAATAGTTCTTTTCAGGACTAAATAAAAGATTGTAATGGGATATTAAATTGATCAAACTATGAATATAGGGTAATTTTTCCAGGTTAGG
Source organism: Dasysyrphus albostriatus (assembly GCA_946251815.1). Taxonomy (NCBI): domain Eukaryota; kingdom Metazoa; phylum Arthropoda; class Insecta; order Diptera; family Syrphidae; genus Dasysyrphus; species Dasysyrphus albostriatus. The sequence goes on along the minus strand of OX276337.1, from coordinate 41,887,520 downwards.
CAAGCCACACAAGGTACTGTCGACATTGGTGCCTGCCAGACGACTTTAAATACCCGAAGCGTAGCAACGGAGTTGCGTGATCGGGACAGAGGACCCAAAAAATATGGTTAAAATCCTGAGAACCCGCGAAGCGGGCCACCCAAGGTACTGTTGGCCAAGAAAACTGTTGACATTGGCGCCTGCCAGACGACTTTAAATACCCGAAGTGGAGCAACGGAGTTGCGTGAGCGGGACAGAGGACCCAAAAAAGAGGGTTAAAATCCTGAGAACCCGCGAAGCGGGCCACCCAAGGTACTGTTGGCCAAGAAAACTGTTGACATTGGCGCCTGCCAGACGACTTTAAATACCCGAAGTGGAGCAACGGAGTTGCGTGAGCGGGACAGAGGACCCAAAAAAGAGGGTTAAAATCCTGAGAACCCGCGAAGCGGGCCACCCAAGGTACTGTTGGACAAAAAAACTGTTGACATTGGCGCCTGTCAGACGACTTTAAATACCCGAAGCGGAGCAACGGAGTTGCGTGAGCGGGACAGAGGAACAATTTCTCAAGAAAAATTATTATTATTGGTGCTCAATTAATGCATCGAATTATACGAAAAATTGACTTTTATCTTTAAACGCGATTTGTGGCCAAACTAAGCGTCCTAGATGCATCAAAGTTGACACTTTTAAACATGATTTGCGGTTTAACTAAGCGTCATAGCGATTTATAGAATGAATATTCTAGATAAATGAATGTGTCAGTTCTTAAAAGTAAAAAAAAAATTGGTAAAAAAGTTTTTCGAAAACTTTCAAAAAAATATTTTCAAATTTGGGGGGCTTAGCTTCTCAAAATTCACAAATTCAAAGTGTCCTTAAATCCAGATTCCTTAAGGACAAAAGAAACTTCACATACCCCAAATCCTACAGTGAGCTCATGCAGGGGGGCAGCATGCTCCCCATACATGCTCAAAAAAATGTAGCATTGGCGCTAAATTAATGCATTTCTAGCATAAATTAAAAAAGGAAAGCCTCCTACCATAGGCCTCTGCGTGACACCAAAACATCGACGCCGTCATCGTCGTGGCCGTGGTCGTCAGTTACCCATTGTCACCCAAACCCATTTTCATAACTTTGTAGTTAAAAGTCTTGTTATGCGAGAACAATGAACAAAAAAGAACCAATTTTAGCCTCTTGTTATGGGGACTTTTTTTTGGTTTTGAAGTGGTTAAGATTATAATACAAAACTTAATGGACATAGTAAATAACTTTAATTTTAGTACTCACTACCAAAAAATATCATAAAAAACCTATTTAAAAAAAAAACGACAGTTTCATAAAATAGTTAAAACTCTTAAGCACTGAGTTAGAAAAAAGGATCATGTCTCTTTTTCGAAATATAATTTTCAAAAAAAAAACTGCAAAAGGTATTAGCATTCAGTTATTATTGTTTAACTTAGTAAATTTTAGTGGGTATAGTTCTAATACATTTTTATCAAGCTCTAAGTAGGTTTTAAGTTGAAGAGAAAAATGAATTAAAAAGAAGTAACTATCTATCGCAAGAAAAAACAAGGACACACACCTAAACTTAACTGCTTTTGATGAATCTTTTGCGAGTTTAAAATGTCCAATTCGTTGGAATATGATACTTTTTTATCTCAATTTATCTAAACGTGAAATGAATATTCTATTAAAATAGAATATCCTTCGTCCTTAACTCATATATCCAGGTGTTTGCTAAAGCAAAGTAAATATAATTTCGATCTGTAATTTACTTTTGTGAACCAAAAAGAAACAAAGAAATAAAACCATTTAATGTAAATTCTCCTAATATATGAGGATATATAAAAAATAAGATCCAATTCCATTGTAGAAATAATACAAATGTATTTTTCCCTTTTTTTTTTTTGGTTAAACTTAACTTGACAAATGTTTTGTTTCAATCGAAATTAAAGTTAAATACATTGAAGTACAAAAAGGACTTTTCCCGTTCCTACGTTTGCTATCATCACATATCGTTAGTTATTGTCGTCATCGTCGTCTTCGTCCTTCCCGACGATGATGGTTTCTCTAGTCTATGGTTCATATGAGCATATACTCGTACATATATGAGAGTCGACTCATTGAACTTTTGCAAATAATGAAAAATAGTCCTTGTTACTGTTAAATGTTTAACATATACCTAAATCTATGTATGAAGATATATTCCTCATTCGGACTATTTCCTTTATGTCAAGTTTCAATGTATACCCTCTTTTACCCAGAAAAGGAATTCATCGACATTTAATTCATTGAAACTCCATCGACTAAAAGTTACCAATAACATTTAACTTTCAATTGTAATTTCGATCAGCCCAAGGCAATTTGAAACTCATTTTCCTATAGAGACTTTTGAATGTGTGGTGGCTTAAAGCTGGAGCTGGGGCATGAGGTAGAGAAACATACATCAATTTTTTTATTTTAGTTTGGAAAAAAAAAGAAAAAGATTTCTCATGAGCTACATTTATAACATCTTGATATCGAAAATTCTCTGGCCTTTTGAAGTTACAACAAATTTGTCAAAATTGTAGGTTTACATACCTTTATATATGTGTGTTGTTAATTTGTATTAGTTTTTCCTCTTTGATTTCAGTGGCTTTGTTTTTTAACAAATAAGTTTGTTTCTTAATAAATTACTTAACTATTGTATTAGAAGTTGACGAAAATATTATGTTCTTCTTTTAACGACAAAGTAGAGTTACTGTAAGTCATTACTTTTGATATCATTAGGTTTTTGCCTAAGGGGTACCCTTAAGTACTCTTAAGTACAGTGTTTGAAGAAAATCGTTTCATTGCCTTAGGATGAAGGTCAAAGTATTCAGATAGACCAAACATCAAATAGACCAGAATTGCGTTTCGCATTTGTTCGAGCCATACTTCATTGTGATAACGAACTCGATTTAGTATGAAGTATAAAAGATGCATATTAAATGGTCACCAATCATCATTATGTCGATTTCAATAGATTCCTCACCTTATTGATCCAAAAAGTATTATATACTTCCTTTCTTATTCTAAATTCATGTTAAAGTTTATTTTTATTTCTCATTCAAGTTCGAATAAACTTGGATTAAGTACCTTCCTTACCTAGCTACATTTATATTTATTATAGATTTTAAGTGTAATAAATCGCCTCTTTGTACAAAACCACTCAATTAAGTTGTATATAGTTCAACTTTGTTTTTGACAACAGATGATCAATTGACAGAAATAATATTGTAATAAAACACTAGTCTAATACACCTACCTATCTAATATCTATCACACCTTGAGGGCTAGTTCTAATGCATTTTCGTATTTAAATATTCCAATTTATTGGCCCTTTATCGCATCTTTATTTCTTAACTTAACTTCGGTGCAAAAAAAGAATAAATAAAATGTACGATTGAATATTTTATTATCATTGACGATATATTTTAATAGTTCAATGATTTCAAAATCGTGGACTTGAACATTAGAAAAAAGTCAAAAAAACTACAATGTTAGACTTTTTTATTAAACTTAAAGAAAGTGATGTGCGGTAGAAAGTTGTGTTACAACTTAATTATTTGTACTAACGATATTTGTATAAGTATGAATACTACTTATTATATTATGTTTCACAATTCTGTCTGTTTGGCTACAGCCTAAATGGCTGGATTTATTTTCTTAAAACTTGACACATAGTGGTTTTTGGTAACTTTGCTTACATATTTTTTTATTATGTTCTTAGATCTTAAAATAACGGTACCAGCCATACAATTTTTCTTAGCAATTTTACAAAAAAAGTGTTCTCAAAAACGGCTTCACAACCTTTCTTAAAAATAAATTCAATATATTTCTTTCGGTAAAAGCAACGGACAGGAAACCATTTTTCAAAATAATGGTTATTAATAGTACCTCCCAATGAACCATTTTTACTTGCGATATAAGTTAAGTAGGTACTATAAGACAAGTTTTGGATTCATGCAAGAAAAATTTTGAGATAACAATCAAACATGACATTACGATGATAGAGAAAACCAAAAAAAGTTGATGTCTGTCTGTATGTCCCTTAAGTTAGCAGAGCAAGATGAGCAGAACATATATTTTGTGATGGCATTATAAAGCGCTTATTAAATGCTAATTAAATGCCCAACAATTAAATTTAATGCTCAAGTACTTTTGGTAAAAATTGATGTTCTGCTAACTTGATTTAAAGTTAGCAGAACAATTTCCTAAAATGGTTTAAACATAACGTACGAAAATTGGGTTTGGACCTGTATCTATGCGCTATTTAAATGCTCTACGAATCCAAAAAAAAAATTGAAAAAACTTGATTTTTACAAAAAAAAAAAAAAATACCTTCACAATTTTCAAAAAAAAAAAAATTAAATACTTTTTTTTCATTTTTCGACACAAATCAGTTTGATTAGTTAAGTGCTCCCCTAAATGTTCCAATTTTGAAACAATTTTCGAAGATCTGAGCAAAAAAAAAAAAAATAATTCAATTTCCCATACCTGGCCATGTTCTGCTAACTTAAAATCGCGTTTTCTCAAAAAATTACAACTTTTTCGACTCTAATTTTTTTGATTAGTTAAATGCTCCCCTTAATGCAATTAAATGCTCCAATTTTGAAACAATTTTCCAAAATGATATGATGGATTGTTTTTGAAACACGATGTTTTAATAGTATTTTTTGAAGATTTTTTTTTATATGAAAAAATAACGGTACCTTCCATACAAAAGTTAAAAAAATCCGGAAAGGAAAATATTTTTTTTCTCAAGAACGACTCTTTCGATTTTGATTAAAATTTTTCCATATATGTACTTAAATTTATACGGTCTACCACACAAAAATTATACAATTTTGCACTTAGCAACTATTAATACGAGTAGTACCTGTCATAGAACTTGTTTTTTAATTTGAATTTTCTCATCATCAGCTGAACGGATTTTAATCAAATTTCTCATATATAAATTTCAAATAAGATTTATGTGATAATATTGCGTATCATAATTTTCAAAAAAGTTTCAATTTTTTTTTTGTTGAAAATTTCATATTTCAAAAACAGGTTGACAATTTTTTTTTTCAAATTTAATTTTTATATGCATATAAGTTAATACTTAAGATTTGCATACCAAAAGTTTTCCTTAAAATTTTTTAAAGATTTTTATGTATAAAAAATATTTTTTAAGAAAACCACTCCAACGATTTTTTTTTTTTTTTGTAAATTCATTTTTATTTTTCAATTATCTTAGAACTATCTTAAAGCTAGACAAAAATTCATAAAAACTAGCCTACTTATCAATATCTTAAAACTAACTTACTGGCCCCAGTCGGGCGCTCTAAGTTAAACTAGAATAACTTAATGCTAATGCCTTTCGGCCTAAGAACTATCTTAATACTAAATCCAGGTCGGTTTTATTTTTTACCGAGAAGAATTTCACAAAAATACTCGGTATCTATGTCTTTATTTTTTGGTTTTATATAAAACTTACAAACTACATAAAACGAAATTAAAGCTAATTAAAACTACTTAAAACTACTTACAACTAATTTTAAACTAATTACAACCTACTTATAAGCTACTTACAAACTAGAAAAGCCACAGCAAGCATTTTCCGGTTTTTTAGTATTTTTGTTGATTTTATATTTTTTTTTTTTTTTTTTTTTGTGCCACCCTGACTGTCCCTACTTAAAACTAACTACCTAAACCTATGTAAGTCGGCCATACGAGAAAATAGCAAGGTCAAGTATTAAATGTCTGAAGGAACTTCATCTTCGTTTTTCAACCACCAGAACTGGTTCTCCTGCTTTACCCTATCTCTTCGGTCCCGTTCGGACACAGTCCTACTGAACCGAAGGTGCTCAGCTCCGTCTTGTGCGAGGACGTCTCGACTGTAAAGGAGCCGCCGATCTACAGTTCTACGGCCGACGTGGTAGATTAGCGGAACCGCCGCTCTATCCTGGATCAGCCCACGACTATCTAGGTGGAGGAATGCATCGGGCGGAATAAAGCCGCTTAGACGCACACTCTCGTAGTATTCGTTGTTGGGGTAGTAAGCCCCGAAAATTAAGCTGTTAGACGAGGACGATGGTTTAAGAAAACCACTCCAACGATGTGTAGTGCCTCGTTGCATGAGTAGAGCGTTGGACAGTCATGTCGAAGATCTGGGTTCGATTCCCAGCCGCTGTCATCTAAAAACAGAAATGTTTTTCGCGAGGTACTGAATCTTGCGAGGAACTGTCAAATCCTGTGTATACCTGTCATGAATAAGTGCCTCTCCTAAAGCCTTTCGGACTCGGCAAAAAATTGTAGGTCCCCTCCATGAGAGTTGTAAGTCACTAGGCCCTGGTTCTCCACGAGCTGTTGCGCCACCAATTTTTTTTATTTTTACTCCAACGATTTAAAATTTTTTGTCCATACTCAATAAAGAACTATATTCAATAAAAAACTAAGATGGCGTTCTTTTTTTTTCATCTCAAACTCTCAACGAAGATTTTTAGCTTATTTAAACATCGTATTTCATGCTTTTAGATATTTTTTTTCTTAATTTCAATGTCTTTAAACATAATTTTTTTAAAACCACAGAGATATAAACATAAGGGCAGTCATGCATTTTATTTTCACTAAAAAGCTTCTAAATAATAAATGTAGAGATTTTTCTCACCAAAATTTTGAAAAAAACATTTTTAAATCTAAAGAAATGTTCAAATTTTTTTATTTAGAAAATCAAATATTTTGAAAACTACATGGTCGATTTTTATAAAATTCGGTATGAATATTTTTATTGTTTATTTTTTTAATAAAAAAACTTTTACTTACCTCTCATAGACACTTTTTTTAATTTTCAATTTTCTCATTATTGGCTGAACAGATTTAAATTTTTCTTGTATATACAAATTTCCAATAAGATAAAAAAAATTGCATATCAAAATCTTCAAAAAAAAATTTGAAAATTCAATATCTCAAAAATTGGTTGACAATTTTTTTTAAAGTTTTTTTTTTCTAAGTAGTAAATTATATCATATAAAACCGACATTTTTCAAATTCTCTATCATCATAATAATCAGACTTGCTTGTTAACTCTAAGACACTTATCAAAACTAGCCATTCTGTATATCGCAAGTAGGTACATAAATAAAAGAATCTCTACGAAATTGTAAAGTTCAGATCTCACTTAAATTCCCCCCATCAATAGTTTCAATTTATTCAAGCTATCACATAGCTAGCACATCACACAAAGGAAAATAAAAACATTCTCTTCGTTTATCCCAAACAAACTGCAAATTCAAAATGCTGAAACTGCCCCTCAATCAAACGCTATTATTGACTAGCTAATACAGTGCCACTTTTATAAATGCTTATATTATGGGCTTCAGACCCAAGAGCACGCCTTCAGTCCATCATCACAAATATTATACACTATGAACACGAACGACAACGATGGCGATGTAACTTCCAGGATTGCAGGATTGACGACTCCAACCTAACTAAACTCCACTATACGAGTAGATCCAAAAACACAGCACAACACAAACACACAAAAACAAAAATACGTAGGTACATAGGAAAATTCAAAAGTAATAATACGCCAAGATGCCCCGGGTGCAGTCGATTTCAACAGCCCGGTATTTGCAGGGGAGATCTCCCTAGCCCCCTGTCCATTGATACCTACGATATACTCTCTACCACCCTGAGTTCCATTCAATAGTATCAGGATCTAGCGAAACGGTGAATGAGCTTGTGATAGGAGATTTGGTTTCAGGTGTCAGCGATTTTAATAAGTTATCAGCTGAATTATTGCGCTATTAGTGGCATGGCATCATCTAGTGTGCGTTGTTACAGATTGCTTGATGGCAATAACGCGAACACAGTTGGTGATGCCATGGAGAAAAATATACGATACGTCAGTTTTGTTGGCCTTGACGGAATGACAGGTCCTTATTCGACAGATTTTAACAACATGAAGAAAAGCTTACATTTTATTTTATTATAATGTTTAATAGGTACTAATAGTGGTACTCATACAAGAGCATAATGCTGTCAAAAACTTGTAAAGCTTTAAACTTCGTTATTTTGTCACAGTTTTTATGGAATATTTGACAGATTTACGCAGCTTACAATTTAACAACGTTTACGACGACTTTTCGACTTTCCGTTTCCGAGAAAGTGCCACAAAGCACAAGAACAATAAATAAAATTTGAAAAGGTTTATTAGTTTAATAATAACAATGAAAATATAAAAAGATTAGTTTTCATAAGGTAAGTAGCTATATTATACATTAAGGAAATGAAACTCGTTAATTTTTTGAAAAAAAAAATAAATTTTCTGATTTGTTAACAAAAAATTGTTATTTCCCCATTTACCGTAAAAAATCCATAGGGTTACTTGGACACGCTATAACTATAAGAATAATAAACCTATACTTTAGTTTATTTTTAGATACCTAATTTTAATGTCTAAATGTTGTTCTTTCATAATTTTGTTGTTAAAGCAAATTTCGTCGAATTGTTGAATAAAAACCAAATCACTTTCTTTTTTGTTGTATAGGTAATTGGGCTTAATGATTTTTTTTGAAATAATGCAAATAATTAAAAAACCAATTCATTCTTTCCCAACGTTTCTCTGGTTACTTTTTGGCTTCATCAGGGGTTTAAATTTTATTATTTTTGGATATAATTTACAATATTATTTTTGAAGAAGCATGAATTTACTGGAGATAAAATAAATAATTAAAATTAATTTTATGAAAATAAATTAACAATGAAAATCTACAGCCTGGCAAACAAAATTTAAGCTTTGTGAGTTAGGTTATGGCAACACGATAAAAAATAAATAATAAACCGTGTTAATCTTTTTTACCTACCTACCTCGGAACAAACATCAACCCCACGAATGACACCTTAGTGGAAATCCGACGAAGAATTACCCTAGCGAACCGCTGCTACTCCGGTTTGGCCAAACAAATGGGTTCAAAACTCCTCTCCCGGAAGACAAAGTGCACGCTATACAAAACGCTAATTTTACCAGTTCTACTCTACGGCGCCGAGTGCTGGACGATAAGTAAAAAAGTGGAATTGATACTGGGCACTTTCAAGATAAAAATTCTTCAGCGGATATTTGGTCCAATATGCGAGGAGAGCGAATGGAGTAGAAGATTTAATCTTGAATTATACGAGCTGTACCAAGATGTGGATGTAGTCCAAAGAGCCAAAACACGCCGACTACACTGGCTCGGCCTCATCGAGCGAATGGACAACAATGCTCCAGCCAAAAAAATCTTCGAATCCCAAGCCCCCAGGTTCGAGACAACCAGGAAGACCGAACCTCCGCTACAGGGATCAGGTGGTTTCCGACGCAAGAACGCTTGGTCTCGATGACTGGAGGGAGCGTGCGAAGGACCGCAACCGATGGAAGACTGCAATATCTCAGGCAGAGACCCTCCATGGATCGGGAGCTGGATAAGTAAGTAAGTAAGTAAATCTTATTATTATGGTGGTCTTCCCCTTACCCCGGGCACCCCAAAAACTTGGTTTATAAAGCGCAGATGTAGCCAAACTCAAATCGTACAAAAACTTAAGCCCATCGATTAATAAAAAAAAAACTTATAGTTTTCGATAAATTAGGAAAATATCGGGTTTTGCAATAAGAGCGCTACAAAAGTTTTTTTAAATAAAATAAAAACGGTTTTGAATATCAATGAAATTCTTTATTCTTGTGAAAGTACGTTCGATGCCATTATGTATGGAATTCGACTTCTTTTGCATGGCCACCACGGGCGCACTTGCAGAAGTCCAGACACTGAACCCAATTTTCGACGGTTTTCAAGCATACATTGGCCGATAATGCTGCAATTTCACGTTCGATATTCGTACGAAGTTCATCAATCGTCGCTGGCTTGTTGGCATAGACCACAGGAAAAAGTCTAACGGCGTCAAATCGCACGATCGAGGCGGCCAAGCGACTGGACCATTTCGTGAGATAACACGTTCTCCAAACTTGGTTTCCAAGAAATTGATTGTGACATTCGCTGTGTGGCTTGTGGCGCCGGCCGTCCTGTTGGAACCACATGCCCTCCAAGTCCATATCATCCAATTGGGGCCAAAAATATTCGGTTATCATTGAACGGGAGCGATCCCCATTCACAGTAACGTGCCGGTCTTGATCATAACGGAAGAAGTACGGCCCAATGACGACGCCGGCCCATAAACCACACCAAACCGTATTTTTTTCGGATGCAATGATGACTCTTGGAGTACGTGTGGATTGCTGCCTGACCAATACCACATATTTTGTTTATTGACGAAGCCATTCAGCCAGAAATGAGCCTTATCGCCGAAGATGATTTTTCGATGAAAATCTGAATCATTTTCAAGTTGTTGCTCAGCCCAATTCACGAACATACAACGCTTCTGGTGGTCAAGCAGCTTCAGTTCTTGCGTCAATTTAATCTTGTTAGGATGTGGGCCAAGATCTTTTCACGAAATTCGCCACAACGACGTCACAGAGATGCCCAACGCTTGAGAACGACGTGTGAGAGACACATTTAGGCTTTCTGCAACTGAAGCCTCAGCGGCAGCAATATTCTCGACACTACGGGCACTTCTTTGTCTCACTGGCACGGGAACATTTTGGACATAGCGCTCTTAACGTTGAGGCCACTTACTCCGAATTTCGGTAGTAAATTTTAATAATTTCGACTCTTTGTTGGCTCGTATATCTTTTCATCATGAAATGGCAAACCTTACTGAAGAGAAATGTCAAAAGAGCGGCAAGAAATATGGCGTCGTTTGCTGTCCCTGTCGCTCTTCTTTTGTAGCGTCCCTTTTGAAAAACCCTTTATTAATTTTACCGCCTTTATACCCCCACAAAAAAATATAGCCCCGCCCTTAATTTACGGAGCTTTTAAGGAAATGCTTAAGACGTCAAAACAAAGCTCTCCACTAAAATTCAGCTTTGTCGGAGTTTATCGAAGTAAAAGTCTAATTTTCCTAGGCTATTAAAGAAGCAAACGGATATTTTTTAACGCACACATTTGATAGAACGGCTTACTACTACAAGCCTAAATCAGTGCTTGTATATGACAAATGTTTTAAAAAATCACCGCAGTTTGATGAAGTGGTAAAGTGATAAATACTGAAAAGTTTTCAATATCTTCTTTTTTAAGAAAAGTTATCAAACCGACAAGTTGTCCATTCGTATGCCTGCTTACACTTGTGTTAGGGAGCGAATAAAAGTTTTTTTTTATTAATACTACTGTCAGAGTTTAATTTTATAAGAGAAAAAAACTTTGAAAATAATATACGTAAGATTGACCCACTGCCACGCCCCTTTTTTTTGTTTTGCAAATTTAAGTCTAATATGTATTAAAAAAATGTTCGCAATAACGAGAAAAACAATTAAAAAAGAATTTATAATTTTTTTGGTTTCTATATGTAGATAAAAATAATATTTTATACTTCAAGTTCATACCGATAGGGGACGGAAGAAAGTACAATGTATCATATTTCAATGTTTTTTAATAATGTTTTCTTGTTTTAAGTTTTTTTAGAAAATTGTGAAAATTCAATTTTGATACTAAAATTACATCAAAATTAAGACCAATTTTTAATAGACAAAACATCAAACATCAAAAAAGACAAAATTGAGAAAAATTTAACAAGCTGAAATTTACTCTATTGGATGCAGTGATTTTGGGAAGGAATCTGTAGGACAGACAAGAAGATCAATTGAACCGAAAAATCGAGTGTTGCATAACACATGCTAAAAGTAATTCGCAATATAACCAATGGCGGATACCTGACCCCCTGGGGCTTTTTGCAAGTAGATATAAACGCACCAGTTAAAGCTATCACTTAAAAACATAAAAAAAAATTCAAATAAGCCCAACTTTCCACATAAAATAACTTTTAAGATTTCAATGACCATTGGTAAGGTAGTTCAATCATTGAAATAAGAAAAGTCTTTTGATGTGAAAAAGCCTAATTAAATTTTTTAATACAAATATTATCTAAGACCTTAGCTTTATTTGTCAATCAAAATAATAAATGATTTTGCTTTCAAAATGTCTCAAAATCAATCATTAAAATTTTCAATGATGAGTTTCAATGGCGCCTAAAAAGTGTTTACACTACTCGAAATTCGCCTAAAAATTGATTACAATATTTATTTTAGTTGTCAAAAAATATTTGTTCTTCGTATAAAGAGTTAAAATTCAAAAATTTAGATTAACAAACACACAGGCCACGAAAAAAGAGAAGTCACTAAAATAATTCTTCCTCCAGAGAAATTAAAAACAATTTTCTTTTGAGGATTTACATTTCAAGAACCATGGGTTTTGTTTATTTAACTAAATAATAATTTTGTTAACTTTCGTTTTACCGTAAAAATAGTTTTAAAATTAATTTCATGATTTTGTGAAAATTGCAGATTTAACGAAATCCATGGCACCCTTCTGCCTTTGTAAGTTCACTAAATGCTCATAAAAAGTCTGCTAGTTACATTAATTTAGGAGGCTTAGATTTCTTTCAGGAATTTCTAAATTTGTTTTTAAAGGTCACAGTATTAATTTCAGCAACTAACATACGTGAAAAAAACATTGAAAATTTATTTTTAAAAAATCGTATCCAATGCAGTTACTGAAATTAGACTATCTAACCTTTAATGACTATTTAATGGCTTTTGATATAGCTCACTTGTTTTAGTTAAATTCTCCATTCATGTGGAGTGACCCTGAATAAAAGTTAAAAAAATTCCTAAGAAACAAATCTATGAGCAATTACTGAAACTTTTTGACCTTTTATTACGATGTACAGGTACCTAATCTTCAAAACCTAGCCTTACATAATCTCGCAATTACAAAATAATTATAATCTCGCAGTTAAAAATCCCACTAATAATGTGGATGAAATGGTTTTTTTGTAAAAGGTAGGAAATCACGCAAGATTTTAATTTGCGAGATTTTGGTATTAGAGGTTAAATTTGGAATTTTTAGTTGATATGTAATTGCAAAGATAGCAAAGCGCAAAAGCATGATTACTTACATAATTGCAAGACTTCTTTTTTCAAGATTAAAAAAATGAAAAATTTCGTTGCTTTAGAATTTGGTTTGTTTACAAACCCAGCCTTTTTGCGGATATCCCGAAATGATATGCCAAAATTTGTGCGGTACTTGGAAAAACTTTTATATGGCCGAACAGACAAGAAAACCTTCAAATCCCAGCCCCCAAGTTCGAGACGACCAGGAAGACCGAACCTCAGCTACAGAAAGCAGGCGGTTACAGACGCAAGTGCACTTGGTCTTGACAACTGGAAGGAGCATGCAAGGGACCGCAAACGATGGAAGTCTGTAATATCTCAGGAAACAAAGACTCTTCCTGAATTGGAAGCCGGATAAGTAAGTAAGTATGCATATTTGCTTGCGCTTTTCCACCAACTTGGCTGAAACTTTAGGGAGCTCAACAAATTTTAGTGAGGAATTGTTGAAAAATTGATTTCTAACTGATAATTAAGCAATTGATGATTGTTCTATTCTCTCCGTACACGTTTGCACCTCGAAAAGATCGCACGTCGTATGCGTGAATTGCATCAATGCGCCAATTATTAGACCATCTGGAAAGTGCAAGGCAGGTTGCTGTATGTATACTTGGCCTGGGGAATTTAGTGCTACTTATAATCATATTACGAGCTCCAGCAAAGTCCATTATTTGGAAACCGTTATCTATTTTCGTTTCGTGGAGGCTGTGATTTTCAACTAATCCGCCAAAAATATTTTCCACTCCGACTTTAGCATTGAAGTCTCCGAGCACGACTTTGACATCGCACTCCGGACAGGACCGCTAGGTTCCCCCCAGGAGGTCGTAAGACTTCTCCTTTTTATACCTCTTAGCTTCATCTGTGGGGGATGGAGGTGCACACCGAAAAGCGTAGCTAATAATTCAATTTAAAAAGTTGTGATATTAGTTTCAAAAATTTAAACTTACACTTAAAAAAATTTTTAAACTATTTGTGTTTCATTTATTTATTTATTTTTTAATTTATTTATTCATCAATTACACACGAAACTCTGAGACGATATCAAAATGAATTTTACCGTTCCCTTCACAGTGAGTAAGTTACGAATTTACTAGTCAGGAACCATGAATGGCTAGATCGTTCCTTTTTTTTGTAATAACATCACAATTGACAATTGGTATGTAAAGGGTTTTTCAACAGGGACGCTACAAAAATAGAGCGACAGGGACAGCAAACGACGCCATACTTCTTGCCGCTCTTTTAACATTTCTCTTCAGTAAAGTTTGCCATTTTATGATGGAAAGATATACGAGCCAACAACGAGTCGAAATTATTAAAATTTACTACCGAAATTCGGAGTCAGTGGCCTCAACGTTAAGAGCGCTACGTCCAATTTATGGTCGTCATAATCGACCTAGCAGACCAACAATTAAGCGTCTAGTGGAAAAATTTGAATCCACAGGCACAGTACAGTGCCAGTGAGACAAAGAAGTGCCCGTAGTGTCGAGAATATTGCTGCCGCTGAGGCTTCAGTTGCAGAAAGCCTAAATGTGTCTATCACACGTCGTTCTCAAGCGTTGGGCATCTCTGTGACGTCGTTGTGGGGAATTTTACGAAAAGATCTTGGCCTACATCCTTTCAAGATTAAATTGACGCAAGAACTGAAGCCGCTTGACCACCAGAAGCGTCGTATGTTCGTGAATTGGGCTGAGCAACAACTTGAGAATGATTCGGATTTTCATAGAAAAACCATCTTCAGCGATGAGGCTCATTTCTGGCTGAATGGCTTCGTCAATAAACAAAATATGCGGTATTGGTCAGGCAGCAATCCACACGTACTCCATGAGTCATCATTGCATCCTAAAAAAATTACGGTTTGGTGTGGTTTATGGGCCGGCCGGATGATCAAGACCGGCACGTTGCTGTGAATGGGGATCGATATGGACTTGGAGGACATGTGGTTCCAACAGGACGGCGCCACAAGCCACACAGCGAATGTCACAATCAATTTATTGGAAACCAAGTTTGGAAAACGTGTTATCTCACGAAATGATCCAGTCGCTTGGCCGCCTCGGTCGTGCGATTTGACGCCGTTAGAATATTTCCTGTGGGGTTACGTCAAGTCTATGGTCTATGCCAACAAGCCAGCGACGATTGATGAACTTCGTACGAATATCGAACGTGAAATTGCAGCAGTATTGGCCGATTTATGCTTGAAAACCGTTGAAAATTGGGTTCAGCGTCTGGACTTCTGCAAGCGTGCCCGTGGTGGCTATGTAAAAGAAATCGAGTTCCATACTTAATGGCATCGAACGTATACTTTTGCAGGAATAAAGTATCTCATTAATATCCAAAACCGTTTTTTGTTTTATTAAAAAAAACTTTTGTAGCGCTCTTATTGAAAAACCCGATATTTGCACATATTTGACTGAAATACATTATGTATCTAAGTTCTGTCAACCTAAGTCATTTCCAATCTGCTTTTAAAGTACAACTACCATTTCACAATTATTATAATATAAGTTAAATTAAGAAACCTAACAATTATTGCATAAAACATCACGGTCCTTGAACTAATCTATCCCCAAACAATCCACGAACATAATAAACAGAGAAGGCGCATTTTTGTAATGCTTAAGTCCGTAAAATTAATTTTTCTAGAGTGTCCCTTCGTTTCTGATTAGCCGAACATAACATCCCTTTTTCGGATAAGGACATAGAAGTATGCCAAAGAATATTCCTCTTATAACAAACAAAAACTTTCATAATTATAGCCCGCAACTTACACATCGTTTACGGCTTATCGTTCCCAGTTATGAGTCGCACATTATGTCCAGGCCGCCCGAAACCATTGAGTTGGTGCTTGGTGGTAGATATATGTAGATACATACAATCTGGTATAGTTGTGCAACCAACAGTTATGGTCAACTCTCGAATGATGTTCTTGAAACCGCCAACCAAATCCGAGAACTCCCGCTGGGAAGCCACTAAAAAAGCAACACCATTCCGCCAGCTCTGGTGTAATTAAAAGCCCATCAATAAACCCCGGTATCGCATTGCATCTGATGGCAGGGGTGTTGGGCGCAGGTCATTTCCTGAATTTTATCTTCTTACTTATAGTGAGGGACACATGCAAGCATCACTGCACAAACAAAGCTAGCGACCCAGACAAACATTGCACTGCACAGGCAGAGGCACATAGAATTCCAAGCTTGTTCTGTTGAGGCAGAGGTATATCTACCTACCTATACTCACACGCCTGCCGCGCGCCATGCCGATTGTTGACTTTGCCCGCCTGAACTATCCTCCAACCCGGCGAATGATAAACCAGGATTTCTGGTCCATACTATTGCCCACGACACGATGAGGACCAAACGATGGTGGAGTAAAGTCAGCAAAAGTAGAGAAGCAGCAGCGGCAGCGATTGTGGACAAAATAGCGGATTATCTGATAGTTGTGTTGCAAATTAGTGCGCCTCTCTTATGGCATTCTCCAGCATTGTGGTGGTATTCTGTGGAATCCAGTGGTGGTGTTCTCTTGGATCTGCGTTGCAATTATCCTCCAATCACTTGGGGGCCTTTGACACTAGCACCTAGTTTTGAGTTTTTTTTTTGTGTATTGTGTTTGTCTGATGCTTGTTGAAGCTACGGTGGCGTCAGCGGGTGGTTTTCTGGATGGCTGGTGCTGTTATGAGAGATGCACAATTTTTGGAATGTGTGTCTATAGTGTTTTTTGTTGTTGCTTGTTGTTCTGACATAGAAGCTTGTCGACGGAACACTTGAGCTGTGAAGCTATGATGCACCTCCTCATATTTACCTCCCCGCCACCCAGCCCTGTGCCATCGTCATTTGCAAGTGCCACGAGTATCTATGCAATTTAGTTGCATGACTGATGGACCCCCTAACAAGGAGATAATTAAGTGATGTTGGGATTTTTAGTTCTCCATTTGCAGCCAAGTTGTGACTTTTATTTTGTGCCTTAAGCATTGCGATTTAAAGTGTTGCTGTAGGTTTTTTGTTTTTTGTATGGGTTTATTAAGTTCTCTAAATGCATGGGAGTTTCATAGTTGATATCGATATCACTTTTTGAATTTATTCAATATGAAGTTATTATGGCAAGGTTAACTCACATTCTCGATTTAAAAAAAAATTGATGCCTTCTTACATTTTATATATATGTTTTTTTATATATTTTGTTGGCATCGACTGTGGCTGAATGCTGGGATTACATAAAAATGCCTGATAGGGCTATCACATATTGACGGATTTCATTTAATGGCTTTCTCTTCGGTGTTGAAACCCCCTCCCCAAAATGTTTGGAATTAAAAAACTAATGATTCCTTCAAAGAAAACACCATACCATATAAAAAACCCCTAGTTCTTCTGTTTCTTTTCAAAAATAGGTACCTGTCATATTTCAATATTTGCTTCACATTTTCTCAAATTTTAAAGAAAATCACTCCAAATAACATTTTTATTTCTCAAAACTCCATATTTATTAGGTAATTGAAGTTCCAAACGTAATAAAACAAGCGTAGATAATCACTTGCTTTTTACAAGAACGTTCAGAAGTTTCTGAAAATATTTAGTTAGGTCACTTGATGCAATGGTCTTTGAAATTCGTGAAAATTTTAAGCTTTCAGAATTTAGAAAAAATAGTTTTTTCTTTTAGATACCTGGTACTTTAATTTGTTGTTCAAATTTCTCTAAACAGCCAACTTCTATCCTGAAAGTAGCAAAGTAGTTATTTTTATATTTGGTTTTTTCAAAAACTATATAAAAAATTAATAAAGGTAATGAATACTAAAAAGAAAAACCCAAATTGTAATTGTAAAATGTCTTTAATTTTAAAAGTCAAAATTTTAAATTTAGAAAATATTTTGTTTGCAAAAACTACATACATATTTACAATAGAAAAAATATATGAGAATAGATTTTTGCTTAAAATAAACTTTATCGTGACATTGTTCGTGTTGCCGTTGTTGTTTTATTTGTTTGTGCTACCTTATCGAAAAAAAATTAAAGGAATTGTTTTCAGATTTGTTTGCAAATAATATTTCTTTCAGTACCCTTATTGCGCTATTGCAAGAAATAACACAAGACAATTTTTTTGTTTTTTTTTTTTTTTGTTATTTTGTAGGTTCTCATTTTAAAGAATATTTTTTTTACAATCAATTAAATGTAATGGTCAGATTTGGCTCAGCAACTATACATATCTCATATATCAAAGATAAAAAGTTGAGTAAATTTGAATAAGTTTATTCAAATTTTTTTTTAAGATTTTGTAGAAATTAGTTTCTGTTTCTTACCCTTCGCCATTAGTTTAAAAACAAGGACTGAAAAACGACTTTTTGTAGTTTTTTAGTAAATTTTTTGTTTCTTTGCAAATTATGATTGCATGACTTGCATTGGAATGCAGATTTGTAGACTTTAATAACATAATAAAAACGTTGTTTTTTTTAGTAGGAATTTGTTTTGAAACTTTTTTGCAAGAGTGTAATTTTCTCGTTAAGGTAAAAAAATATATTTTACACAAGTTTGAGGAATTTTCGATTGATGGTTAATTTTTGACACCAAACTTTTTTGAAAATCGCAATTTTTCGAGATCAATTTTCTGAAGGAGTTATTTAATTTTTATATTTTTAACAGATGGATTTGAAAAGAAACAATGTGGACTATCAATATCAATCTGAATTTTTGGTCAAATATTTGGATTCATGACCAAGCATTGAGCGCAGAGAAGCCACGTTAAACACTTTAGTGCTGCGTTTGGAAGCCTTTTAGGTGTTACTACTTTGACAAATAATACAGCGCCAGATGGGACTTTGCCCTGGCGGCAGCCTCCAGGGGTGCCAAATCCATGTGCCTACTCAACTTACATACTCTTCAGTGCTTAGCTCTCAAAATTGAAAATTCAATCTCATAAGACTCTTTTAATTTACATAACTAAACTCAAATCAAATATCTTATAATAAAAGTTATATTACACCCATTACATTTTTATTATATTATAATGTCTTTCTCGCTCAAACCAAAACAATAAAATTTTCAGAAAAATGGACAATAAATAAGAGGAAAGCACAAAATGTTCAACATTTTATCGTTCTGATATGAAACTCAACTGCAAGAAAAGGGAAATTGACGACAGTAAAAAAGTTGATGGAAATTTATGCACTATTTTGAGAGTGCGTTGTTTTTTTACGCGGTAAAATATTAAAATTAGTTGACAAAATTTCAACCGCCCTCACATTTCGGTGCACTTGTGCAAAAAATTACGATTTTAATTATGTCACTGTATTACGATTCTAGCATAATAAGGGTTTTTCAATAAGATCGCTACAAAAGTTTTTTTTAAATAAAACAAAAATTTAATCAGGTGAAAGTAAGCTCGATGCCATTATGTATGGAACTCGATTTATTTTGCATGGCCACCACGGCACGCATGCAGAAGTCCAGACGCTGAACCCAATTTTCGACAGTTTTTAAGAATAAATCGGCTGATACTGCTGCAATTTCACGTTCGATATTCGTACGAAGTTCATCAATCGTCGCTGGCTTGTTGGCACAGACCATAGACTTGACGTAGCCCCACAGGAAATAGTCTAACGGCGTCAAATCGCACGACCGAGGCGGCCAAGCGACTGGACTATTTCGTGAGATAACACGTTCTCCAAACTTGGTTTCCAATAAATTGATTGTGACATTCGCTGTGTGGCTTATGGCGCCGTCTTGTTGGAACCACATGTCCTGCAAGTCCATATCAGCCAATTGGGGCTAAAAATATTCGGTTATCATTGAACGATAGCGATCCCCATTCGCAGTAGCGTGCCAGTCTTGATCATCACGGAAGAAGTACGGCCCAATGACGCCGCTGGCCCATAAATCACACCAAACCGTAATTTTTTCGGGATGCAATGATGACTCATGAAGTGCGTGTGGATTGCTGCCTGACCAATACCGCATATACCGAAGCCATTCAGCCAGAAATGAGCCTCATCGCTGAAGATGATTTTCGATTAAAATCCGAATCATTTTCATGTTGTTGCTCAGCCCAATTCACGAACACGAAATGTTACGAAATGTTAGAAGAGCGGCAAGAAATATGGCGTCGTTTGCTGTCCCTGTCGCTCTACTTTTGTAGCGTCCCTGTTGCAAAAACCCGATATATTTGTTTGATGCTCGAAAAGATTAATACCCCCACAAAAATACTTTTTAATATTTTACCTGACTTACACTAACACTCACTATTACCTCATTCGCTTATTTCTAAATAAAAAGCATAATGCGAAAGAAAAAAAGAGAAATCAAATTTCATATATTATCTTTTACTCTTGCTATGAGATTAAAAATTGCCTTTAGTAACTAGACCGTTTAACGCTCATAACTGTCGTAAAATAGTCTGATTGTAGACTACTAGAGCACATTTTACCATCACAAACTTATCTACTACGAATCTGAAAGAGACTTATGAGAGAACAATTGTTACTTGAGTAACAAAATTGAGAACTGCCCACACTTAAAAGTTATCAAATTGTACTTTCAGTCAGCCTTGAGCAGTTTTTCTATCATATCATCATTTACGATACAAAATATTTCAAACTACACAGTCACGAAAGTAATTATGTATCTTTGGTGCTTGGGAGAAACATCATAACTCCATTCTAAAATTTACAAAATTGTCCCCATTAAAATGTTGGTTATTTTTGCCAAAAAACTGCGGAAATCAGAAATCACAAAGAAGAAGGTGTATGGACATATGGTTCTTGAATCTCATTTTAAGCAGACTTAAGAAATGATCAGGGTAGAGGTATCTTACTCTGTTGATTAAAAACTATTTATATCCTTTGTGAGCTTAGTAGTAAATTCAAAAAGTTTTGAACACAATTAGTAACCATTGCAGAAACTTGAGTTAAAATTTTTTTATATTATTCTGGATATATATATGATTTACAATTGTATTTCTTAAATTGTTCAGGGTCGAAGATCAAACCCCTGTAGTCCCCGCCTGGCTAGGGCTTTGTGTTTGTATTGTATAAAGTGTAAATCATTAAAAAGTTCTTATCTCCCGGTTACAAAAAATGTACTATGTACCTTAGTACCTACATGTTTTTGCCCCGGTTCAGATTAATCGGCTGAAATAATATAAAAATAGAAACTGTTAAGTAAAAGGTTAAGGTTTGTATTTTCAAGAATTTTAAAAAGAAAATTTTTCCGTAGCACCATTCCATTTCATGCTTATAATTGGTTGTAACTCTTTAAATAAGTACAAAAAACAAAACAAAACAAAAATTTGTAAAGTGGTGCTTTTTATTCACCAAATTATATTTTTTAGAACTTACTTTTCTTGTCAGGAACGATAAAATTTTTTTTTATTGATAAAAACGAATTCATTGAATTCACATTAACTCAATATAGCGGTAACCCTGGTGGTTACTCAAAAATATGACTTTAAACACTCTAAATCAGTATTTCTTAACGTGGGGTCCATGTCCCACAGGAGAGCGATTCGATATTACAGGGGGCAATTTCTATTCTGATTCATTGCAAACGTTTTAGATTCCATAAATAAATTAGTGCTTAAGAAAAAAAGATCTCTTTTTCACATTCATTTAGCCAGTTTATATTTTGTAGATCTCACAGGGCTCAGAGGACTCAAAAATATTATAAAACAATGCCTCACAAAAATTCGTCACTTTTCCCCTTAAAAACTGAGGCTGATTTTTTTTTAATTTTGGATTCCCTTCACCAATTATTTTTTTTTTTTTTTGAGTAAATAACATAAAAAGAAAAGAAAAAGAGAATTGTTTTGACTGCTCTGTGAGCAATCTTGTTTGTATTTTATTCTCCTGTTTTGTCAAAGAACGGAGGAAAATTATGGAGTGCTCAAGAAAGTGGCTAATTTATTTTCGAAAAGTGTCCCAATCTGCATTTTAGCTTGTTCTTGTTCAAACGTTCGATTGTGCCAAATTGTGAACGTTTTTTCCTACTTTTTTGCAAAGAACAAAATGAAGCCTATGTGAAACATTTTACACTGAAATAAAATGGCTCTTGAAACTGTTTTAAAAAGATTTCTGGAAATTTTTAATTCTCTTAAGTGACAAACTGGCAATAAAAATCTGTAAATGTTCGATGGTAAGGTATTTGTGATTAATTAAGTCAATATTTTTGAAAAACTCAAAACTCTTATCGAAGCAAAAACGAAGAAATTTAGTTTCGCTTCCTTTATTGATATATTAACAACAAAAATTTTGACATGGTGTCTAATTGGCTCCAGGAATTTCAAGTTTTAGTATAGTTTTTTTTTATAGTTTTGCTTTGTACTTTATTTTGAAACAGAGCCCAGGTGTCTTATAGATTATTAAAGTTGTATTTATCAATCAGGAATAGTATATGTAAATAATCGATAAAATGAAGAGTCTCACTGTCACATTCGGAGCGATGGAAACACCTATAATGTCAAAATAAAGATAATTGCATTTAAAAACCTTTATCTACTTAGATTTATTCCACAGATTGACCATTTTGGTACATTAATCATGGGCTATTAGGTAAGCAAATGATTCTTTTTACTTTTAACATTTTTTGTATACATAATGTACATAATTTTGTAATAAAAAATATGTTTACGAAACGCAAATATCAAATTCTGTATCTTCTCCGATGGTTTTCTCTATTACTACCATACCACCTGGGGGAATTGATGAGATAATCAACAACTTGATTTCAATCCATTGTGCCCAATCTTCCCATTCCTTTTTTTCTTTCCGACTAGTGCAGTGCAATTCAGGTTGCTTTAAAAAGACCTAAGCTCTTACAGGCATATATGAAGTTTAAATTTGTATTTAAAAAAACAAAGATGTCTAAAACTCTCGCATTTTACTTGAAAAAAATTGCATTCAGATCCCTCAAAAAATGATTATCCTTAAATGCATTATGTTTCAAACCCTACATAACCATCCTTACTACCTAACTTTGAAATCATCAAGAACACGCCATAAAGTTAAACTTTTTCGTTACTGAAACTCATATATTATGCTAAATAGTAAAACAGCCAAGTTTTTTGTATTGTTTTTTTTTTTTTGTTTTTTGTATTATTATTTTGTTCTGCTAAACAAAAATGGGAGAATTCTCCTTGGGAAAAGTGAAGAATATATGTACTGAACGTAAGAATATACCCTCAAGGTGTTTTCCCTCGAAAACAGCAAAAACATATTTGAATAGACGTTATGAGATTTTCAGTTTTCATATTTTTATACTTTATATGTCATGGCATGAACTCGTCTTCTTCATGACGATGACGCCTTCTTTGTCTTATAATGTCTTGCATGTGATTCATGTGACTTTTCAGTTCTTATATATTTTTTTTTATTTTTTCTCAAATTAATAAAATGCTTTAAATATTTGTAAAAGAGTTTTTCTCACATCGAGAAAAAAAGCATATCAAAGAAAAAACAAAATCCTCACTGGGAAGAAATATCATCACGACCCGACCATGAAATACACTCAATTAGATTCATGTATTTTGTATGTGCTTAATCTCAAAGACGAAAGATCTTTTACTTTGTTAAATATTTATTCTATCACAATATGCTAGTGAAACAATTTATAGTATTTTTGTTTTCCTCAAATAATAGAAATCTAATTTTATTATAAACTCTTTGTACAGTTATTTAACTGTCTACGCAATGGGAATTGTATTCAACAGCCTTAATGTAAAGTGTGTATAGGTTATGGTGAATTCACTTGTTTGATGGGTGGTATAAGATAGTAAAAAGTCACCAAAAGAAACCTTGTTTAGTGACCCAAGCGTTGGTGTGAGTCTGTGGTCACTTTTTACTTCAATATTTTACCCCAAATTTGAAAGGGTCCACATTTATTTTCTCCAGAAAACCGTAGGGAGATGTACATCTTCGCTTGTATGGCCAGCCATCTTGCTTCAATCATTTCAACGAATATAACTATTTGGGTAAAAACTAATCATAACTTTGAGTATAAGGAGTTGGACAGCCTCTTGAATGAATAAATGTGTACCTACTTCATAAATTGCAAAAAAAAATAATATTTGAATTCAGCTTCTTGAATTAAAATTTTATAAAACGTCTTAACAGGTAGCGCCTATTTCGAAACTGTTTTTTTATAATGAAAAACCATAAGATATCAAAGTACAAAATTTATTTTTAATTATTAATAACAGCAAAAACAATTTACAGGAATATTTTTTTTATTTTTAATTATTTTTAAAGTATTTCGGTTAGAAAATTGAGTTTGTGATGGACTTGTTAGTTAGAATTATATTTATGTACTTCTAGGGATTTCGAACAAAAACTCCTACATAAAATGGTACACTTTTCTTAGATTTTACAATAAAAATAAATGGATGATTGGCCTTAAAGTGCTTTCGACGAAACCGTTTGAACATTACTGGCATTATAGTCATTCCTGTAAAGAAAAAAGAAAAAGTATTTTTATTCATCGAATATTGTTGTATTGAAAATATGAAATTTTGTTATTAAAATTGTTTTTTGAAATCATAAATTTATATTAAGGTATCTATATTATATATGTACTGTATCAAATATACCTAAGTACAGTTCCTGAAAAGTTGTTCACACTTTAAATCAAATTGTATAAGCATAATGAAGAACTAAACTTTCAATAATTGAATTTAATTGATTGGTTCGACAGAACAAGAATAATTTTCTTCAAATTAATATATGGGGCATTCCATGTATCCGTGAAGTTGGCAAATCAAATGTTAACATATCAATTTTTTTTTTTTTGAGTTCTTGCCGCATGCACGCGAGTTCTATAGATCCTGATAGTTTTTCCAAATAGTTCTGTTCGATTTCACCAAAAAATCGATTTTGAAAAATGGGATGCTAACTTCACGCAGCATATCAATTATCGAAATATAATAGAAAAATATTCTTTTTTGGTAGATACGACCACCTCTAGGAGTTCCGCATACCTAAAAATAATAGTTCTGCTACCTTTACGTATAGAAAAAATAAAAACCGTTAGTATAGTGCTAGATACAAATCTGAAACTAGTCCTGGAAAAACCCTGAATTTCAAATAAATTCAAAAGTTTGAGCTTTTGAATGACCTAAATATATAAAAATAATGTAATGAAATACCGTTTCTAACATTTTTCTAACAAAAAATATGTTTTTTTTATAATAAGAGGGATTTTTCAAGAAATTTCGGTAGACGACCTTGATATGCTGGCAGATTTTGAAGGTTCCAGCCCACTTATGGATCTCAACATATAGATGTAATGTGTTTACAATACAATTCAAAGAGTTCCCGTCTAACACTTTTCTACAAAAATTATAAATTTTTTTTCGGATTGTATTGTAAACACATGACATCTATATGATTATGGATATAAATGACTTTAAATGCTTTTTTTTTATTTCTCAAAAAATAGGAAAAATGTTTACATTTGATTTTCAGAATTTGACTAAATACTAGTAATGGAATTGAATACCGAACACAAAAATAGAACTTTATAATGCAAAATTTTGAAAACTATAAGACAAAAAAATTACAATGTTTTCAATAAATTTTGACTTTTAAATTAAATTTCTCAAGAAATATACACAACTTCAGAGCCGTGTATAAGGGTGGGACAGTGACATAGCATGTCAGGTAAGAATTTATGACTCGAGCTGGTGAAGCTGTTATGAACATCGTCAAGTGTTGGGAAAAAATTTCGATAATTCGATAAAAGTCGATCCTTTTCTCGATTTTTTTTTCAACGCAGCTGATTTTTTGTGTAGTCGAGATTTTAAAACGTTTATTATTATCATTTAGTATAAAAAAGGTAGTAAAAAAAAGGTATTTTAACTTGGAAGAAAGTCGATATAAACCATTATTTCAAATTTTTTTTGCGGTTATTCGTACGCAACCTACTGAAATATTTGGTACTGGGTGGAGTCCAGTATTAGCGGCCAGTTATATAGCTATTTACGCAACTCAGCATTGACAATTTTGTTCTTTAATTTTAAGACAAAATCGTTTATTACTTAATCAGTATTTCTAAATTGGAGAACAAAATTCTTAATGATGAATTTCAGCCTATAATTGGCGCCTAAATATAGTGGAAGTGGCATGATTCATTATTTGATTTTTGCTATCAACTCTTTATAAAATTTTTTGTTGCAAAAAAGGCGGCATTTCTGAGCTGGGCCCAGGTGCTCTAAGGGCTAGGAACGGCCCTGCACAACTTGATTTAAAAAAACAAATAAAAGAATGGAGTACTAACTTTCAAAAAAAATTATAACACATTATTGAAATGCTTTCATTGGTTTTTAATAAGTAAGAAGAAAATGCTTTCATTGGTTTTTAATAAGTAAGAAGAATATGTGTCAACATAAGTTGTCTAACAAAAAATCACCAGGGTACGATCTAATAACTGCTCAGGTTTTGAGTGAAATGCCTTCAATAGCCTTCGAAAAACTCCAATTTATAATAAATGCATGACTTAAACTTAGATATGTGCCATATCATTGGAAAATTGCAGAAGTCATTGTTATACCTAAGCAAGGTAAGCCACCAACAAAAGTAACATCTTACAGACCTATATCGCTTATACCAATCATGGCAAAAGTTTTCGAAAATCTGCTTCTGAAAAGACTAACCAAATACTAGAAGAAAGAAGAATAATTCCGAGCCATCAGTTTGGATTTAGAAATAAACATTCCACGATAGACCAAGTGCATCGGATTATGGATGTCCTGGAAAAGGCACTTGAAGAAAAACAAGCATGATCGACTATATTCTCAGATGTTGCTCAAGCCTTTGACAAGGTTTGGCACTTGGGACTTGAGTACAAACTGCAAAGGGATCTTCCCAGGCAGTACTACTATAAAAAATTCATTTATTAATTCAAGTACTTAGCTTATGTATAGGAGAATTATGACCTGTAGGTTTGGAGGTTATCGCAAAAAGAGGAAGAAAGCACAAGGTATTTTTGACAGAAGGAAGTCTATCATGTTAATCGCAAATACCTCTCCAGGGTGCGTATGTGTCATTATAGATTGCTGAGTTCAGGGTTGGTAAATACACAACAGTCCTCCCCTCTTAATTGTTTAGTAACCCAACCGCTCTACAGGTTTCTTAACGCGACTGCTTCTTCGAACCATGGGTGCTTCTTCGGTGTCTACGTTCTTATTATGTGCTTCCTTCGAGGTTGATGGTGATGGTAGAACTACTCTTTCACTCCAGGATTCATTGGGCTTAGGTGATTGTGCCACCGGTAACTGAAACTCATCACCAGATGTTTGTATCGGTGAATTTGTGGTAGGATCACCGCATGTGGGGCGGAACATAGGGGCAGGGGTTGGAAGCTCCACATCTGGATCCTTCGGTGCTTGTTTTTCATCCACGTTACATTTCTGAATCTGGTCACAATGCCTTCTCCACAGCTTCCCGTGAACATCAATGAAATAATTGAAAAGTCCGTCTTGACGCACTATTTTTCCAAACTCCCACTTTTTGTCCTTGTTAGTATACTCTCTTACTTGAACCTTATCTCCCGGATAATATTGCACACCACTAGGATATGGCCCGTGTAGTTTCTCCTTTACGTTTTCGATGGTGTTAGGCCGGATCAAATCCAACCGGATGCGTATATCTCGCTGGAGAAATAATGTACAAGGTGCCACTCCGGTTGTAGAGTTTGGCGTCTTTCTGTAACGCATAAGATAGTTAGAAAGTTTATAAGCAATGTTACCTGTGTCGTTAATCATTTTCCGGAGAGCCACTTTCATATTTTGAACAAATCGTTCAGCTTGACCATTAGTAGCTGGATGGTATTAAGCAGTGAGCTTATGATTGATACCATTGTCTTTTAAGAATCTCTTAAACTCCCCCGAGGTAAAAGTAGGCCCATTGTCACTGACCAAAGTCAAGGGTAGACCATATCGGGCAAACAGGTCACGTAAAACTTCGATTGTCTTTGCAGCTTTCATGCTATTCATTTGAAAAATTTCTGGCCACTTAGAGTGCGCATCGACCACAATCAAAAAATATTTTTCAAAAAATGGCCCCGCAAAATCAACATGTACCCTTTGCCATGGGTTTGTTGGATATTCCCATGGGTGTTGAATCCTTTTCGATGATTTTTGAACGCTCCTGCAGGCCATGCATTTCTGGGCTAAGTCCTCGATGTCAGAGTCAATGTGCGGCCACCACACATAGCTTCGTGCCAATGCTTTCATCTTAACAATCCCGACGTGAGCAGTATGTAATTCCGCCAGTATTAATTCCCTCAGTGTCTGAGGAATCACCACCCGATTGTTCCTGAGAATTGTACCATTTGTTAGTGAGAATTGATAGTCTTTACCTTCGAATCCAGCTGTGTCTAATTTTTTTCCCAGCAATAAGTTGTTATACACCTCTTTTACAGTTGGATCTCTACCTGTCTCCTCAGCAACTCGTTTTTGGGTAACCGGAACAACGTCTATTTGCTGCATTTGGTAGTAGGTTACGTTGTCAACATCTTTAGGTTCATCCAACTGTAGAGGCAAACGAGAAAGCGCATCTGCATTGCCGTGGTCCCCCGTCGCTCGATACATAATTTCATATGTGAAGCCTTGCAGAAATTGTGCATAATGCAGCATACGAGTGGCCACCATACTTGGTAAACTTTTGCTAGGGCTAAAAATAGCAACTAATGGTTTATGATCGGTGATTAGTGTGAACTTACGTCCATAGCAATAACGAAAAAATCTTTTTAACGCCCAGAATATTGAAGTCGCCTCTTTGTCAATTTGACTATAATTTTTTTCTGAGTTTGAAAGAGATCGCGAGGCGTAAGCAATTGGTCGTTCCTGACCATCTGGGAATGTGTGGGATAGCACAGCCCCTAGCCCATATGGACTCGCATCGGTCGCCAATGATAGAGGTAATTTTGGATTGTACGCACAAAGAACAACATCCGAAGTTATTTCAGATTTGATGCTCCTGAACACCTTCTCACATTCATGACTCCATCGGAAATGCTGGTCCTTCTGTAGTAGATTGTATAACGGGTTCAATTTAGAGGATAGATTCTGCAAAAATCTTCCATAGTAGTTCACCAGACCCAGCCAGCTTCTGACTTCGGAAATATTTCTCGGAGCTGGTGCATCAGTTATAGCCTGTATTTTGTCTTTAGTCTTTTCAAGCCCCCTTTCTGAAATTATGTGACCCAGATATGTTATTGAACTCTCAAAAAACTTGCACTTGCTGAGATTGATGCGAAGTCCAACGTTATTTAAACGGCGAAAAACTTCTTCAAGACGCCATGTATGTTCGGCAAGACTGGATCCTTGGATTTTTATGTCGTCCAAAAACACGCATACTCCACGAATATTATCCAGAGTTTGGGTTATGTACCTCTGCCAAATTGCTGGAGCAACCTTTGTGCCAAACATCAGCCTGTTTACTTTATAGTCACCTTTAATGGTTGATATCGCCTGTATTTCAGCGCTACGAATGTCCATTGGCATATGTAGATAAGCTTCGCTCAGATCCAATGTCGTGAAAATCTTACCACCCATCATAGATGTCGCAAAAATGTCCTCCACGTGAGGAATTGGATAGTGATCATTCTTTAGTACTTTGTTCAAAGTAATTTTATAGTCCGCACAAAGTCTAATCGATCCATCTTTCTTTATGATAGGAACCACCGGTGTCCCCCATTCACTGTATTGCATTTTTGTTATAATGCCTTCACTCTCTAGACGGTCGATTTCTATGTTCATTTTATCTTGGAGTGCATACGGTACCTTGCGAGCTGGAATGTAAATTGGTTTAGCACTGTCATCGAGAAATAATTTGGCTTCAAAATTATTTATTTTACCAATTCCGGATCGAAAAACATCACTAAATTTAGATTTTAGAGCAAGCAGTAACATCTCTTTTGACATAGGTATCGCATTACTTACTTGATTTAATTTTGGGAATTCAACTTTGAATAATTTAATCCACTCTCTTCCGAAAATTGCATCTACATTACCTGGCATTATATATATGTTGGCGTTTGCCTCCTCGTTGCCGTATCTCACATGCATTGTCGAATATCCAATCGGCTGAATGATCTCTCCAGTGTAAGTCCGAAACGGAACATTGGATTTGTACATCTGTTTATTTGGCCATGAATCACTAAATTCTTGATACGACATTGAAGAAACTGCTGCACCCGTGTCCAGCTCTAGCTGTTTTGACACACCATCCAGAACTAATGTGAGCATGAACTTCCTCGGCTTTCTCTTATCTTCGGGTAGAATGCACCTAGTCAGCTGGTTTATGTAGTAGTCGTCTTGCTCCTCGTCGTCGTTGTCGTCATCGTCGTTGTCATCGGAGTGTGATTCTACAGAGTGAAGCTGATTTTGTTTAAAAAATTTTCTGTGTTTGGTAATGGGTGCGGGTGGAGGAGGTCGAGATTTTTTATCACTGCTGTTAGACATCTTCCCATTATTCATGCAAACGCGAGCTAAATGACCAACTTTCCGACACTTAGAGCACACTGCTCGATTGTGTTTGCATGCGGTTGCAAAATGTTCTTTATCTCCACATCGGTAGCAGTAGTTGAAATTTGATGAATAATTTTTGGACTTTGGCTTACTTGTACTTGCTATCTGGTTTTGGTAATTGCTCAGCGAAGTAGCTTGCAAATTTTGAATTTCTTTGGAGTCTTTTTGTGCAGATTCCATTGCGAGAGTAGCCGTAACGCAATCTTTAAACGTATTGTTTGGTTCTTTTAATTGAATTAATTTTTCTAACCAATGAGCATTACGAAGACCACTAATGAATTGCTGCCTTAGGTGGGCGTCGGCAGTCGACGCTTGGCAAGATGTGCACTTAAAATCGCAGTTTTTGCACATTTTTTTTAAGTCTGCAACAAAGTTAGATATCGTCTCCCCTTCATGTTGCGTTCGCTTGGTGAACCTATTTTGTTCTGCTATAACACTAGGTGCAGGGTTTACATGATCTTTTATCAAATTTATAAGTTCATCATAACTTTTAGTCTTTGGGTCTTCTGGGCTGGTTAGGTTGCAGAGTAATTGAAGAGTTTTCGCGCCCATTGCGTGAATTAACCAATTCCTTTTGCTCTCTTTGACAACATTAGTGTTCCCTGTCAGGTTTCTTAAACAGAAGAAATTCTCAAGCCTTTTGATAAAAATCTCCCAGCTTTCATTCTCCTCGTTGAAGCTTTCCAGTTGGATTGCTTCAGGCAGCGGTTGACTGGCATTGTTGGTGTTGCCCTGAACCGCCAAAGTAATGGCCTCCACAAGAGATTTCAATTGATCGGCATTCATAATTAAATTGCTGTTTTGTTCTTTTCCGCCTCGTCGCCACTGTTAAGTTCTTGATTAATTAAATAAGAAGACGATCCTTTCTATATAAAAAATTCATTTATTAATTCAAGTACTTAGCTTATGTATAGGAGAATTATGACCTGTAGGTTTGGAGGTTATCGCAAAAAGAGGAAGAAAGCACAAGGTATTTTTGACAGAAGGAAGTCTATCATGTTAATCGCAAATACCTAACCAGGGTGCGTATGTGTCATTATAGATTGCTGAGTTCAGGGTTGGTAAATACACAACAACTACGAAGTACTGAAATCCTACGTTACGAACCGACTCTTTAGAGTACGGTACGACCAAAATTACTCGGAACTAAAGAAAATTGAAGCCGGTGTACTACAAGGAAGTGTCCTAGGACCAACCCTGTTTCTGTTACATACAAGGTTTATTCCAGTGGACATCAACGCTATCATGGCCACCTTTGCTGATGATACTGCAATATTGGTGCCAGATAAATCAGTTACGAAGTCTACACACAAAGTGCAAAATGCAGCCGATAAAGTTAGTGATTGGACGCAAAAATGGCGAATCAAACTAAATGAAACAAAATCGACGCACATAAACTTTACATACAAAAAATGAAACAATGTTCCAATTCTTATAAACAGTACAGGAGTACCTTACTCCAATACTGCCAAATACCTTGGGCCAAGCGCAGTTATGATTGGTAAAAGAATATGACGTTGTTTTGCACGAAAATTAACGTCTTTTCAAATATTTTTGCATGTCAAAAATAATTGTTTCAATTACAGAAATACAAAACTACTTATTTAGGTTTACAGTTTCATGGCAAAAAAACCTATTGCTTACATGGGATTACGAAATAATTGATGGCAATTGTTTTGCGTGCAAAAAGTAGTGTGGTGAATAAAAAAAATGTATTTGTATAGTTAGTTTTCAATTCAAAGAACGCTATTTACCTACAGCTTTCAGTGATTACTTGCATGCAAATGGCTTTTAAATAAAAAAATATTATTATCACATATTTCAAAAGTCTTACTTTTCGATGAATTGAAATTAACGCCAACCCTGTAAGTCATATCTTCATCGGTAAAATTTCTTAGGAAAGTTTTTAGACTTTTCATTGTCGAAAAGGTTCCTTTCAGTGAGCGTGTTGAAACCACTAGAGTCATCAAACTAGTCGGTTATGGAATTTTGTCTACGTTAAAATTTTGTTTGTTTTTGCAAAGAATTAAGGGAATAAGAATGCACAAAGAGAAAAATTTGGACTGTTGGTTCTCGTACTTCATTTTAAGCTGACTTAAATTATCATTATGGTAGGGTAGACTGTCCAACAGTGAGCATCTGTAAGCCACAAATAATTGCTGGTTTTTGCAGACGTCCTGGCAAGATTACTTCCCATTTTTCATTGATGCATGAATACAAAATTCATTTACAAACGCATCTCTGATAGATGTGCAGAGTTCTTTTTGATTAAAATACGTTTTTTGTCCTTTCAATGCAACTTTTGGACATAGAACTTAATTTTTAACAATTAAACAATTTTGGGGTTTTCGGTAATATTTAACCTGTGTGCTTAAAAAAACCATCATTACATAAAATGAACTATGACTTTTTTGTGGGTAATCGTATCGTTTTGAATTAAGTCTCATTATTTTCAGCATTAAAAGGTACCCTTAAGAGATGTACGAGTATCATATGATTAGGTTGTAGCAAAACAGATACTTCAGTTTGGTAGATTTTTTTTCAACTTTTTCACCACTCCACGTCTTCAAATGCATCCACAAAAAAGGCAATGCAGGGATTTTGGGAAGTTTTGGATATGCTATAGAAGGTGAAATTCTGCGTCGATACCAATTTTAATATTTCATGAATTGTTTATTTCAACCTCTGGACCCAATTTTCCTGGGCTTTATATATTTCCTTAACTTTTTTATTTTCAATTTTTATTCAAAAACAAAACCATAAGGAGTTCCATTTAATTTTCTGCACCAGGGTTCTGGCCTATCAAGCTCTATGCTACTGATTATGGCTCTTTCAATTTTGGCTATGGTTAAGTGTTGTGGTTCCAAAATTTAGTATCGACAGCTCAAAAAGTTTGGGAATTGTTTGTTATCGTCTTAGGACATGTAACTTTCATTGAGCTCTCTTTGGGTATAAAAAGTACATTTTTATATTTAAAGAAAAATTTTACAATTTTTTGAAACATTCTATTATTAGTTTTTGTCACTTTTGCCCTTAAGCCTCGTCCACACTATGTCAATAAGTATTGCTGATTTTTTTATATTATCGATTTAAATCCAATTCATATAACTTTTTCACATAGCTTCAGTTACTAAGTAAGATTTTTTTTCAATTTCAACTTTGTCCATACGAAGAGACGGACATTTCAAATAGCAAGTCTTGCATTTTTTTATTTTCCTCTAATTAATTTTCCATTCACATGCTTACAATGTTGAATCTAGATTAATTTCTAAACATTTTAATAGGGTTTCGTTTGGGTCCAAAAAGTTAACTAATATTGTTGATCAGCAGTCAGCACGTCCTCATTTAATCAACATTGGTGGCCAATAGGTTGAATATTTTGTTTGATTCATATTTTGATTTTCAACTCATTCAAGACATTCGATTAGGCAGGTAATAAGAAAATGTTTTAAAAATATAACACTTTCTTCCTCATAAGACTACCCCATTCACATAATGCTATAGCTACTCAGTCCAGCATATCTTCAAGTTCCTGGAATAAAAACACTTCCAAGCTTTGAAAATATTGGTGATGCAATTCTATTCCTTATTAAAATGTTTTCAACAACTTATAATACAAAAAAAAAAACACACATTTTATTTAGATAGTTTTTTTTATTTATTTATTAAAATATTTCATTAAATGTTTAATATCTTTCCAGTAAAAACAGTATTTTTTCCTTTTGTCCAAATTAAATAATAGAACTGTTTATTTGCTATAAATTTAATAATTTTTTTCCGCATTGGCATGAATGCACACTTTACAGCGATCCTCACTCCTGTTGATGAGAACAAAAATATAAATATTGAAGGACGGAAAAACATAAAAAGTTGACATACCTTACATATATATCTTATACAAAATTGTAGATTTTGTTAAAAAAAAAAGTAATAAAACTATTTAGTATCAAGGATAAGAAGCGTTAAGAACATTTTCTGAAGCTTATATATTAATTAGACTTTTCATAGATGAAGTTGTTAGATGATTTTCTTATGTTTTGGTAAAAGAAAATTGTATTATTAAATTTATTCATTTCAAATTAGTAATATTCCAACTAGCTGAAAATTTCTAACGAAGCGAATTCACGTGCATAAAACAATGGTACATTCGGGCGTATACGCACTTTAAATCGTAATAAACGCTCTCTAATGCTCTTTTCTTAAAAGTTTGCTCGTTCAACTTACTGTCTATACCAAAACAATTAATTTTATTTGGGACATAAATTTAACAAAATGTCACTTGTTGTACTTTTATCTGAACTTTAATTACCTGAGTTTAAGTTTAAAAAAAAAGTTAAGCAGAGTGGATATTGCGTTGTAGCGTGGAACGCTCCTGTAGCACGAGGTATAAGTAAAATTTCATCTTAAAATATAACCACCATCTGTCTTTTGAATGAGAGCCAATAAGGCTTATCCACTAACGCAATTTGAAATCTTAGTTTTTGACAACCACAGAAAATAACACATTCATAAGATGTCTGCCAGAAATTATTTAAAAAAAAAATACGATTTACATTTTTTAAGTTTATTTATTCATTCCATAAATTATTGATCTCTCCAGTAAATACAATGTTCTTTTCTTGTGTCCAAATGAAGTAAAAGAATTGTTTATTGGCTATAAATTTATTAATTTTTGTTTCGGTTGCTAAGAATGCACATTCTCCATCGATCAAAATTTCTGTAGATTAGAAGCAAATAGAATAAAAAGAATTTTATTTAAGTGCAGTTGACTTTCAAGTATATAGGTTCCCGGAAATTTAGAAATTTCGAATTAGAAAGCTTATGGCTAGCCTTTTATGTCTTAAAAAAACAGAGAATATATCCCTTAAGTAAGCACATAAAATGACTATAATCATGCCATCAAAAACAAAAATATGCTGCGAAAATGTTCATAAAGTAATATTCAACGTACATACATACATATGAATATATTTCAAGTAGGTTGAACAAAAAACTAAATTTTATATGTAAGTACATTTACATAATCTTTCCGTAAATTAAAAACATTGAAAATGGTCTTTTCCAAGTCCACCGACAACGTTGGTGGAATATAGAATGGCCAAGCATTGTTCTTAATTCCCATTCAAGAAAAACGTGGTGAAGATATTTTTAGATTTAAATATCTTCTTTTCTTTTTTAAAAACATTTTTAATTTTTTATCTACAAAAAAGCATCACCAACAAGAGCAAACCCTTCAAAAAGACTCTATGACTACCGAAAAACGTAGATGAGACTCTTACTGCACTAAAAACACCTCCACTTCCTGAATGCAACTACTTATCTAGCAATTTATTTTTAACGAATTTAAGTAACTTGTTGTAGGTAACTTTCCGGTGAAAACTCCTGTTTAAGTTTAAATAGCTGCCTATATGGAATCAACTTATTTTGAATACTTAGCTGAGAATCCTTGCGTGCCGATGTTTATTCGCTATGTCATCTAGTTATCCCGAAAATTTAAAGATAGTAACTTAAGTTGGTGTTGTTGTGCCAGCGGTTATTTGTTGTTTTTTTTTTAACAGGGGATTACAACAACACAAAGCTATCCCGATTACTAAGAATAAACATCGGAACGGGGCCAATATTAACCGAGTAGTCAGTTCTTATCTCTTCATATTTTTTTAATTCTTCGCATTTCTTTTTACTTTCGGCTTCCGTTTTAATTTTGCGTCTAGTCATTCCTAGATACTTCACCTCATTCGCAAGTGGATTACAACCAGTATTAAGAAAGACGGGTTGTCTACTTATTTTTTTTATACTTGGACTGATTTAAGAACATTGTGCGCTTTTCCCCATATTTTTGTCCACTCATTAACAATACAAAGAGTATTTTGTAATAAAGTTGTAGCTTCGTTAATCGTTTTGCCTATTGCTAGTATTTCAGTATCAACAGCAAACATTGCTTCCATAGTGTCTTCAGTTAGATGTATATATCACATGTAAATAGAAGGTACAGAACTGGACCTAAAACACTTCCTTCTGGTACCCCAGTCACTCTTTTTCTTTGAAATTGGAATATTGTTATCTATATATTCGTTTAGAATCTTTTAGTTCTTCATGACAATTTTGTATTAATTAGAATTTGAGACCTTTGTGCCACACCTTGATAAACACTTGCGACACATTTGGCCAAAACGGAATTTTTACCAGTAAGGATCCTCTTTGACTAAATACTACCCTGGGTTCACCTCTCACCTAAATTACAATTTTTGGTTCTAAATTTAGCCCTTAAATGGTTGAAGGAAACTAAACTTTTGTTAACACAATACATTTTCTCTAAAAATAGCAACAAAAAAAATAAAAATATAATTTTTTTGCCAACTTTTAAAGAAGTGATCAAGATGCGCAACCTCAAAATATTCTCAAGTATTGTTGAAATTTGGGATAAATATCTTTTACATCAAAAAAACTCGGGGCGTAAGTCAGGTAAATTTTTTTATTTTATTTTGTGCCTTACAAAATGAAACACAAACACAATTTTTTGAAAAGTAAGCATTTATTTTTTTTTTTATCGAAGTCTTCAATTGTTGAATTATTAATTTATTCCCACCTTATGTGCTATGTTCTAATGAACCATACTACCAAAAGCCTTCGAATAGTAGAAGGAGCTATACTTTTAATTTTTCCTTTCCATTTTAATATTTTAAAGATTTATACCTGAATAATGCGATTAAAAAATGGCACTCAAAATACGTTTAACTTGAGCCAACCAAAAACAAAAATAAAACGCACATGACTTATTGTAAGAACTTTTTAAACATGTAAAAACAGACAATAATAAAAAAAAAAGCATCCAAAATGGCCTTTTAATGGTTTAAGCAACTCGTAGAACACTCGAGCTCAAAAACAAGTATGCCATTTGATTACTTAAGAAAATATGAATATATGTATAGACAAAAATTGTTGGAGAGGTATTTTTAAAAACTAATTTTCTATATGTACCTATATAATAATTTTGTTACATTTAAAAAAGATATGGTACACCAATTTTTAGTATTTATTTATATTTATTTATAAACCTTGTTTAAAAAAAATTTATCTACCCGTTTTCAAACAAAATGAATTAAAAAAAAATTATTGTTTTTTTTTAAATCCATAATTTATTTTGTTCAAAACTTTGGTATGCAATAATATAGACATTTAAAGGAATTTTTGTATAAGAATTTTAATTGCAATCGGTTGAGCTATTAATGAGAAAATATAGAATTAAAAAAAAAACGTAATATGGCAAATACCGCGAATAACGGTTTTTGGTTAATTTTTTTCACCTAAAAGTATACCACTAAATGGATGTCTGATTTTTTATTATCAAAATCGTTAAAGCCGTTTTTTTAGATAAATTTGATATTTCCTTAACGATTGTAAGGCAAGTACCGTTATTTTATTTTTTAATTCAATTTCTCTTCTGGAGAACCACCAAAAAGCCTTAAGTTCAAAATTTGAAGAAGATCGCATCATTGGTTTAGCATGTAGAAGTAGATCCAGATACAAACAGAAAGACAGAATTTCGCCACCCACTTTTTTGGCGTTCTTTAACATTGTAATGTCATGTTAGATTGCTAGTTTATTTAATATAAAATATTTTTAATCTATTTATAAACTCAACACAATTGTTAATTGATTTGTCTTCAAAAATTGTTATTGTGAAATCCAAGACTTGTATTAATGAAACATTTGGACACTCGGGCGTATGCGTACATTTTTATATTATTGAGTTTAAAACGCTTTTTCTTCTATTCCAGCTTATTCAACTTAGATTTGCTTTTATCTTATTAGTATCAGTTGTAGTTTTACTATTTTCAAATGAAGGAAGTTGAAATGGAAGTTTAGCCAAGTTTCAAAATCGTTTCATCTAGGCACCAATATTATTCTCACCATTTTAATTGATTCTTAAAAAAAATTCTCAGTGAGTTATTTAATAGAAAAATGTTGAAAAAAAAACTAAAGTAAACACATAAACATTGAAAACATTATTATAATTTTATTAATTTTATAATTTTATGAATTGAAACATCTTTACAAAATGCAGACATTGATTTTATTTAAAATTTTGAAATCTTTCCCAAAAATATAATATTTTTTTGTCCATTCGAAATGCAATAGATAAACGGATGGTTCGCAAAGAATCGTTCCACGATGACTGCACACTTGAAAGCTATTCTCATCGCTGTTAAAAAATAAAATTAAAATTTTAATACCATCAAAAGAGCGATTACAATTCTTTAAAATTTTAGCAATTTAAAAAATGTTTATGTTTTTTCTTGCCTGCTTTTTAAATTAGTATTAAAAGAACTTAAAAGCATTTGTTTAGTTAAGCAATTCATAGGTGCTATGCAGACTTAAAAAAAAACTTTGCATGAATCGTTATTAGACAACAGTTAATATTATTTGAAGTGTAGTAAAATTTATAGTTGTTAGTATCTGCCTAAAGTTCAAATTATATTCAATATATTGCACAGGTTCTACTTTTTTTCTTTTAAATGCGT
The DNA here is from genome assembly GCA_946251815.1 of Dasysyrphus albostriatus. Lineage (NCBI taxonomy): Eukaryota > Metazoa > Arthropoda > Insecta > Diptera > Syrphidae > Dasysyrphus > Dasysyrphus albostriatus. The sequence continues at coordinate 41,848,481 of OX276337.1, read as the reverse complement.
GGTGAGTGAAATTATTTTATTAATTTTTTTTTGGTGTAAATAAAGGATTAAATAATTATTTTCAGCTTTTAAGACTGTAATTTTAATCGGGCGTTTATTCTAAAGTAGTTTTCAAAACTAATAAAACGATTAAAAAAAATATATTAATAAAAAACAAAGGTCTAATGTAATTGAATTTTCAATCTGATAAGGAATGTTGTAAGGTTCTAAATCATGGGACCAATGTTAATATGGCTTGTCAAATCACTCTTCTCTGCAGTCTGAGACGGTCATCTCATAAAATATCCAAAATAAAACTAACAAATCCAGCAACAGCACGTTTTATATAATATACTCGTATATATTTTTGGGTCGTATTTTATTTTCACATAGATATATGTTTTGCTTACAATTTATTTAAAATGATAAATGTCTACCAACAAAACAAAAACCATACTTATTTCTAAATAAATAAAAAAACGGTTTATCTGCATTAAAATAAATTGGCTGTGCAACCTTCCATGCGCATAAACGCCTCTTTTTTAAGAATCCTATTCAAAGATAAAATTTAATGAAAGTTTTAAAAAAAAATATTTATTTAACTAATAGATAAATGATTATTCATAGGGCAGTTAAAAACACAATCTCAGATGCATAGAAATGTTAGTTGCAAAATTGAATCACCAACAAATCAAACTTATAGTTGTTAACAAAATAATAGCGTTTTCATTTGATAATCAGGAAGAAGAAGTCTTCAGAACTCTCCGATCCAGATTTTCAATAGAACGAGTTGCAAATTTTTGTTTTATTCTAAAGATTGGGTTTTGTTGTATTATTCCATTTGGTTGTTGCTTTTGGGTGATAAAATGTTCATATATAAGGTATTTTTTAAAACATTAATATTCTTCAATAACTGCAAGGAATTAATACATTTAGTATTTCCACTTTAAACAAACTCCATAAGCAATAATTCCACACGATCACTTGGAGATGACGATCATGAAGAGGAGTAATGTTCGGGTTATTTTTTTATCACTTTGTTTGCTTTTAATTTAACATTTTATTATTATGTAGATTTTCAAATTCAAAATGCAATATCGATATTAGAAAACTAAAATGCCAAAACTCACATTTTAAGATTTTGACGTACAATAGGGGGCTATCGTGAATAAAATTTCCCACTGAATTTTTCCCATCGTCGGAAATTGGGAACGTGAATTGTGGTGGTCACATTTTCTCTCGGAATTCATTGGCATCAAAAAAAAATATTCCATGGCCACTGGGCTACCATTTTGATTGACCAAATTTTAAAATGCAAACAAAACATGGAAATTTGTTGGCAAGTTTATCCACGATAGATTATCCCGAAGTGTAAATTTTAAACCCTTTAGGACGACCACATGAAAACTCTATAAGAATCGTTAAAAATGCGGCGCTCTCAATTGTATTTTCATACACATATCCCGAATTGTAAAGTGGTTAACTACATTTGTACTTGATTACTTTGTAAGTGCCCAGTACCTTATAGATGTACTTTTACCTAAATAAAAACAAGTATACTGTACTTTGAAACACACCAAGTACGAGTACTTTTTTACTTTGCTTAGAAGTGCATGTACATGGTAGTATAATACTACCTAGTATATTTTCAAGTACTTTTCAATAACAAGTCAATTTCAAGTACTTTTTAGGTACAGTACTAAGTACATGTACTTGCAACAAAGTACAAACTTCAAAAAGTACTTGTACTTACTTATTTTTGTTCAAGTACCTACAAGTACAAGTACATACAAGGTACTGGGTACTTGTACTTGAAAGTCTACAGGTCTGCACATATCCATACATACAGACAAATCTACAAAAAAACTCCAAAATTTTAGTTAGTAATATAAATATCATTTTATTTTATTTTATTTTTAGTGCAAAGTGTTCAAAAATTGAAATTTCTTCCAGAAAAGTACATTTCACTCTCGTTCCAAATAACATAAATAAATGGTCTGTTAGCAGTGAAGTTGATTTCCCTTGGATAACAACTGTTTAAACAGCAGCCTACCATTATTTCCATTTCTATTTAAAAAGATACAATAAATAAGAGTTTCGATAAATTAAGGCAAGTTCATGTTTTGGTTTTAAATACAATATAAAGATGATAGAAAAATATAAATTATTCAGGTACAAAATAAAGAAACAAAATAATTTTTGAATAATTATAAAAGGAAGGATTGAAATGCAAACTTTTTGATGAGTTGGACACAAAAGAACAAGGGAGGCAGCAAGTACCACTTAAATTTCACACCTCTGAACTTTTTTAATATTACTAAAAATCGAATAGAATTGTTTGCTAATGATAGTTGAATCTTAGAGCTTCATCATAGTAAAAGATCATAATATTTTCAGAACAGTAAAAACAAATATTCAAATCAGAATACAATACATTCGCAAAGGTCTGTTTTGGACAAAAATGGGCCATGATTGTGCAGAATGTGCATGATTGTTCTTCGGAAAGTAAAAACAAAATAGTATTTTACACGATTCGTAAAATATCGTCCGCGAATCATAAAATATCGATCTTCTGACGAACCATAAATATAGTTCGCGAACGATACAATTTTCAATCTTTAAAAATTTTTAGTTCTCTCACGGACAAACAAATTTTTTTTCTGTATCTCTTTTTCATAAGAGATGGGAAAAACAAAATTCAGGTAGAATATAAGGATCCTTAACACGTATCATTCATCATTCATCAGGTTTCCATTTACTTTGTGCAGTGATTTATTTTTTTAAAATAATTTTAGTTTAAATGGGGAAAACTAAGTCATTTGAGTAAGAAAGATGCATATTTGTCTTATGATGAAGAAGATGGTAAATCGTCACGATAAAGTTCGTCCCCATCTGTCAACCCGTTCATTGTCAACTTCTATTGAAGGCTACGATTTCGAGGCATTAAAAAACTTATAAGAAATCAGAAATTTTCACAGTTTATTTACTGCTCTGGAAAAATATGATTCATTTATTGATTCGTTGACATATAGATATTTTCAAAACAGGGTAGTTAAAGAATATGTCAATATTTTGCAATGTCTTTGTTCTCTAGGCGGTTTCATTGAAATTGACACAGGTGATAGTTGAGACAGTATTAAAAAGTAAAGAAATATTTAATTTCAAAAGAACGGTATTTTAAAGTAATGTAAACATTTTCCAACTTCGGCGTTCTTTGAGCAGTTTCAGTAAAATTAAAACAGATGATGGCTAGTATAAAATTAGAAAGAATCAAGTATTTTTGCTCAAGTAACAACGAAGTTGCAAAATTTTGAATTTTTTTAAAAATATTATTTTTTTCCACTTTCACTTTTCGCAAAAATACATTTTTCTTTCTAATTTGAACGGATCGCTAATGGATTTTTGGTGGTCCCCGTGTGATTAATTCGGCATCGAACCATATTTTACGAACTGCAGCAAATTTTATTCGATAGTAATACAAAATTGTATCTTAAAAGATCAGAGAAATAACATTAGCAATCGTATCAAAAATAAAATTGCCTTTTGAACTTTTCACGAGAAAACGAATCACATTTTATCGTTCTCCGAGCCTTATTAAAATAAAAAGAAAGCTAGAAGCAAATAAATTCATAAAAACATAAGTTAATGCTTATAAAAATGCTTATAAAAACAAAAACAAAAGCAAAGAAAACTAATAGTGTTTTTATTGTTCGATGTGAGTGATGCAATGAGTGCACTGTTTATCTATAAGAAGCATGAGTATTATAAAAGACAGTTATTGAGAATACATAATAGTAATAATGTAATAAATTTTAACCGGAACAAAATTTACACAGCATCTACAAAAAGTATAAACGAATGTCATGGGGAAGTTAGTCTGGTGGTTTTTGTCGTAAGCGTTGCAAGACATTCTGGGACTTTTTAACCCAAAAAAAAGAATTTTTAACAAATAAAACTTTTATTTCTGATTTTGGTACGATTTTTTTTTTTCTGATATCTGACCTACAACCTGCAATTTGACAGACCAAAGAATTTCTTTCCGAACAAATTTCTATGGTAGAATTTATTAGGAAGGAGAAATATTTTACTGGTTAGCACTCTCTTTTGCCAAAAACAAACCAATTTTTTGAAGTGTTGAAAAAAAAAACAAATTGGACAAATAATGGAGACAAAATCATTCGTCGTTTAAGCCAATATTTCGAACAAATCAGATGTTAGTTAATAAAAACGTAGACTTACGTACAGAGAAACATAAAACAACCTTTTTGTTTGTATCTTGAGAATTTTATTATCAAAAAAACAATGAACTTTAAGGAAAAAAATGCGAAAAAAAGAAAACTAGGTAAGAACGCTTTGACGAATACAAAAAGGCAAAATAAACTATAGGTACTGGGAATCAAGAGGACATAAAACGTGTTTGTATAAAAAAATTCAAAATTAGCAAAATCTATCCCTGCTTATCACGCAAACTCACCACACTTTGCCAACTCGAATTACCTGATAAGGAGATAAGAAGCCAATCTAATTATTTATTTCAACAAAATCGGACTTTCTTTATTCAGGATTTAAATATTCTTAACCATTTTCTTTATGTTCTTATTTGCTATATAAATTTGATTAATCATTGTCTTTTTTCTTATATTAATAAAACTTAAATGCTTTTGATAAAACTTAATTTTCAACAAATAACCTTTGAATAAGATTATTTATTTAATTATTTATTTGTTAATTTATTTATTTGTTTAATCATAACTTGACGTTATTTATTTACTTGACGTTATTTATTTAATTATGATTCATTTTTGTTTTTTGCAGTTTATTTATTTGTTATGTATTTGTATTGTATTTATATGTTTAATCTATTAAATTGAAACGTTTTTGATTTAATTGTTAAATATTTATTAATTAATTAATTTATATTAAATATTCATTTAATTATTAGTTATACAAACATTTACTCCCAATTTGGCAATTTTTTTAGTTCATAAGTTTCTTATTTAGTCATTTGTTTTTAAAAGAAGGTTTTAATTATAGCTTTTCTTCAAATGTAATCTTCAATTCAAAATTGATATCATAAAATGTTTATTCATATTTTCAGTTGTAAAATATACTTAAAATATTAAATCTCTGTGCAAGCTGCGTATTTTTTCTTTTATTGTAAAGCCTTGATCTATTAACATTTAAAATATCTATCTATCTATCTAAATCCTATATTACTTCGAAACAACATGAACAAATTAGTCCCCACAATTCCATATCTGTCGGTCTGAACTTCAACCTAAGGCTTAGCTTAAACCAATTAAGTTGTTTTCTTCAAATTTTGAGAACAAGGTTCTTTGGTTATTTCTTGAATTTTGTAAGCCCCAAAAATAACGCTTCTACGACATGTTCCATTATATTTAAGGAAAAATTTATTTTTCTTTAAAACAACAATGATGATTTACTCTAGCCCATCATCTTATTTACCAAGAACTGTTTTTAACGGTATATGTTATATAATAATATTTTTTATTTTTATTTTCTCACAAACGGCTGTACCGATTTCGATCTTAATTTTAAGCTCCATTAAAATATAAATTATAGTGCATACACAAATTTTGAAAACAAAATTTTAGATTAATACAAAATTATTCAATATTTTATTTTGACATTTCAATGCAAACCTATGTAGTTAAGGAACAAGCTTATGAATTTTTTTGAATCTAGGTTTTAAAAAGTGTCCCAATTGATTAAATTAACACATATAATATGTCCCCTGATTGGAAGAACTAGATATGCATATTGAATGTAACTTGATTTTCTATTTTTATAATTTATCGCAAAAACAGCAAGGCACAAGTATAATTGTAAGAACCATCCAAATTAAATTTTCACCGACCTTTATAAGCTAGATATTACCTACTTTCTCCAAAATTAGAAAAAAAACTAAGCTATAAAAAATTAGCTTTTAAAAAACAGTTTTAAACGATTTGATTTTTTGTTTAATCCTTGTTTAAAGTTTTTTCTTGGTGGTTAATTAACTAGAAAAATCAAAACAAAAAACTTAAATAAAAAGGCAGTAAAAACATTGCGAAAATTTTACAATTTTATAAATATGTACATAGTTTACCTTTAATAAAGGTTTGTTTAAAATTTTGAAATATTCCCCCAAAATATAATATTTTTCTGTTCATTCCAAATGCAATAAATAAACGGATGGTCGATAGTAAACCTCCCTACAAAGACTTCGCACTTCTTGTCTATTCTCATCACTATTAAAAAAAAAAAAAAATAACGTCAAAATAACGATTACAGTTCTTTGAAATGTAAGCAATTTGAAACATATGTATGTATTTATTTAATCAATTTGTGTGCTTTTTATTTGCAGGTTATTCGCTAGATACATTTTTTTAGTTAAGCAGATCGTATGTGTTGTGAATACTTTTAATATCTTTTTAATGTTTAGGAAGTAAAATCATTTATTATTTTGATGGACGAATAAAACATTCAAATAGGCCCAACTTTAAATATTTGATAATAATTGGTAAGGTAGTTCAATCATTGAAATAAAAAAATTATTTTTATGTGTGAAGTTCGGCTTATTTAAAATTTTGTTTTGCCTTGAAATATTAATTAGTTTTTAGGCTATATTTGTCCATCAAAATAGCAAATGATTGTAATTTCTAAACGTTTCAATTCAATTATTGAAATTTTCAATGATGATTTTCAACGATAGCTACAACTGGTGCCTTAAATAAAAAAACTAAAACAAACAACTCAAATAAATAAGCATTCAAAAGCATTTTATTTATAAAATCATTGCTTAGATTGTATTATTTCATAAATTGTTTACCATAAATAAAATACGTAAATATTTACTTTTATTTAAAATTGTGATATATCTCCCCAAAATATAATAGTTTTATGTTCATACAAAATGCAATAGATAAACGGGTGATCGGCAATGAACCTTGCTACGTAGACTGCACACTTCTTGTGTATTTTGACCACTATTTAAAAATGAAACATAACAATTAAAATTAAAGTACCATCAACATGGCAATTAAATGTTAATCTTTTATATATAAATATATTAAATAATAAAGATATTTATACAGTAAAAATCTTGAACAAATATGGATTAAACATATCCATATTTATTATAGTCTAGTCAACTTGTGCTCAAAAAGGGCTTAAAGCGAGCAAATTGTAGGTTAGTTTTGATTTTGTCACTCTTTCATGTTTTCGGGAGTGATGAACTCAAATCTGGTTTGCGACTAACATTCCGTGAAGCAACATTGAAAAAAATGGTAAAAATAATGCTAAAATGCATTTTTTTGTAGCTTTTCTCAAATGGCTCGAAAATAGTCAATTATTCGAAAATTATATCAAAGTGCCATTAAAAGTATACACAATTTCTAATAAATCTATGTTTAAGGTTTTGTTTTTTAAGGGTGGTCCTTATAGTTTTTTTTTTTTTAATTCTCTACACAGAAAATACAATTATACCTAATTTTTTCAGAGTTTTATTTCACCCGCCTGGTCTCCCTATCTTCACTTTAAGGTACTTATTATGGACTTCGGGTAAATTTTATAAAACGCGTAAAAAAATTTGAGGGTATAGATCAGATTTAGACAAAAAAAAATTATATTGGAGGGGGGTGTATTTCCCCCCATTTAGGCGGGAGGGGTAATTTTCTTAAAATTTGGCTCAGAACATAAAAAATATTTTAAAAAAACACTTACAATGTCACGCTTTAGTTTTTTTTAAAGCCACAATTCCATTCCAAAGAGTTTTTCAACAGGGACGCTACAAAAGTAGCAATAGGGACAGCAAACGACGCCATATTTCCTGCCGCTCTTTTGACATTTCTCTTCAGTAAGGCTTGCCATTTCATGATGGAAAGATAAACGAGCCAACAACAAGTCGAAATTATTAAAATTTACTACCGAAATTCGGAGTCAGTGGCCTCAACGTTAAGAGCGCTACGTCTAATTTATGGTCGTCATAATCGTCCTAGCAGACCAACAATTAAGCGTCTAGTGGAAAAATTTGAATCCACAGGCACAGTTCAAAATGTTCCCGTGCCAGTGAGACAAAGAAGTGGCCGTAGTGTCGAGAATATTGCTGCCGCTGAGGCTTCAGTTGCAGAAAGCCCAAATGCGTCTCTCACACGTCGTTCTCAAGCGTTGGGCATCTCTGTGACGTTATTGTGGCGAATTTTGCGAAAAGATCTTGGCCTACATCCTTACAAGATTAAATTGACGCAAGAACTGAAGCCGCTTGACCACCAGAAGCGTTGAAAATGATTCGGATTTTCATCGAAAAATCATCTTCAGCGATGAGGCTCATTTCTGGCTGAATGGCTTCGTCAATAAACAAAATATGCGGTATTGGTCAGGCAGCAATCCACACGTACTCCATGAGTCATCATTGCATCCTGAAAAAATTACGGTTTGGTGTGGTTTATGGGCCGGCGTCGTCATTGGGCCGCACTTCTTCCGTGATGATCAAGACCGGCATGTTACTGTGAATGGGGATCGCTACCGTTCAATGATAACCGAATATTTTTGGCCCAATTGGATAATATGGACTTAGAGGACATGTGGTTCCAACAGGACGGCGCACAAGCCACACAGCGAATGTCACAATCAATTTATTGGAAACCAAGTTTGGAGAACGTGTTATCTCACGAAATGGTCCAGTCACTTGGCCGCCTCGGTCGTGCGATTTGAAGCCGTTAGATTATTTCCTGTGGGGCTACGTCAAGTCTATGGTCTATGCCAACAAGCCAGCGACGATTGGTAAACTTCGTACAAATATCGAACGTGAAATTGCAGCAGTATCGGCCGATTTTTGCTTGAAAACCGTCGAAAATTGGGTTGAGCGTCTGGACTTCTGCAAGTATGCCCGTGGTGGTGAAAAACCCGATATAATATGCTTCCTAAATAAAGTTTTTATTTTAAATAGTTTTTGAAAAAATAATTTTCAAACTTAAAAATTAAAAAAAAAATAAGTTTTTAAGATTAAAATTATTTTTTTCAAAAACTATTCAAAACAAAAACTTTATTCTAAAAGCATATTATAGAATGGAACCGTGGCTTTAAAAAAAGCTAAGGCGTGGCATTGTAAGTGTTCCCGTTTTTTTTAAATAATTTTTTTCTGTGTTTAACCAAATTTCTAGAAAATTACCCCTCCCGTCTGAAAGGGGGGGAAATAGACCCTCACTCCGATACAATTTTTTTCTCGTCTGAATCTGATCTTCACATTCTGATTATTTTTCGACTGTTATAAGAATAATATTTACCCTATTATTAGTATCTTAAAGTGAAAATAGCGATACCAGGGGGTGAAATAAAAATCTGAACAAATTAGGGAAATTGTTTTTCAAAGTTTTAAATCGAATGAGGGCTATCCAAGACTATGTCCAATTTAAGGACCACCCTATTTGCGTTGAAAATTAAACTAAAATACAACACCAACACGTTTAATACAATATTATATTTGGAGTTTGTATTTTATTTTTACACACATAAATACAAATACATATGCATTATTTACAATTTATTTAAACGATAAATGTCTTCCAGTAAAACATAAACCATACTTATTTCTAAATATATATATGAACGGTTTATCTGCATTAAAACAAATTGGTTGTGCAACCGTCCATGCACAATAACGTCTCTTTTTTATGAGTCCTATTCAAAGACAAAATTTAATCAAAATTAAAAAAAAAACAATAATTATTTATTTTTCAATAAAATTAAAGTATACAACGCGACTAAAAACACAACCTAAGATGCATTAGAAATAAATGTTAGCTGCAAGATTGATTCATTAATATATTAAGTTCACAAAACTTCAGATTATTGATATCTCAATATTTTATTATTGATTTATTTATAATAAAAACTACATAACACGTTATTTGATTGAAATTTTCGGATTTGTGAAATTTTTGGTCAAGTTGAACGTTCAATACATATGTATATCTGTCTCATCGGTTTTGTTGGTCGTAATGATAATAAAATGATATTTATTTTGTTATCTTCCTTCCAGTAAAGTAAAGACTACTTTTATTCCAAATAATGTAAGCAAATGATTTATTGGCAATAAATAGGAAAGTCTTTTTTATTTCAGATCTGCGCAAACAATTTGGAAGTAAGAATCCTATTAAGAAATACAAATTCAATAAAAAAGCTTCAAACTTGTTTATTTACATACTAAGATCCACATATATATATTATATACCTGTGGTTATGAATTATGATTAAGGCAATAATGGATTAAAAATAATAATTTGATTGAGTACTCGTTTATTCGTGTATCCGGATAGTACTCGTTTATCCGTGTACCCGTGTATCCGTGTATTTTTAATTTCCATGTTCTTATTTCCTAAACTAACTTTCAAAGAATGCAATAGGCAACATATGGGAATAAAACAGACATTTTTGATAGAAATATGGCATAGCTGTGATTTTTTAACTGAAATTCTTTAATTTTATGTTGCTAAATTGTATTTAATTTAAGTTTATATGTACCAGGATGGAAATTTTTGAAACTTAATGGAGCGGAGATAATATTTTTGCAATTCACAACTTTTATACAACCAATTCTTAATTTTTTTAATAAAAGATTCCCGACTTAAGGACTTAAAAAATATTCAAAACTGATTTGCTCAGATATTGGTAGTATTTATTTGACATTTAACATGCTAATAGTTTTTGATTTATTCTTCTTTGATCAAAGTCTTTGTCATTATTCCCGAAGGGTGTTTTGCATTAGGATGTGAAAAAAATCTGAGTCTATACAAAAAGAATAAAATTCCCGACTGGATTGCACATACTTGCACTTAGGTTCAAGTTGCTTGGTACTTAAGAACTTTGAAAATATGCAAGCATAATATACAAAAAAAATATATTAAAATAAATTTTATGGGTTGTTCAACCCGTTGAATAACTTAGAGCTCAAAAACAGGTAAGCCAATTGATTACAGTAGACTCGCGATAACAAAAACACCACCTTACGTGAACACCGGCTAACGTGAACATAATTTTTTTAACACTGACTACTCTGCGTGAACACGGTAAAAAACCCTATAACGTGAACGAATTTAAATTGCATTCATCATAGAAAAGGTTATTTTTTTGTCTGCGTTTGTCGGTTTTCCCAATAATTTTTATAAAACAGAGAACTTCCACAAGCGATTGCTCGTGATTTCTGCTATTTTCGCTGAGAATTAGCAAAATGTCGCAAAAAATAACGACATTTTTGTCTTGAAAAGAAAATGATACGAGTAGATAAAATAAAAGCAGGATCAAGAGATCAACTAACACAGGAAAGCAGTATAATCTTGCAAAGTCAACTATATTCAGCGTAGATTTTTTCGTCTCAGAAAAAACGCAGTTAAGGAATCTGCCAGACCGTTTAAAAAATTCAAAGTGAAAAACGGGCTAACTATACACTCGAATGGTCTCGGATTCCGTGATATGTGATCCGAGGAGCTTATCTACGGAAGGGTGAAACCTATTTTTGGCTAACACGATTACCCTCGAAGTTGCATTCTAATAAGGTTATTATTAGGGGTATTTGATTAAAGATTAAAGTAAGAGTATCGAATACTTAAAACAAAAATTATTGTAAAATAATTCACGTTAACTAAAAAAAATACTTGCTTTGAAAAAATCCATTATTTTTCGAAATTTTTATAAAATTAAAAAAATAGTTTGAAAAAATAACCTATTTTTTTTAAAAAGCTTAACTTAACTTTAAACTTAAAACTTTGTTTAAAACTTACTTTTTAAGTAAAATTTTACACTGCTTATTATCACTTTTCGAATAAGTATTCAAAAAAATTGTTTAAAAGCCTTAAAAAATTGTTTGTTGCTTCAAACATTTTATAGCTATTAACAATCTGTGTAAAATTTATCAAACTAGACATATTATTTAATTAAATAAGGCATGTTTCCAACTATTAAGGCCCTTTACAAGACTGTCTAACTAGTCAACCATCTAAAAAATCTAAAAAAAAAATCTATTTAAGTTTATTTAATTTTAAGTTTTCTTTCATTAAAAAATCGTTATAATAAAAAAAACAAGTTTTTGAAAAAAATCTATTCTGAATAATTTTGGGGTTGATCGCATATTGCCAGGAATTGAAAAGGATTTAAATGTCACCATAAGGTCATATTAATTTATAACACTTTAGAAAAGTAACAACAGCCCAAATGTTTCAATATGTTTTAATTTTGAAAGAATTAAAATATAATATTTTAAAATACGGCCTTATTCCATATGGCTTTCAGTTCGGAACCAATTTTATTGAGTTAGAACCAAATGATAAAATGTTTTTTCAAATCTTTTCATCTAATTGTAAGTGATTCTCGAAAAATTTTTGCATGTAGGTATTTCAACTAATTAATTTTGAAAATTTTGAAACTGTATTTTATTTTTGTTACCTGATATTCCCGTTGGCGACTTTACTCTTTTTTTCTTGCATTTTCTATGGTTGAAAAATAATAGCAACCAGTACAGCATTTCGGCAATTGCTTTTTTTAATTTTATTTTTTTATTAGAAGTTTATGGCTCTGGTGTTTTACCGACAAATCATCCTACAATTGGTTTAAATATGCATATTTAATCATGTTTTCGTAGGCATGTACCGACATATGTACAAATGTATCTATGTATTGTATATAAATAGAAACTTCAAAATATAAGTTACATAGTTACACAAATTATATTTATTTTCATATTATTTATGTATGTTCAAAAACTGAGATTTCTTCCAGAAAAGTACATTACTTTCTTGTTCCAGATAACATAAATAAATGGTCTGTTTGCAGTAAAGTTGATTTCCCTTGGATAATTTATCATAGCGCAAGCCATTGCTATCATCATACCTATTTAAAGATACAATAATCGATGTTTGAATAAATTAAACTTCATTTTTTGGGGGACAATATACAAAGATTACAGAAAAAAAGAAAATATTTAAGTTCAAAATAAAGATCATAAAAAGGGCCAAAATTTAGCAACTTCACGGCTAAGTATGTATTTTCGGTCTATACACTTTATAAGCTGAGAATGTGCTACAAAATGTATAAACTGACTATGAGCAAGGATGAGTTTCGTCCGCCATGGGATGTCGGATAAGAAGTTCAATAAGAATGAGGCCAAATTCACGTTTTTTTGCCATACGAAACATTGACCAGCTGTCAAAATATTGCTTTCCAATTAAGTCAACTTTATTGGAAAATTGACTGGAAAGTAAGTAAAGAGAAATAAAAAAAAAAATTCTATGGCAAGTACAAAATATTGCAAAACTTTAAGTTTTGTGTTTTTTATTTGATATTAGTCTTGCTAATACAAAAATCAAATAAGAGCCTTGAAAATTTTTTTTCCAAAAAATATTTCATTATAGCTTGTCAGGCGTTTATGCTTGGTGTGAGGTGTTTTTCTTAGATAAAAATAACATGCATAATGAATTTTCTTCATGATCAACTGAAGGTAAAAGTTTGAAGTAAAGTTCCACATAAAAAAAACCTAGTTTCGTTGGCCAAATTTGCATTCAATGAATGATGAAGTTGACTAGATATCAAGTTTCTTGGCTCGTCTGAACGAACCCATTTCTTCACTTAAAAGTAATTTAATTTTCTAATACACTGAACAAAAAAATTTACTCTGGTTGAGTATATCTTTTTATGGACAATTTCGTAAACATACACTAAAACTGCTTTTTTCTAAACTCCTTTTAAATTTTATCAAACATTTAAAAATTTTCAATTTACCAATATATAAAAGGGATATTTTAGGACCATTTTAAATTTAACTGAGTTTGCCTCACATCCCTGGATATAAAAAATAGGTTGTTCCTCTTGCACATGCGAAGTGTATGGGAAAAGGTGAAAAAGCATTATAGATGAGGGGAAAGTTATTCTGACAGCTGTTATTGACTGGAATGGTTTGACAAAAAAGACTTTTAAAATTTAATGCGACAAAAACGAGCTTTTAGTTTACAAGGGCATTAAGATATGTAGATAGATATTTATTTATTAAAACTTGATTAAGGAATATAAATTTTTGTTTCTTATATATAAAATATAGGCATGATATGAAGTTTGTAGTCTGCAGATTGGCAATTCAATGTTCTTCGTAATAATAATGTGTTTTTAATTTTACTTTTCCCATTTTTTGTATATTAACTGTATTTTAAATAAGTTATATAAATCTTGGTTTTGAATCAAATTAAAATTTTGTATTTATTAGTTTCATTTTAAAATTATTCTGAAATGATTCTATTCCTATAAATGAATGCTTCTTTGCAAAATTCAAAAAGTTTTCTCCAATGTTCTCCATTCAATATATTGAAGGTTTCTTAGTCACTTAAATCGTTTTTATTCCAATATATTCTTCGAAGTTCTCTCAAAACCGGACATCGTCTAATAAAGTGTATTATGTTTTCCACTTTGTTAAGATTACACATGGAGCAAAGAGCATTTAAAATCTTCAAAGGCTAAAGCAGGCTAAAAGCATTTGGTGAAATCAAAAAACATTATTTAAAGGCTAAATAGCTTTTTAAATAATTAAAAGTCTTTCGTGAATTTGGCCATTAGTCAGTTCTTAGAACGGTCACAAAATAAAGGCTTCGGCATAAATTCTACTATGAGCTATAAAGCATTTCAAACTTATCCATTATTTATATCTTTCCATTTTCGTTTCGTATATGATTTTTATTTTCACTATTAGAATATCAAGAAAAGAAAAATTCTACAAAAACTCTACAGACACGATTTAAAATTATACTGCTTGTTGAAACACCGTTTATTATAACGTTTGCAGCAAAAATTACTTTGATACATTTTAGGCGCTTGAATAATGTTTGATGTGAGTTTCAAGCAAGTTTAAAAATAAGTTTATCATGCCACATCATGCCACTTTAAATAACGGGTGATTTTTTAGCTGGTTTGGTTTTGGCAACACTGGTTTTGACAGCTGACGTGTGTTTAGTACCTTGTGTCACTGTCAAACAGCTTCAGTTTGGTTTGCAATTTAACCATGGATCGTCTTACAAATGAACAACGCTTGCAAATTATTGAATTTTACTATCAAAATTCGTGCTCGGTTCGAAATGTTCATCGCGCGCTGCTTCCATTTTATGGTCGGCATTCTCGACCTTCTGAGCAGTCTATTTGGAAGATTGTGACCAAATTTCGCACCAAATTTACTTTGTTGGACATTAAACCACCAACACGTTTACGTACTGTGCGTAGTGAAGAAAATATTGCGGCCGTATCAGCTAGTGTGACAGAAGACCGCGAAATGTCGATTCGGCGCCGTTCCCAGCAGTTAGGCCTTTGTTACAGCACTACGTGGAAAATTTTGCGGAAGGATTTGGGCGTAAAGCCTTTTAAGATACAGCTGGTGCAAGAACTAAAGCCAGCCGACCTACCACAACGCCGAATTTTTGGTGAATGGGCTCTTGGAAAGCTGGCCGAGGATCCGCTTTTTTATCGAAAAATTGTGTTCAGCGATGAGGCTCATTTTTGGTTGAATGGGTACGTAAATAAGCATAATTGCCGCATTTGGAGTGAAGATCAGCCAGAAGCATTGCAACAGCTACCAATACATCCCGAAAAAGCCACTGTTTGGTGCGGTTTATGAGCCGGCGGCATTATTGGGCCATATTTCTTCAAAGATGATGCGAATCGCAGCGTTACTGTCAATGGTGAACGCTACCGAGCGATGATAACAAACTTTTTTTTGCCCGAAATGGAAGTTCTTGACTTGCATGATATGTGGTTTCAACAAGACGGTGCCACATGCCACACAGCACGCGAAACAATGGCGCAATTGCGAGGCGAGTTTGGTGAACAGTTAATTTCACGTTTCGGGCCGGTCAATTGGCCACCTAGATCGTGCGATTTGACACCATTAGATTATTTTTTGTGGGGGTATGTCAAGGCTAATGTCTATAGGGACAAGCCCGCTTCGATTGACGCACTGGAAGCCAACATCCATGCATTCATTCGTGAGATACCGGCCGATATGTGTGAAAGAGTATGCCAAAATTGGACTCAGCGGATGGGCTACCTGAGACGCAGCCGCGGTCAACATTTGCATAAAATTATCTTTAAACATTAAATTGCAAGGTTCAAACTATCGATTCAAATAAATATTTCATTCATTTTTTCGAATTTTTTTTGTTTTTTTTTTTTTTAAGTTCTAAACCTCTTAAAAAATCACCCGTTACAAGAAATGAAATGATAATACAGAAATGATTACTCATAACCATGACATTTTCATTTTTGCACATCTCGGGAGTGTTAAAGTATGCTCATGCTCATTGAGGAATATGCTCGCTTCATGAGCATGAATTGAGAGAGAGAGATAGAGAGAGAGAGAGCAATTTAGTGCTCAATTCATAAATGTTTGTTGTTTGGAAAAAACTAACTTTATACTGACAGAACTGCTCATGATCGTGAGAATTTAATTATTCTACGTTTGCTCTGACTCTATAAGTGAGCTAGCATTTCCTTCTTTTACTTTGTTCTTTTTTTACTGATGCTTATGAGTATTACGAAATTACTCATGCTCATGAGCAAAATATGAGCAAAGAGCATAAAATAACTACTTACGAGTGAACATTACCTTGCATTTAAAATATTAGACTTGATAAAGAAAACAGGCTATCTGAATATTTATGCACCTTCAGGCTCAAAAAATGACAAACAACGTTAGTATATGAATGTCTGGCGGCCCTGCGATATTTTTTACTCTATAAACGAATTGGCATAAAACTACTTATGAAAACAAAAACTCAAACTTTGTAAATTTTTTTACCATATTTATTTCTCTTTTAATTTTGTAGATAAATTTTAAAAATAATTTTTAAAAGGAAAGATTTTTTCAAAAAATGACAAACAACGTTAGTATATGAATGTCTGGCGGCCCTGCGATATTTTTTACTCTATAAACGAATTGGCATAAAACTACTTATGAAAACAAAAACTCAAACTTTGTAAATTTTTTTACCATATTTATTTCTCTTTTAATTTTGTAGATAAATTTTAAAAATAATTTTTAAAAGGAAAGATTTTTTCCAGTAAAGTATATTCCATTCTTATTCCAGATGACATAATAAAATGGCTTATTTGCAATAAAGTAGGTTTCTCTCGAATAGCTCATCATACATAAGCGCATCATCACAATTCCTATTTAAAAAACAAAATTTTATTTAAAACAAAATTAATTTCATTTTATTTGTGTACGATAAGATGCAAAGATAAAATGGCTATATACTCGTAACTCTGTCAGTTTAGAATTAAAATTACTTTGAAAATGCCATATTAATAAAGCCTATTTTTTTTCGTCGTTGGAGCATGACAGGAGCATATCTTGACCTCAAAAAAAGTTATGCGCAATTTATTACAAAATTTAGAAAAATTTGAATTTGATTTTTTCCAATGTTCTTTGGTAACTATTCTTGCTAAACAAATTTTAAAGCCATCTACTTCGATAGAAAATTTAATAATTCTGAACAAAAAGTCTTAAGCCTAAGTTAAGTAGCAACTTAATAATAAACGTATTCATGCAACGCCGTAAGTTTACAATTTGTGTAAAATGATAAGTTCACGCGAAGTTTGCATGAACGAGCTTTTTTTTATTAATTTGATTAAATGCTAAGTAATTCAATCAAAGTAAGAGTCACAGTGACGTTTGGATAAGTTTAACCAGTTTGGTTAATTTTACGCAACAAAATTCTTTAGTAAGTTTAACCAAATTGTGTAAATCATTTTCCATACAAAATTTGACAGTTCGTTTACCAAAAGATAAACTTATCCAATTTGTAAACTTATCTAGGGTTTTACGAAGTTCCATGAATACCCTGAATATAATAATAGTAAAAGTAACTTTCTTTCAGAAACGCAAGAGTGGATATGGTATCATTACAAACATACAATACTAAAAACTCTTGAATTTAGTTCTTCTCTATTAATAGGTACTAATGTCGCCCAGTATAGTCGAAAACTCGACCTGACTCTATGTGAAAATTCATTCGGAATGCAAAGATGATGTACAATCATTTCCGCCAAACATTCATAAATGCATCAAACCCGCATCACTTTTTGCTTAACGTGTTCACTTTTGCAAACTTGCAAGTGTTGTGCAAACTTTAAATGCATCAATTGTATCAGCATCAGCAGCATGACGAATAAGCATTACAAAAAAGCAGTGATGCGGTAATATTTGACGTTTATGAATTTTTGACTCTATTTTTGACTTAACGGCAGTTTATATATTCAAAAATTTGATTCTGTCAGAGCAATTGCAAATTTTTTCAAATAAAAAAAATATAAAAATACATTGCCATTACTGGGCTCCGGACCTTAGGCACCTCATATATGGGAAATTTGATATTTAAGAATTCCATCTAATTGGTCAGATAAGGTCAACTAGTCATAGAAATTGGTCAGCCCTAGACAACTTGTAATAAAGGCTCAAAGTTTCTCAAGGTCACTCAAGGTCATGCGTGATTTCTGGCACCTAATTTAAGGGAATTTTACAAAAAAAGTATACCATCCGAAAGATCTCTGGATGGTGATGAAAGGTTAACTATTAACGGTCGGCCATAGTTTTTTTCAATGAATTTTCAAAATTTGAGTCATACCAAAAAATTAAGTGTGCCATTTGAAAAACCACTTCATGGTCATAAAAGGTCAGAAATTTTCAGTAATTGGTCAACCTTACATATTTTTTAGTGCCAAAAGTTTTTTTCTGACCTTGAAACGAATTTTGAAAATTCATTAAAAAAACTATGGCTGACCGTAAATAGTTGACCTTTTATCACGATCTAGAGATCTTTCGGATGGTATACTTTTTTTGTAAAATTCCCTTAAATTAG
Organism: Dasysyrphus albostriatus; assembly: GCA_946251815.1. Classification (NCBI taxonomy): domain Eukaryota; kingdom Metazoa; phylum Arthropoda; class Insecta; order Diptera; family Syrphidae; genus Dasysyrphus; species Dasysyrphus albostriatus. The sequence goes on along the minus strand of OX276337.1, from coordinate 41,829,615 downwards.
GTGCCAGAAATCACGCATGACCTTGAGTGACCTTGAGAAACTTTGAGCCTTTATTACAAGTTGTCTAGGGCTGACCAATTTCTATTACTAGTTGACCTTATCTGACCTATTACTGACCAATTAGATGGAATTCTCAAATAGCAAATTTCCCATATATGAGGTGCCAAAGGACCGGAGCCCTTTCATGCAGCATTTTTGACATCTATTGCAGCTCCGTCTCCCATTTTGTTAAGGCGGTTAAGTCAATTAAAAAAACAGGCATGGAAAGGTTTAGAAGATATTCAGTATCTCCTACTGTGAAACCAACCAAATATCTCAAGTTGCAAGTTTTTTTAAGCTCCATAAATAACGATACTTTTGCCATGCAAGCGTAAAATCTTATTTCTCTCAAAAAAGGCTCAAATGATTCTGATAAAAACAAAATTGAATTATTCTGGGCATGATACACGGAAAAAAAATTATCAAAAAATGTTATTAACGGTACCTGGTATATATAATGTTTTTTTACTGTCGGTTTTCTCATTAACGACTCTATCGAGTTCAATAAAAATTTTAACTTTAAAATATGAAAATTTTGAAGAAAAAAAAGAAATTTTGGATTAAAAAGAAATTTTTTTTCAGGTTACGACAGATAATAATAAATAATAGAAATAAATACTCGGTCTCGCTCTCACTCATAACGCAAATTTTTTTTAACTGTTTTTTTTTTTAGTTTTTGTGGTGCAATTTTTTAATAATTTTTTTAATTCTGCGGTTCTGTTTTCCAACGATATATAATTAAGATGCCTTCGGCTTTTGTAGATTGTAAATTGTACCACAAAATTCGTGTTTACCGTTTTATTAAATGATATTACGTGCATATTAAAAGTTCTCAGCAACTAGAAGTACAAAGGCAAGTATGTCGGACACAGTCGTGCATTTTATTTGTTTAGAATAACTGATAAGGCTTTAGAGAATCTAGAGAATTTCGATATTGGCATTTCCTATGCCCTTGTAAGCATAACCGGAAACCGGGGCATGCAGGTCAACGGCTAAAGTATCAGAAAACCCGAAAGTTTTGTCTGAACTACTGTAGCATCTTTTCGGGCATTGTAGATGTAGACTATTCAATCAGAGTCTTTCTATCGGTACAAGGGCCTATTTTTTAAAATAAAAGTTTTATTTATATGCCTGTTTCCTGTAAGACTAATGGTTATTTAAATGCAACCTTAATTACATGGAACTTGTTAGAAGGAATTTATTATTTATTCGCTTAACTCGAGCTTATGAATTGTAATAACAATACATAAATAACTTAAACCATCTAGTGAACTTATCCTAATTTAAAACTAATGAGTAGGGGGTTCAGAAAAATTAGAGTAAAGGTTTCTTCTAAGGGAGGATATATTAGGGTTGAATAATAGGATTGGAAAGAATATTGTTGTTGGGGCAGTGGAGTTGAGGAAAAGGTATTTAATATCAAATTAAGTCCCATAGGTAGTGCCCAGTTCAAGTCGAGGGAATTTGGAAAAGAATTCTGCCTAAAGTGTTGGGATCGAACGCATACCTCTAAATTAGTAGTCAAGTACTACATCAACTTTACCTTTCCTATTCATAATAAATTAAGTAACTAATTATTTTGTATCCGAATTTTTATTTCATTTAATTAATTTAGTATTATTTTTTGTGTATAATATAAAATACTGGACTGTATCAAACAAAAATTGTCTTGCAAATAGGGTCAAAAGTTTCAGTAAGGCGAAAAAAACGCCTGTCAAAATTTGAGCTCTTTATGTTCAAAATTTTGAAAATTTGAGCACTTAATATCAATTTATGTTCAACATAAAATTAACTTGTTTTAGTTATTGAAGATTTGATAGTAACTATTATCACTCTTATCAAGAAATTAATTAAGACCTTTTTTGTAGAGAACCAATTTTCCTATCGAACGATGCCTAACAACAATACTTAACTTCGATCATTATACAATAGGTGTGTTTTATTATCATCGGGATCCGGATCTGGATTAACTTTTAACACGTACTACAAAAACAATTTTGAAAATTTCCCACTATTTTGTTGTTGTATAACGTGTAAAAGTTAATCCAGATCCAGATCCGGATCCCGATAGAAGATAATAAAACACGGCCAATAATAGGTTTGTTCGTTGAAGTTTACGCAGGGTTGACCGAGGTTTTTTTGGCAATCCCAAGAATTGTCAAAAAAAAAACCTGGGGTTTTCGGTTCTCAAAAAAAAACCAAACGTTTCTTAATTGCGTTGTTGAGATAAACAAGAAACCAAATTTGATGAATGCAAAAAAAAAAGACTCCACACTTTCCATTTTCAATTTGTTATTATTAATTTTTGTTTTATCAAATTCCTTGAATTTTCATTTCAAAAACAAAAGTATTACCTACAGCATGTGAACAAAAAAAATGCATTAGAGCTCCTGTCACTTCGACATTTTATTCTTCACCTCAACTCGCCCTAGCAGCAAAAAACTTAGTTCTACTTCAGGGTGAGTTCAGAGCGACCCCAGGTTTCAAAAAACACAGTATTGGCTCGTCAGGGTTAGTTCAGGTTTTTCAAAAAACGCTTTAAAGCGACCCCATGGTTACTTCAGGGCTCAACGAACAAACCTAATATTTAATACAATAATAAGTTGTGTCGAAACGGGCTTTCGAATGGAAAATAACATAGAAATCCCCCAATGACACTGATCAACAAGGTTTTTGTACAGAAACCAAAATGAAAAAGAATTTTCCAAAGGTTTAAGTTGTCGTGTATTTTTTAGTATTAAGTTATAAAATTCCAAATTAGCATGAATATTAAAAGCTCAAATTTTCACATACATCAGTATTCGCTTAACTGAAAATTTTGAGCCTGTTTGCAAGAATATCAAAAACAAATTTTTCTTATGAAAAGCTTTACATTTATGTAGTATTTTTTTTCGTTTTATTTAATTTAGTTTCTTTTTGAAAAATTGCTTTTAAGTATTTTATTTCATGTCTGATAAGATATGTGTTTTGAATTTGAATTAAATTTATTACCAATGTAACGGCAAGCTATCTTTCTTGCTTCGAGTCAATTTGATCACCAATTATTCGAATTAACTATAGTCATAAATTTAGGTGATTAATGATTGTTGATTGATTTAAAGGGACATCCGCATTTATACATTGTATTTTAAGTAAGATCTTGGTGTCCTTTAAAGATGCTTTTCCAAGAATGGATAAGTCTATTAAATAAACTTTATAAATTAAATAGAAACCTCGTTAGTGTGAGATGTACCAAGTAATTGAAATGAATCTTACTTGTCAGAACGATGTTGAAATTTCCTAATGTGAAAGCCCTTCTCATTTCCAATTAATGATCCAACAAAGAATATTCGAAATGTGTTGTCTAGTAAAAAATATACAAATGGCTTGTCTGCTGTAAATTCACAGTCTAACAGTTCATCTAAACAGTCGAACATAATACCTACGATAAAAAAGATTTTAATTTGATAACATACTCTTATATAAAAAATATACTTGTTTAATGCTACAATGAACAATTAGAATCACTAGATTACAAAATCCATCGTGTTGAGAAACAAATGTTATACCATTTATACAAATGGATTGCGATACTGGGGTATTAGTTTTTGTTTTAATTACACGTGTCTGTTGTCGTGGGGTGAATATTAATGGCAAATAAAAATATGAATTGTACATTGACAGTGTTTTTTTTTATTGGCCATCCATGCAAAATGCTTAGGTAATAAGGCAGTTTCTAACCGTCTCAAAAATGAACTAAAGAAAAGGACCTGTGAGTTTAAAAATGGTTTACTCAGTGGATTCCTGAATAGTCAAACGACGGATGCTTCTGCCGAATACTCCTTATACCACAGACACAAAACCCGCTAATAAAATCTCAAGATGGTAAATGGATCGGAAACCCGAAACAAATGGCTAATCTCTTCACTTAACATTGCACGATAGACCAAGTGCATCGGATGTTGCTTAAGCCTTTGACAAGGTTTGGCACTTGAGACTTGAGTACAAACTGCATAGGGACCTTCCCAGGCAGTACTACGAAATACTGAAATCCTACGTCACGAACCAACTCTTTAGAGTACGTTACTACCAACATTTTTCGGAAAAAGAGAATTGAAACCGGTGTACCACAAGGAAGTGTCCTAGGACCAACACTGTATCTGTTATATACAAGGAATATTGCAGTCGACATCAACGCTATCATGGCCACATTTACTGATGGAACTGCAATATGGGAGCCAGATAAATCCGTTACGAAGGCTACACAAAAACTGCAAAATGCAGTCAATAAAGATAGTGATTGGGCGCAAAAATGACATATCAAATTAAACGATACAAAATGGACGCATATAAACTTTACAAACAAAAATATTAACATTATTCCAATTTTTATAAACAGTATACAGAAGTACTTTACTCCAATATTGTCAACTACCTTGGAATGACTTGGGATCCAAAGCTTAAATGAAAAGAGCACATCAAAAAGAAAAGAGAAGAACTAAACTTGAAGTACAGAAAAATGTACTAGTTACTAGGAAAGAACTCTGGCCTATCTATCCAGAACAAACTAGTGTTATACAAGCAAGTATTAAAACCCGTTTGGACATATGGCATCTAACTATTGTTCTGTACAAAGAAAACAAATGCTGAACCCATCCAAAATTTTCCAAAGCAAAGTCCTTCGTGGAATAATAAATGCCCCTTGGTATATAAGAAATAGCGATCTACATCGTGACCTTCGTGGCTGGTTCGACAATGAGACAATGTTCGGAGATTAAGAAGAACCAAGCCTCATGAGCTGATGGTCTAAAAGCTATGGGAAAGTGTTATAACTTTAAAACTTCCCACTTCCCACTGGTCGATCTTTCATAGATTAGTCCTGATTCACCGGTGGTTTTAGCGCGGTAAGAGTCCCACACTACTCAGTACCATTCTTTCCGAGTGTCCTTTGAAGATTTCCATCGGATGCAAAAAAAAAAGTGCCCCGTTAGAGAAACGGAAAAAGCCAATAGAAGCCAAATTAAAAAAAAAAACATTTAAACTTGAGTAGCTAGGTGCGCCATATTTATTTCTTTGCAATTATGTTAGAAGATTAAATTTTATAAAATATTTAAAATGAAAGATTCTTTCCAGTAAAATATATTCCCGTCTTATTCCAGATGACATAATAAAATGGCTTGTTTGCAATAAAGTAGGTTTCTTTTGAATAGGTCACCATGCTATAGCACATCGTCATCACGAATCCTATTTAAAAATAAAATTTAATTGAAAAAAGTAAATTTCATTTTATTAATTAAAAAAGAAGGCAGATAGAATTCTTAAGTCAAGAAAAGAATTTAAGGCATAATTATCTTTGCAATTTTATACCTTTGAATATCGAAGCACTGAAAGCCTTGACACACGTATGAACATGTACTTGATCTTATAGTTCAACAAGTTACTTGGATATTAGAACTTTTAAAAAGTATGCAAGTTCTTATAGAAAAATTGAAACGGCTATTTTTGAAAACGTCATCTGCGTCAAAAACGCAAGCTATAACCCTTCTGTTCGAAAATGCATTTGTCTGCATTAGCTTTGTGTTCGATAAAACAGCCTGCAAAAGCCAAGTGGTAGAAAAAATCATCTGTGGTGCAGCTATGCAGTAATATAAATCGTTCGTAAACGTCAAAGTAAGTTAGTAACTAGGTTTATTCGTTGAGTCCAGAAGTCACCCTGGGGTCGCCCCAAAGCATTTTTTGAAAACCCTGCACTCACCCCGGCTAACAAATTCTGTGTTTTTTGAAACCTAGGGTCACCCTGAACTCGCCCGTAATAGATTTTTTGCTGGGGCGAGTTGAGGTAAAGAATAACCTGTCAAAGCAGGGTTGTAAAGTGCTTAAGTATATGTGCTTAAGTACTTTGTAAGTACCCAGTACCTTGGACTTGTACTTGTACTTGAAAAAAAAGTACCTTGTTTTTGTTACTTGAAAAACACCAAGCACACCAAGTACTTTGTTCCAAGTACATGTACTTGGTACCTTAATACTCCCCATCACATTTTCAAGTACAAGTCCATTTCAAGTACTTTTCAAGTAAAATTCTTTTCAAGTAGGTACTTTTCAAGTACAAGTCCATTTCCAGTAAAAGTCAATTTCAAGTACTTTTCAAGTATAATTCCTTGAGTAGTCTGTTTGAGCTATCGAATAAACTATAGAACTATATATTGAAAAATGTTGATAGCATATGAAAGCAAGGATGCCTAGTTAAAAAGACGGGCTTCCTTTTGGACTAATTTATTAAATTGAGTTCGACAACTTACAATTGAAGGTTCGGAGACACGGAGGCCGCTGTTAAACTTAAGTTGCATTTTGACCCCCTTTTTGTCTCATTATGAGCCTTTTTTAAAAACTCACTTTCTTAACTCTTTTTTTAAATTTTGCTAATCTCTAAAATTGCATGCTCTAGATTAGTTCTTCTTTTTGGAAACAAACAATCTCCAGCCTTCTATTTATATTTATATATGGCAACACATGAATCGAGTGAGGCTTTTTTCCTCTCGATCTCGCACGTTTAGTGGAGTTCGAGTTGAAACCTTGTTACCTCCCTTGAAAATCCATTTTAATGTTTCGATTTGCATATAAATGTAGTAATCTGTCTTTTAATATTGAGTTGTATTAAGGTATTGCGTTTAGAAATATTCACCACATTCTGTTTCATACATATGTATATATGTTAAAAAATTTTCCCAATAAAACTTTTCAAATTCTTCAGCGGCAACACAGAAAAAAAATTTTTTTCTGCGCAAATTTGCATTAATTTAAAAATTTGTATTTCGGTTATCTTTATAAGAGTGTCCTATATTTCCAAAACTTTGTTTTTTGTATATCAGACACACTTCTGGAAAAAATACAATTTTGTGTTGAACAAAAACGACAAGGAAAATATTTGATGTCAGTTTGTTCACACCTTATAATCATTTGTTAATGATTTGTTTTTGTAAATCCGCGAATGTGCTTGTTTGCCACAATTTTAATCCGAGAATCCATAGTTTAAGTTTGAAATCATAAATCAACCAATATTGGTCGACTAACTCCATTTAACCAGACACCATAGCCTGTGAAAAACTTGTTACAGATTTGACCCAATATAAAAATACTGGACCTTAATCTCTAAAACTATCTCCATTTTATAAAATCAAAATTTTAACTTAATTCTTGCAAAACATGTTTTATTATTTTACAAAACAGTTGTTTTAAGCAAAATTCTTGAGTAAAGTTCCTGTAAAACAAACGACATGTTTACTCATTATAAAATAAATAAATGTATGATTCGCTTCAAATCTGTTGGGTGCTTTGTATTTCCTCTTCTTGATAGTCATACCTATATTTTTTGTAAAATAAATAAAAATTGGTATTCATTAAACAGCTTTATGCTTTAAACTAAAATTCATTAGGAGGGCTCTGCTGGGGTGGAGAGCTTTAAAAGCACGGCTTTGATTAAAACAGGTTAACATAACTTTTTAATTTTAATTTAAAGATAAATTTGGACTTTTCTTATTTTCAAAACTTTTTGTTATTAAAAAAAATGTATTGAGATACTTTGATACTTATTAAGCAGCTAACATAAACAATTTCACAACAGAAGCTTCAAATTTTGACTAAACCTGAGTTCAACCAAGCGACGGATGTTTCAAAAGATTGTATGAACGCAACTTAACTGGTAAAGTAGTTTTCTAATTCAAGTTTGAGTATTTTTCCGATATTATCTATGACTACTTATACTTATATCAGAAAAATAGTGTTTAAAAGATTGTAGGAATGGAATTGAATAAGGAATAAATTGATATGCTTGTGATAGCACTTGAATGATTTTAACAAAATGTGCTGAAGCCCGATGAAGCACCCCCAAAAAATTCTGATACATCAAAAAACAAAATTTTGATTTAACTTATTTATTATTTATTTATATTTTTTTTAATATTTTCTTTTATGCACACTTCTTGAGCAAGGCTCCTGTAAAGTAAACCACATGTTTGCTCTTAATAATAAAATATATAAATGGACGAATCACTTCAAATTTGTGGGGCATCTTGTATTTCTTCTTCTTTTTAATCATGCCTATATGTATATATATTTTTTTGTAAAATAAATAGAATAATTGTTTATTCAGATATAACTTTATGCTAAAAAAAAAGAGGGATTAACTGAATTAGCAAGTAGAGAACTAAAAAAGCACGGTTTTGCTTAAAGTAGGTTTATTCTAATTTACTATACGTAATTTAAAGATAATAATTAAGGAAGTTCACAATTTATTTAAACAAAGCATTAACAATTTTTCGTCTAAAGACAGGCGCAGACTTAAGACTTGTTGGCCGACTTGGTAATGAAACACTTGGCTACAATTTTTTTTTTTTAATCTCCCATTGAAAAATGTATATAGTAGCACAGGATTATGATAAGACAAAAGACAATGCTGCTACAAATTCTGATTACGAATGATATTCATACGACACAGACTCCCACACTTATAAGCACGGACCTACAGGCGTGGTAGCGCAAAGTTAGAACCTTGATTTCGGTAAATTTGAATTGCACCCTAAAAGTAATATTGATTATATATTTTTATTTTTTTTATTTGAGTCCAACTCCATTACTTTACAATGCAGGTTGAATGTTACATTTGAAAACTGTCAACATCGCCCTAATTCTAAAATTGGTATGATATCTATCAAATGAGTTTTTCTCTCTACTCACTCTCACAATTTATAATCCGAGAGGCTACGTAAGTTATATAATCTCATCGCGATTGAAAACCCTGGATACCAACCATAGCCAAACATTTGTTTTATTTGATTTAAACTTCCGACACTAAAATTATTGAAAACCATCTTAAATTGAATAAAATTCATACTCAGTTTTCTACAATGTAAACCGCAAACTAATAAGATTGATTTTTTTTTATAAAAGTGGTCGATTTAACATTTTGGTCACTTTTATTAAATTGATAACTAGATTTTGTGTAATATCAATTTAAGACTGAATTGCAAAATTTAAATACAAAGTCGAAATTGAATTTACGGTGCATTTGCATAAAAATGATTTTCGTTGATTCATTCTTTTGGATACAAATATTCTTTGTAAAGTTTAAAAAATGTATTGTTTTATTTTTGATTTAAGGCGACATAGGCACCGAATCGAGTGCTAGCCGTTGGGTTTAATAAAATCCAACTTGCTGACCATGGAGTATTTAAGTTTTGTATTTTTTTTTTATTAAATACAAAAATATTATCATTTATCTACTTCTATATCACTTTGTGATTTAATAAGAAAAGGAAACAGTAATGTTCTTAATCTTAGATCCTATCCGTTTTTTTTTTCAGCGTATCATTCCTTCCTTTAGAATACAAAGCGTCCCAGCTCAAACGTATTCGAAAAAACTAATTAATTGTTATCATACATTTTAATTGACATCATTTACATTGAAGGAAGTTAGTTTTTAACTAAAAACATACACATGTACCTATATTGGTTGAATAAAAGCAATCAATTTCTGACTTAAAACTTTTTTTTTTACTAGTTTGATAGTTTTGTATTTATTAAATTTATGATACATATAATGATGTATGTTTGTTTACTTGCTAAGAACTACCAATTTTAGTCCAAAGTCTGTCAAAGTTTTTTTAGGTAGAAACCAGAAATCTTTAGAAATTGGCAGTTTTGGTCAGTACGCGAGCAGACCCATTTATTATTATTTTTTGTATAAATGTTATTACATGAAAAATTGATTAATTAATAATCATCGCAACATAGTTCCTGCAAATATTATCGAATTTTCGTTCTTTATGAAGTAAGCGATTGGGTGATTGGCAATAAATCTTTTAGGTTCGCAAGGAGGCCGGTAGCACGTTGCCATCAAAATTAAACCTAAATTTAACAGGAAAATAGTGAATTTATAAGATTAGGGACCAGTTCCATTGAACTGAATTGAATGAATTGACAACATTCGTATGATGACACTCAATAGTTTTCAAAAAAAAAAAGTAGTTAAGCTCGATATAGACGCCAACAAATGAAATTTTGATGATTTATATATACATTCAAACATATGCATGTGTGATACAAATCAATAGAATAATATTGTTTCTTCTTCATATCCTTTTAATTGCCTTTTCTTTAAGAAGGTTTTTATAACACAAATTCAATATACATATGTACTACTGAAATATATCAGCCAAGTAGAAGACTTATTAGTTTTTAATCGGACTTGTTAAATTATTGATTTAAAATAACTTTTGTTGGCCTGGACCAAAGGCCAACAAAAGTAAACTTTTTTTTAATTAACAATGAAGGAATTTGTTACCTATCAATTTTGTTGATTCAACAAAAAGTTGTTTAGAAAAGTAACCACCCAAATTCGAGTTACTTGTACCTTTTCAATACACATTTGTTAATTTTTTATTATCTTTATTAAGATTTTTTGACAAAGAATCAATGTTTACTAGGTACATATGCATATCAAAAAAACAAACGGAGGAATTTCTAGATAATGTTTCAGCTCAATGATTCAAAACTCTTTTTCAAAAAACGATCATCAATAATTTCACACAAAACTTGTTTTTTTTTTCAAAATTTGCTACAGTTGTTGATACAGAAATACATTATGATACTTTTTATCTTAATATGAATGCTTTAAAAAATTACACTCTAAAAATTTCATTCTACGGATAGCGCATATCAGTAAATATTAAAACATACATAAATAGCAAATCATGTCAACAACAAACGTCAACAAAAAAAAAAAAAAACAAAATTTTCTCTTTGGTCGTTTTATTTTGTTTTAAGTTAATAAATGCAAAATCATCACCATAACAATATTTTAAATGTCATGCTTCTTAGAATTATATATTTTTAATTAATTTTCCAGCAAAATAAATTGATTTGTTGCTCTTAATTAAATATATGAATGGATGAATAGCATGGAATCGTTTAGGTATCCGCAACATTCGTGTCATCATGATTGCTCCTGAATTCAAGAAAAAAGGTAAACATTAGGATGAAAACTCATAGTAAATTATGAAAATAACTTGGAATAAGTTGGTTGTTATTGATTTCAAAATGGAATTGTTATTTACTTTGAAAGTTTAATAAAAATTAAATTTTTGGAAATTTTGTATGTTCTACATATGTGTGTGACTATATTTTAAAGGTGGATGAAGTAAAATAAAAAATGGAAAACTGGACCTGTAAGTCCAGTTCCAAGAACTCAGACGAGACTTTGATTATTTCGATTATTTAACTCAAGGAAATACAAAGTGATACTGCTTACGATATGTAATTTTTCGGGAGTTCTTTAAGCTTTGCACTTAAAATCGAACGCACACGCTCATAGCTAAGGCCTTTTGTAAATTGGCAAGTTATTTGTGCAAAGACTATTCCGATGACAATTTATGATTAGAATTGGTAGGCGAGTCGTACCTGAATCATCGAAAAACTAACGATACTTTGAAGGTTGTGCTTCACCTGCCATTTTGTTAACAAGTTTTAAAAAACATAATAAAATTAAGACACTGGTAAAAGCTTCAATAAAACAACGACTTAACCAAGGTTCTAGGTTCTAGGTTCAGTCCCAGCAGAAAAAAATGTAATTATAAATTTAGAAACTTTAACTCCTTTTTTAGGATTTCCTTAAAAGATTTACTTTTCATTAATTTATTTTATAAAAACTCGCTTACGGTGATTGCCACTTGTGAGCAACTGAAAAACAGAAACTAAACTTCTCTGTTGCATTCAATCCTAAAAAACAACTTCCGTCACATTTTTTATAGTAAAAACATTATAAGAGCTTTTCTAGTACAAAAATAATTTATTTAAAACAGAATTAAATTATAGGAAATATTGTTACAATACTGATAGTTAAACAAAATAAGACAAAAATGAAGCAAATTATAGTAAAGGCAAAATTAATGAATACTAAATATCCTTATGTGAGGGGAAATTTAATCCTTGTTGATATAAGTTCCAGCAAAAAGAATAGCATTTGTATTCTTAATCATGTAAATAAAAGGATGGATGGCTTCAAATTGTTGAGGAAGCATCAAGCACATCCTCAACATAATCATTCCTAAAAAATGTCAACATTATTAGTTTTTTATTAGGCAATGAGTGCATCTGCATCTCTTGTATGAAAACATAATAATAAGTATACTATAAATGTAACTTAAATACATATTATTTAAGAAAAAACTAATAAAAAACTTTTAAAATGAATATTTATTCCTCAAAGACCTTTGAAGTATGTTCCTATAGTGTTGTATCAAAAAATTATACCAATCATATGATTTTCCGCAGACTTAAAAATTTGTTAAAAAAAAAAAAAACTAACTAAACGTTTATACAAAAACAAAAAAATTATTATATTTTAATCTCGTTAAGCATATTAAACAATTTATTCCAGTTCAGGGAAATTTGAATGATAGTTCAAAAGAACACGGAATTTGTTTTAGTTCCGAACTATCTGTCACTAATGTACTGTATGTAGGCATTTTTACACCACCCTAGAGGCAGAGTTCCTTTTGAGTGGAATTAAGTTTCTTGTTCAAGAGTTACAAAAGTTCTTTCTACGGTATCATTGTAACTTTCCCAAGTCAAAATGTTCGCCTCTCCAAATGCATAAAATTCAAAAACTAGGGTCGAGTTTTTCTAGTGAGACCTCCTTTATTAGCATTTCGCTGGACTCTGATTCAACCTAATACTCAGTGAAATGTTTGACTGCACACTACCCATATTTAGTGTTCCCTTTGAAATGAAAAAGATAAGAACGCCACTTCCTCACTGGAAACAATTATGTAATTGCTTGTATATGATACACAAGAATAAATCCATTTTGAATGAAAAATCACAGATGTGTGGTTAAAATGTTTTAAACAATTTCTAGTAGAAAAAACAAATTTATTTAAAATCAATTCAAAATATCGAAAACATTGTTACTTTACTAATAATTTAAAAAAAAAAAGTTTTAACGAAAAATAAAAGTATAAAAAGAATTGTATAAAATTTAGAGCAAAAAATAGTTGAGCAAAATACTGAATGTCCTTATGTTAGGAGGAAATTTTAATCCTTGTTGATATAAGTTCCAGCAAAGAGAATAGATTTAGCATCCTTGATCATGTAAATAAATGGATGGATGGCTTCGAATTGTAGAGGAAGCATCATGCATCTCATCATCATAATCATTCCTAGACAAAATTCAATCTTAATTAGTTGAAAGTAGGGGATGGATGTATTTTTTTTTTACGAAGTAACAAGCATACAACAACAATAATTAAAATAAGATGTGGGAAAGAAAACAGTTATATGAACATCCTTCGAAACATTGATATTTATCCAAAGCAACGAATTACGAAGCGTGATCAAATTTCTTAAATCATTTTCTTGGTTTTTTTATGAACTTAAGAAAAATGAAAAAAACATTTACATATTTAATATTCTTAAACAATAAGGGTTGAGTGGACACAGTTTGTGTTAAGAAATACAAATTATTTTAAGTTTTTTCTTAAATAACTAATGAAATTCAAATCTAAAATTCATCGTGCACTGTTTTAATTAAACTATCAGGGCGCACAAAGGACCCACAGAAGAGAATTGAACGTTTTGTCAGACTACCGCCAGCTATCAAGGTTATGAATGGATGATCAGCATTGAATTCGTTATGTAAGCTGCGTTTTTTGCGCGTAGAACAAACTATAAGAAGAACAACAAAACGTTTGTGAATTTAACAAGAAAAGCAACAAAAATGATGTGAAAAAAACTAAATTAATTTTAGGCATTACTGGGGCACAGCATTAAGGAATAACTACTTATTACGAATTTTGACAATGTTATTTTTGAATGAGGACAAGAAAAAAGAAAGCAATGTTTGTATTGTTTTTTGATATTCAACTTACCAGTAGCTGCGGCAGCTTCAGATCCTTCCTCGTTAACTTCAATGAAGGCTTTGTGAATGACTTTAGAGACGTAGAGGTCTTCGGGAGAGGTGAGAATGTCTCCGAATTCAGCCTTGGAACCAAACATTTTTTTGATTCCCATCTATAAGAAAATATAATATATAAATGCATATTAAATAAATGTTGTTACAAATACATTTTAAATATTGGTTAATGTGGAAAAAAAAATTGAGGACTTTGGATTTTACGGTTCCTCTCTACGAACCTAGCGACTACCTCAACGTAAATGGTTCGCTTTAGTCGTTTAGGAAGTGTGTAGACAACAAATGAATCGAATCATAATCATATAAACTCCCAAAATTTGCTGTCGATTCTACTGCTTGTTCTATTGTGAAAAAGTCGACTTTGGATCCCTGTATAGAAACTTTTTTAACTATTCGAGGACTTTTTCCGAAAAAAAACCTTTACATCGTTAAATTTTGTTATTTGTTTTCGAAAATCAAATTTGATGTTCGTTTTTGTATTTCGTTTTTTTCTAATATTTTGGCACCAAACTTGTTTTTAGTCAAAATTTGGTCTACAATAGGCAAAAACAAAAACATATCTCGAAAACTTATCCATCCGAAAATGTTTAAACTTGATTTTTGACTTTGGAAAACCAAAATATGAAGAAAAACAGTGACATGGAATATGTACGTACTCAAGTTTGACAAAATTAATCTAAGTTTGTCCCTCAGATTTGTCTATAAAAAAATTGAAGATGATTTAATGTAGGTATCGCGATGCGACGTTTATCTTAGGAAAACTCTCGGTCCATGTCTAAGCCTCAGTGACGGCAAATGTGAAATACCAGCCTATATGACTTTAGCCTCTAGAAAAACTTTGTGTCAGCTCACTAAGGTTGGTGTTGTCACATTCAAAACCTGCAATATTAATCATTAAGTACATTGATGACAATAATTTGCAGCCCACTGCGAGTCGGAGTATGTTAAAATACAAAACTTGGTGCAATAGAAGATAGCTTTGTCCTACTTAAACAAAAATAACAAAAATTCTCAATTATTAAAAAATTATTGCTGAAAAGAATTCAACATATATTTTGTAATGAATCACCGATTTCTCTTGATCCCATACCCATACAGTTGAAATCCTAAATTGGTTGAATATAAAATAAGTTCGACAATAATATTTCGTGTCGTTATGATGATTGTATGCATACACCTATTTTACTATAACAATTGGGTTAAATCAGTGATATACTTTTTGAATTTGCATAACAATGAAAAATATTTTAAAATTGTACTAATTGAATCAGCTGTCTACTTTTAAAGTTGTTTACAATTGCTCGAAGTTTGAGTCATACTTATAATTAGCTAGGAAATAAAAAGGCGTATACATTGTACGATTACGATTATTCCAGGAAAATAAGTATTAACATACATACATAGTTTACCTTAGCCTGTATATCACTATTCTTAGAAGAATTTATAGATTTTTTGTATACCATTTCATGATCATCAATAATATAATAACCTGTGGACAAAGTGTGAGATGATGTTTTATGTTACTAAAAATGTTGGGTTAATGCCAATTTTTTTTTTTTGTAGGTATTCTGATCTTTGAATGAAAAGAAATTAATTTGATTTGTGTGCTGCGATTTTTTTAACAAAACAAAAAACTTGTTTTGACAGCCTCTTCTAAAATCTAAAATTCCATAAGTTTTTGGGTTGTTGTTTTGCTAGCTTTTGCAAAAATAATTCTATAAAAAAAAAAACAACCTCTTCAATCTACTTATCTACATATTTGATTTAAGATGCTATTCTATATACCATCATTAATTTAGTTAAAATAATTTAAAAAAAAAACACATTGATGTCGGGTCTCAAAACATTCTGTGCAATTTTCGGTGGCTCATACGACTCATTGTTTTTCTATGAGAAATAGCTCAATGACATCATCTGCACTGTCTATGTACCTGGGGTTTTTTTTACTTTAATCATGTCACACCACCAATCTTTTTTTTTAATTTAATGAGTACAAACATAGATAAATTTGTGTTGTTCAAAGTAAAGTATTTTCTGGTTTTTTTGTTTTTAGCTTAAACAGCTGAAATGAATGAATGATTTTTGCCATTTTTAGAGAAAACGAAAAAAAATTCAGGGTACCTAGTCAACACTTTGTATTTTTAAAGAAAATGTTGTTCCTATAATAATTCACCTTATTTTCAAACACACAGCTTAACAAAATTGTATGTATAATAAACACATTTTTGGTAACTTGAAATTGTGAATCCCTATTATTATATTATAAAATGTTATCTGAATTGCTTTAGTCCATTTCTGATACATTATAATTATATGGCATGGATAAGGATTAAAATTCAATAGGCAGGTGTTCGCGTGACTAAAGTATTTCCGCAACAAACACTGATATTAAGGTCTTTGTCCTTTTTTGTTGTAATTATGTTAATTACTATAATACTCATTTATTATACATAAATAGAAATGAATTTTCATTTCATATTTTGTACCTACCTAATTCTATCAAAATCATTAAGTGCGCGATAACTAAAGTTTTTTGACCCGTGCTTGGTTGTTAACTGTAGTCGTTTCCATTGATTTTATTATTTATTCAGCCATATTGCAAAAGAAATTTCCCAGAGTTCTTTTTTTTCTAATTTTTGAAAGTTTGGCATCAGGAAAGTTTCCTTCCGAAAAGTAGAGGTTGCCGAAAAGTTTCTGTAGGGAACTTTCAGCATTCATTCAGAATTTAAAATAAAACTTGTGAACTTGTCCCTAAATTAGTTGTATGGAAGTTTAACATTAATTATCATCGAGTGTTGAGTGTAAAAAAGGGTACATTTTACATAATTACAAAATCTGTCAGTTTTGCTAGTTTTTCTAGGGATTTTTTACTGGCAAGAATTTGAAAGTGTTTGACATAAATAGAGAATAATATTTGGTTATCTAATCTCTACTTCGAGAAAAATGGATTGAACGACAATATGTTCATAACTATTTCAAATATGAGGCAAATTGGTAAACACGTTTCGGTTCGATTCTAGTTCAATGTAAAATTATTGTGTGTGGATGGTTTTTTAAGTCAAGGACTCGGATAGATTCACAAGACCAATGGTATAATGAATCGTTTCATATTTTGGGGGATTCTTACAAATGGAAAGCTTTCTCTTGTGGGCGAAGCTAAGCCGTTGCGATGAATCTTCCAGCATGATAAAGATCTTTAAAATAACTCTGAAACCGTAAACCGGAACGAAAACCATATTGTTGTTATGAAGTTTAATCGCCTTACCTCATCCCCATAAAGAACCAATAGAATATTTTAGATCATACAATAAATGACACGAAATACAATAACTATAATTCCACCCTTTAACAAGCTCAAATTGCCTAGAGTATTATGCTTATACATAAAATTGACAACCCAATTGACTTCATGCCTTGTCGATTAGGTGAAATAAATTAAAAAAAATGGTAACGTCTCTAAATATTGGCGAGAAAACATATTTTTGTAGTTTTTTTTTTATGAATTCAAAAATTTTGTTTAGTTTTTTTTTTGTTATTATAACTCCTTTTCTCTATCGAGTTCAGCAAATAAAATTAGGTGATATATGTAGTTTAGATCATAAGTTATTAAGCCCTCGCGCAGCTAATTTCATTTATTTTATTTATAGTTGATTGCAAACTCCCAAGTTAATTTTGTTTTGAAATATTTTTTTTGCAGGAAAATTTAGCTTTTGATGGACTATTTATGCAATTTAAATAGTTTTTAGTTTTCAAAGATGCCCTAGATGCTCTATAAATGCCAACAGCTATAAATGTCAACAGCTTTTTTACTCTCCAAAGTTTTAGTAACGTTTTTGTGTTTTTCACGACCTTATAGTGTTATTGTAGCATTAAATTTATGAACTTAGTGGAAATAATTCATATTTGTACAATAAGTGAGTCTGTGGAAGTTCGATGAGATTCATTGAGAATTCAAGTAACGATGGTCAGACAGGGTTTTCAGGAATAGTTTAATATTTAAATAATTTTTCACAAGAGCTTTCAAACGAAATATGCAATGCAAAATAGAAAAATATAAATATAAAAATAATGACAACACTTAAAGCATCGTATTGCAGCCAGGGGTCCATTCTAATGGTTTATTTTCAAATAAAGTTTCTTTAATAAACAGTATTGTCAAAAATTGATTTCAAACTTAAAATTTTGATATAAAATTTGAAAAAACAAATGTATTTTTCAATTTTCTCAAAACTTAGAAGACCATATGGTTTTCGTAATGCAATAAAAATAAGTAAAAACATTTAAGAAAATTCTTTGTATACAATTAAAAAAAAAGTGTTTGTATTTTTGCTTATTTTTTTTTTTATTTTTTGAGTTTGAAACCGATTGTTTGCCAAAACTTTTGATAAAAAACATAATTTGAACATAAACAATAAGATTTTTTTCTATTTTATTTTATTTTTTGCATAAAATTGCCCTTCTGTGCAGTGCAAGTGGGAGAAATATAACCCTCCCATAGGAGGTTAGGACTTCCTAATCTACGCTCTCTGAATTTTTTGTCAGATTTTACGGGAATCACTAGTATGCCAAAAAAGGTAATTCATTTTACTCCCACAGCGACTATAGAGAATGAAAACAAATACATTAGACGTTCGATATAGAGAAGTGATGAAAACTAGATCTGTTACTATTTCGAGATTTTTCAGTAAGTATTTCAATTACATAATGTGTCACAAAGGTAAAAATGTGAATGATTGTGCAAAATACATAAATAAACAATAAAGTTAAAGTTAAAATTCGACCGACATGCCGCAGGGGAATTGTAGCTATAATATTCAAGTTTAGTACTGAAAAAATCTATGTGTTCACTATAATGGAGATTTGTACTGTTCACTATTTAGAGTAGTCTGTACAAAATTTTGTGTGTTCACTATACTGGATAGTAGGACCATCCAAGTTGACCTTTTTTAACGGCCACCCTAATTTACTTAAACATAGCCAGAATAACACCACAAAATGATATCATTTTTATAGGTTACATAATAAATTTTTGTCGATAGCAATTGCATTTAAAACGATTAACCCAATGTTTATCTTTCTGA
The DNA here is from genome assembly GCA_946251815.1 of Dasysyrphus albostriatus. Classification (NCBI taxonomy): domain Eukaryota; kingdom Metazoa; phylum Arthropoda; class Insecta; order Diptera; family Syrphidae; genus Dasysyrphus; species Dasysyrphus albostriatus. The sequence continues at coordinate 41,810,550 of OX276337.1, read as the reverse complement.
TTTCTCAAAAAACGATAAGATATCATAGTTGGTCATTGATTATAGGACACACATTATTGAAGCAAAAATAAATGAAACACTCACCTTTTTTAATGGTTCGGTAAGTTCAGCAGAAAATTCCACCTTAAACTTAGGGAACTTCACAACGACCTCCTCTACGCTCATCTTCTGTGTAAGATCATGCAAATTAACACTCTGTAACTTTTGTTCGAGAGCCTTTAAGCCTGTGCGTGAATTAGGCAATAACACCAACATAGAGAGGTCAGAATCCTTATAGGGCATTTCGAGAGCAGTGCAGTCTAATTCCTCGAAATATCCGTAGTTATACTTCGCCTTGCCATTCATCATCTCTACTTTAACGCTGTCGTTTTCGTTGATGAAGAAATCCTCTTCGGCAGTTTTTTCCTTTTCGAATTTTTTCTCCCAATCGCCCTTGAAATGGATTGCATTAACCAGCACCATTCGCGTCAAGGAGTCTAAGCTGTCCGGTGAAATCAAATCTTTAATTTTGTTGTTGGTTTTTTCTTCGACCCAGTTGTTAATGGATTTCGCTGCTGGAGCACTATCTCCGAAATTAATTGCTTCTGACGAGGAATTAAAGTTCTCGACGGCAATTTTATTGAATTCCGGATTAATTTCATAGCCTTGTTGTACATAGAGCTTATTGGCTATCTTAAGGAGCTTGGAATTCGCATAGGAGTCGAGAACTCCTTTGAATGATTCACCAACCAATGCACGATCGTTGGCTACTAGCTTCAAACCGGACGCCATTTCTTCAGCGGTTTCACCAGTAGCACCGGCATAAGCTAAGGCGACACATGTCTGGATGGAGAAAGGCGAGAAAATGATGTTCTTGCCCTCATTTAAAGACACTAATGCGTTGTAGAAATCAACCGAAAATTGGGCGCTGTTTTGGGCGAACTTTACACTCAAATCTGAAGACATTTCTTCGGATAAAATAAACGGGAATTGCAGTAGAACAAAAAATGCGAACAATTTCACTGTGGAAGGAAACAAAAATAAAAAATTAGCACTTTATTTCTTAAATTAGCAAAGTATCGGAAAAAAGAACTAAAGAAATAATGACTTGAACTTGCCTCGCCTTAGGTTGCGAGAATAATGAAAATACAATTCGTTTCAAATTTAAACATCAAATGTTTTGGAATTTATTGTTGGAGTGGAAGTCAACAACAACACGTAAGCACAAAAAGCTTTTCCGTTTTTTTGATTGGGGGGCGGTGGAAAGTAGAATAACTTGTTTTCATTTGTTTATTTGTTCGTTTTGGTGAAATGGCCGGCTAATTAAGCGACGATGACGGCATCCAAATGACAGTGCCCCAAACTCAAAACAGATAGATACTGAATCAAAAACTTTATGGGTAATAGTAGAAATAGAAACTAGACTTACGCATTTATGGCAATGAGTCGGTTGTTACTTTGTCAGTTTAAGTGCAGTTTTTAAAATCTATTAAGAGATACAGTAATTTTTTATTATTCTTATTTTTTATCTTAAAAAATCCAAACTGTAAGTACCTAAATAATATTTTAATTTAAGCGAACTCTTTTTACTTGGAATTAGAGACAGATGTTTTTAATAATTCCTTCCGTCATTTTTTTCTGTTCTTCTCATTCGAATAAGAAGTAGTAGAACAAAACAAAACAAAATATGACAGTGAGGGTTTAGATGGGCAGTTTTATATGCTGATTTAACCACAATGGTACAGCACAGCAACAGTTGCCTAGATGCTCTTTTTAAGTGCCTCTCACATGAGCTGCGAATAGCGAACTGCGAATAGAGATCTCTACCAAATTGTGAGAGTCAAAGTGACAGCTAAAGGCCACTTTACACGATTATAGAAGTCATATGACTTCTCGTATGACCTGTCAAAAAATTCATACCATCTCGTCTGAAGACACTCATATATCTCATATGACTTCTCAAAAGCAAAAAGCATGTGACTTTTTTAACATTAGAACTGCAGCTAATTCCATTTGAGAAGTCAAACGAGATTTTTTATTTTCATTGAAAGTAGTGAATTCAGAGTATTGAAAATAAAAATATTTCTACAAAAAAAAAATTATTTTGAATGAAAACAACAATAATTCATAAAAAGTAGTTTTGCTCCACAAAAATTTAATTGTTTATGACTTTTTTTTCTTTTGTTTTGGTTTAGGAAGATAACCATAGGAAAAATCAAGTGCGAAGTAAAGACGTGTAAACATAAAAAATTATAACCGTATGACTTGACTTGAAATGACAGCTCATATGAGAAATCATACAGAAAATATAAAGACAGGTCATATGACTTATATTATCGTGTAAAGTGGCCTTTACAATTTGGCTCTTTAACAGTTGCAATTAAAAGGCAAACAAAAATTCAAAAAATTTACACTTCGCTTCAACTGAATAAGGACTAAAATTTTCAAACTTAATTTGACTATTTTTTCTAAACATTGTCTAGTAATGTATCATTTTATTATCCTTATTGTTTGTTAACGGTGTTGGGAAAGAAAACAGAAAGAATTAATTCATAAAGCTCTGCACTTTTTTCTCTGGTTCTCTTGAAATCATTCCATTCGGAAAAATGCAGTGAACTGAATAAGCACAAAAATAAGAGTTAATGGAAGAGGAAGTAAAATAATTTTTTTTGAAATGGTTTTTACTGTTTATAATAATTTTAGGACAATGTACATTGTACAATGTTTAAAAAAAATGGACAAACCATCACGTTTAAAAATGTATGTGCTCATTCAGTTGAAGTAAGGTGTATTTTCTTCCAAAATAAAAAAACAAAATGGGTGTTCATGAATGTCATCGGAGCCTGATGACATTTATGTGACACCCATTTGTTTTTTTATTTTGGAGGAAAATACACTCTACTTCAACTGAATGAGCACACAGATTTTTAAAAGTAGCTTGTCCTATTTTCAAACTTTTTTGTACATTGTCCTAAAATTATTATAAGAAATAAAAACCATTTAAAAATTTTTTTTTTTACTTCCTTCCATTAATTTTTATTACCAGATTCAATATTTGTGCTTATTCAGTTGACACAAGAAACCTTCCTTTTTTCTGAATGAAAAGATTTCAAGATAACCGGAGAAAAAGTAGAAGTGCTTTGTGAATTAATCTTTCTGTTCTCTTTTCCCAACATCGTAAACAAACAATAAGATAACCAAATGGTATATTGATTTTCAAAGTCTAGAAAAAATGGTCGATTTGCCTTTGAAAATTTTAGTCCTGATTCAGTTGAAGCAGAGTGTAAATATTTGAAATTTTTGTTTGCCTTGCAATTGTAACTGTCAAAGAGCCAAATTGTTAGTTGCCATTTTGACACTGACAATTTGGTAGAGATCCCTATTTGGAATATCCACCAGACGTCAATCAAATGAGCAAAGAAGAACCAAAGAAAAAAAATGTCTGAACTGGGCGAAAAGGTAAACAAATTCTTTTGGAGGTGCGAAATGTAAATGCAATAATTATGTATATCGTGACTGTTTTCCAACAAAAAAACTTTCAAATTATTTAGGAAATTTATATTTCTGAGATCTCAGGGGACGCAGAGCGCTCAGAAATATAAACAGGATCTCTCAAAAATTCCTCACTTTTCCCCTTAAAAACTGAGACTGAAATGTATTGGATTCGTTGGCTCAATTATTTTTTTGTCGCAGTAAGTTACATAAGAAAAGAAAAAGAGAGTTGTTTTGACTTCTATGTGAGGAATACTGTTTATATTCTACACTCCTGCTCTGTCAAAAAATTGTGAAAAAATACTGAGCGCTCAAGAAATATAAATTGGCCAATTGTTTTATTGCTTATTCAACCATGTATCACTCTTAGAACCCCTTATTTCTATCAAAAACACAGAAAATAATTAAAAATTTTTTTTTTGTGGTGCAGCTTTTCTTTCTTTTCTTTTTTCTCTGTGAATTGTCAAAATTAGAAAGAGAAAAGACAAAGATAGTTTCTGGAAAAGCCCAATCACATGAGTGGTCAGCAACAGACGCGAATTGTCATACAAAATAAAGCAGTAGAATAGGTGCTAGAAAAAATTCAGGTTAAATTCGAGTGAATATTTCGTTCGCAAATAATGTGGAATGCGTCCTGATGTTGTGGATTGCGGGTAAGTGTTTAACAACTCGCAGAAAATATCTCGTTGGTCGTGTAGAAAATATAAAAATGCTTTATTTAACAATTTAAATTAATTTTAGGGCGTGGTTTCTTTTGAAAACTGTTGATAGGATCGTTTATTTAGTTTGTCAAAAAGTAAAAACAAGAATTTGTTGATACTTGAGCTTAGAATTGCCTCAACAAATATATTCGCAGTCGCAGTTTGCGGCTCATGTGAGAGGCACTTTAGTGATGAATACATACGTGGAAATTGAGGTGTTTTGCTTAGGCCTTAGTTGCCAGCAACTTTTAGTTTCTCAGAGTTGCCGGCAACTCCAAGCAACTAAAGTTGCTGGCCATCGCCCACTAAGCAACTTCCGAGCAACTTTTTGGAATTCGACGTTTGTGTTTTTGTGTTTTTTTTTTTTGTTAACTTTTGCCACTATTTTGTTTTGTGTCTGATCCCATTTGACGTTAGTAAAATATAAATGCAAAGTAAAATTAATTTGTATGTATGTACTTGTAAATTAAAGATATACTGAAAATTAATATATAACATTTTATTGTTGAACACGCCCATCTTTGACAGATAAAGTTGCTGGCAACTAAAGTTGCACAGTGGGCGCGGCCAAGCAACTTAAAGTTGCTGGAAAAAAGTTCCGCGAGCAACTTAAAGTTGCCGGCAACTTAGTTGCCTAGTGGGTGGTCTCGCATATAACCCAATGTAATGGAATCGGGAACAACAAAAAGTTGCTCAGGCGAGCAACTTAAAGTTGCCAAGTAGGCGCCAGGCCTTAGAAAACCAGAAAAAGCTAGCCACTAGCCCCACACTCACATGATCTAGCCATCTGATCCATTTGGCTCGTTTGGATTTCAGATTGGCTGGAAATCCTATAAAATCCTTTCACACGAGGAAACTCAGTTGCTAGCTACTTTCAGTTCGTAGGTGAGAAGGGCAGGAGGAAAGAGGGGTGAACAAAATCTCCCCGGTCGAGGAATTTTAAGGAAATTAAAAGAAAACGTTAAAAAAATCTCCAGCAACTTGTTTCTTCGTGTGAAAGGGGACTATCAGATCTGTGGCTGGTCAGCGCAGGGCCATTTGGCTCATTAGGCCTGTCGTGTATGTTAGGTTAACATTACAAATTTCGGGTTGTTTTCTTAAAACTTTTTGACCGACCGACGTCGTAAATTATAAATTTAAAAATATAGTGCAAATGACCGCGGGCAAACTTGTATCCTTTTTGTTCATGAATTAACTGATTTTGATAAAATTTTGAATTGAATTATAGCTGTGGTTTGTTATCTTTTCTATCGAGATTTGGATTAAATTTTAACATGGTCTACAAAAACAATTTTGAAAATTTCACATTATTTTATTTTTGTATAACATACATACATGTAAAAAGTAAATCCAGATCCGAATCCCCATAGAAGATAATAAAACACAGTTAATATTGGGCGTGCTTTGTTAACAACCTTTAGGTAAGACCACACTCGACGTAACTGCACTTCAGCGGAACTGCGCTACACAGCGCGGCACCCTACGCACTTTTTTAATATACCGCACTACGCTGCAGTACATATTGGCTTCACTGGTAAATAAATGAGTAGTGCCTAATAAGTGGAACCCATTAGTAGTGCCTTTAAGGCTCTCCCAAACCAACGCGAATGCGGAGCGATTCGCAGCGAATCATTCACAATAGACAAAAATATGACAAATACACAACGCTTAACAACAACAAAAATTCGTCGTCGGTGCGGATTCGCGTTGGTTTGGGAGAGCCTTAAGCCCATAATCATGAATCTCTGTGAGATTTCAGGGGTGCTTGCTCACTCAATTTTTAATTTTATTAATAAATCAGGTTGTTTCCAATAATCTTTCTATTTCCAGTCTATCTGTAAAATCAACTGTCAAACGTAGTTTGTAGTTAACTTTACAATAGTGTGTGTGAGTTTTCGAAGGAAACATTTTTTCTGTACAAAAACACGGACAATCACTGTCTTGAAATATAATTTTGTGTCTAATTTAAGATTATTTCCTATTAAATTACTATAGAGAATAACTATACCCACGTGATATTAGTCTTTATTTAAACACGGCTGATTAATTTTTGTTTTATGACCTTTCAAAAAAATGTATAGTTGAAGTGTAGGTAGTGCTGGCATTTTGTGAAACCTAGTGATGGGATTTGTTCCCAGTTGTAGCTTTTCTATACAGTTTATATACGGCCTAGTAAAAAAGAACTTCTATTTGTATAGTAAAAAAAATAACTACAACTAGTAGTAAAATCCTTACAATTTGTTTTCCATGATAAACGATGTTTGGTCTCTCTTTATTCTTGAATCAGTGAACTATGGATTTCTACAATTTAGTGCTGAAATCATGGATTATCTCTGTTTAAAATTTTGCTTAACAAACGCATTCAATGATATTCAACTGGAATAATCATTGATTAAAGTTGACATGGTGTGAACCAATTGGCCCTGAAACACATTATTGGGCTTAAAACAATTGGCGCCGTTGTTGCTTTTGCTGGTTCAATATGTTTTACGCTTCAATGTGAAGTATTTCAGAAAAAAAAAATAATTTAAAATAGTTTTTAGAAAATGAATACACCAAATTTGGCGTGTTTTATTATCATCTGGGATCTGGATCTGGATTAACTTTTTAGCTTACGTCGAATTCCTTACAAACAAACAAAATCGATTTTCTTCTATCCAAAGAAATCTTGCATTTTTACAAGATACTCGTAGATTTCACACAAACTAGCAAGATTTCACATTTCTCTGGAGTTGAACAATTATTCTGAAGTGTTCGTTTCTTATTTAAGTAGATTTTAAGCAAATATATAAAAATAAATTTAATTTAATCAAAAAATTGGTTATAGTTAGTAAAAAGTTATCAAAATATCAACTACTCGTAACTTCGATACAAAGTGCCCAAAGTCGATTAAAGATATAAAGCTCGCCCTCGCCATTGTGTTCCTCGATTGATGAGTAGTACATAGTTTAAGTAAAAAGAAGGGGCAAATCTACCAAAATTCTGATCTGTAAAATTGATTTTAAATCATAAAATAAATCAATTTTTTTCGACCAATGGAATGAATCTTCTACTTGACGACGGTCCAAAAAACAAAATGAATTGACATATTTAACCAATGAAAACACCATAAATGTCAAAATTTAACACAATCTTCAAAAAAATGCCTGTTTGGTAACTTGAATTCACCAAGTTTCCCAAACTTGGGTTTTTTTCTACTATAGTTTCTGAAAACAAATAGTGAAAATTTAAAAGAAAAAATACCTAAAAGTAAAAAATGTTGTATAATAGGCACGTCCGACCAACTTAAATCTCACTGAGCGCTCAATATGAAGTTAATGGAGTCGTAGGCTCTCCCAAACCAACGCGAATGCGGAGCGATTCGCAGCGAATCATTCACAATAGAAAAAAATATGACAAACACACAACGCTAAACAACAACAAAAATTCGTCGTCACTGCGGATTCGCGTTGGTTTGCGAGAGCCTTAATGCTTTATGGGACAAGATTCTCCGTTGAATTGTATAAGAAACATGTGTAATAATTATCGTACTAAAATTCAAGGATCAAAATTTCATCTTTGCTTAAAACATTTCAATTTAGAGCACAAAACTTTATAAAAAGATTGAAAAATTATATCATATTCAGTTTATATTCATTTCTATTAACATTCCATTTTTTTGTTTCGATTTTAGTATTTACACATCAGTGAGAAATTGTAATTTGGCTTTCAAATGAACAGCTGTTTTTGCTGAGAAAGAACACTGAGAAATGAATCCAAGAAATTTTCGTTTCAGTAATCTCAGTGCTCAGATAAAATTTTTTGTCCCACTTAAGAAATCTCTGAGCGCTCTGAGATTTTATGTAGTGAGCCGTGTCTAATGACAACCCAAAAGATGGTAGCTGTCACTTTTGACGTTGATAAATTTGTAAAGTTTTTTATTATATTGATAAAATCTTTGGCACTTAAAGATAACTCATTATAACATTTTTTTATTTTGGTGGGGTTGGCCTATTGGATTTAAGTATAAGTCCCCTTTTACACGATGATTCTTTGCGTTTGACTGTTTTCGAGCATAATGAGAAAGAGAGGAAGAGAAAATAGATGAGATGGAAGACCAGTTGCCCTGTGTGTCGTGGGCCAAGACTTCCGAGACTGTTTTTGACGTTTCTTTTTAGCATTTCCCGTTTTTTGTATTTTTCCTATACAGACTCTCTACAAACCGCTTAAACAGTTAAGAGAACTGTCAATTCTGCATCAAGCGTCGAGAAACTCCGTTTAATAGATCGTGACTCACAGGATGATTTTCAAAGAGAAACTCAAAAAAAGAGTCAGGCACAAGAATCATCATAAAGGCTCTCCCAAACCAACTCGAATGCGGAGCGACGACGAATTTTTGTTGTTGTTTAGCGATGTGTATTGGTCATATTTTGTACTATTGTGAATGATTCGCTGCGTATCTCTCCGCATTCGCGTTGGTTCGGGAGAGACTTAATAGAGGAATAATATTAACGGTTTAAAAACAGCTCAACGTATCTAAATTTTTTTTGGATTATGGATACCTTATCGCTTTACCAGCCGAATGCAACCAATATTCCTAATATCAACTGACGTCACTGATTAAAATGAGTTTTAGAAATAATACAACCGAATTTGCTTGTATTAGAAAAGACAGAAAAAACTTACTTGGGGTCGTCGGTTTTGACATCTTGCTACCTACTGATAACGATCACACTCACAAAACATTCACTATGCCTTTATTTTCACACTTTTGCTCTGCTTTTTGTCAAAGTAAACTTTTTTAGCTAGGGTTGATTACTTTTTTAAATTGACACAATAAGCACATCATACAAAACACATTTATGCAAATTAATGCTGAGTAAACAAAATCAGATAACAAATGGACCTAATAACCAATATGCCTAAAAAAACCGACCTGTGAGTTTGCGAAAAATGCAATTAACTTTCAAATATACTTAGGTATACAGGGGAGGTAATTACACGATTTTACGGAGAAAAAAAAAAACTAATCTACGCGACGTGAGGTTACAACCAAACTAAAAGATGACTTGAATATTTTATAAATCAAAACCATTATAAACGAAGCTTATCAATTTGACATGAGAAAGCAAAGCTCAGTTCAATAACAAAAACAAATCGTCCATTTGCTAAAAGACCTTCATACATAACTAAAAATTTGTTGTTTCCAGATAATGTGATTGAAAATTTCGTTTTTGTTAAAAACATCGCACCTCCTCCGCTCCGGCACAATATTGACGTGAATGCATATTTTTTCTACAACTGATTGTGCGTTAAGAACGCCAAAATTTTGCACATATAACTCCTACTTTGCATATAAAACACTTTGCAAGTGGTTGAAGAAAAACTCACGGTTGTTTTTGGATAATTCTTTCGGAATTATTTGCTTAACATCTTAAGGGAATAGTTAGCATCAACAGATGGCATAATAACCATCACTGTTTGGAAAAAATGGATAAAGTATATTAAAAAATGTTTGTGCGTATTCAGTTGACGAGGAGTGTATAAACCTGTTGTTTTTCAATTTAATATCTATAATATTTTATCAGCTGAATCACTGTTTGAGTTGAGATTCAAATCTCAAAAAAATCGGTACCTCTAAAAACATTAGCATTTTAAAAAAATTATTTTTCACGAGCGCGTGTGGTGCAAAAAGAAGACAATCGGTATAAAGAAAAACTGAGTTTTAACTTTTAAGAGGGTACACAAAACGGTGGATTTTTTGTTTGCTTATTCTGCATCAAAAAATATAATTTCGTCAAAAAGTGGAGTTATTTATGAATTAATTCTGCCATAAAACATTTTAGACAAAGTCCCTTTTCACACATCGCGTCGAGGAAACTGAGTTGCTAGCAACTTTTAGTTCCTAGATAAGAAGGGCAGAAGGAAAGAGGGGTGAACAAAATCTCCCCGGTCGAGGATTTGAAGAGATTTTTTTGACATTTCCTTTCACATCTAATTTTAAGGTGCGTTCAACCAACAGAGTTGCAGGAAGTCTCAAAATTGCCTAGATTTTGTTTCCTATCGTGTGAAAGGTACAAGAGATTTTTAAGGAGATTAACAGAAAACGTTAAAAAAAATCTCCAGCAACTTGGTTCTCCATGCAGGGCTGCCAGAAACCATGATTTATCATGATTTTCATGTTTTTTGGAGCCAAATAATGTTTTAATGATTTTGAGTCCCAAATCATGATTTTTCTTATTTCAACCATTTTAACTAGTCACCACACACACTTTTTATTTCTCTATGCTCCAAGAATAATTTTCTAACTTATTATTTGGCTTTTGGCATTTCACTTTTGCACTATTTATTATTTTTGCGATGGCGATATCAGGGCTGACAGAAATCATGATTAAGCATGATTTTCATGTTTTTTAGACCTGAAATTTTTTAATGTTTTCGAGTCCAAAATCATGTTTTTCTTAATTCCAAATGAAAAACTATTATTTTTATAGGCACTTTGTAAAAACCAAGTCTTACGTACGCTACAGTCTAAAAAAAATTGAGCCAGCCTAAGTATTTGAAGACGAACATAGCGAAATAAAACTTGACTCAATTTTATATAACTACATTTTTGTTTCTGTAAGAAAGAAGCACATCCTATTATACAATTCATCACTTTAAGCTGCTCACCGCGCACACACACTTTCTCAACGTTAAAAATCCAGAATTTGTAATTTACTCTTTGCCATTTTCCCAGTTCACTTTGAAACGAAATTTTCAAGTTTCTGATGATATTTTTCCAAAGTTTTCTTTAAATTTCTTTAAAAAAAGCTGAATATGGTTTAATTTTTTTTTTAGATCTCATTTCTCTCTGTTCACTATTTTTTAACTCCAGAAGTGTGGATCATGATTTTTGAACTGAAATCATGATTTAAAACTATGTTTTTTTAAATTTCTGAGTGGCAGCACTGTCTCCATGTGATGGGGACACTTCATCGACACTTCATCGGACACAATCTTTTAAAGATCCATCATACTTGATGTTATCGGAATAACGCAGTGTGGTGTCCATAGGCGTGGTTTATCAGGTGTGTCTTACTATCATCGGGATCTGGATCTGGATTAACTTTTAACACGTACTACAAAAATGATTTTGGAAATTTCCCATTATTCTGTTTTTGAATCAAGTTAGTGCAAATGTTAAACCAGATCCAGATCCTGATGATAATAAAAATGCTAATAAATCATAGCTGTGAGAACATTTTAGGCCTTCGGCGGTCAGCAGAGAAGTTGATAAACGAACTCGTGATAACACTGATTAACACAATTTTTAGGGTATCAATACCCTTCGAAAAAATATAATCTGTCTATGGCAATAAAAATTGTGCTAATCAGTGTTATCACGAGTTCGTTTATCAACTTCTCTGCTGACCGCCGAAGGCCTAAAATGTTTCGTCAAGTTGTTGGGGTAGTGAACCGAGCCTGTCGTTGTATGTTTTATCCCAGTGTGAGTGTAGGTAAGTTCTCAACAAAATTTTTAATTCCGTAGCAGATCGTATTTTTATATGTAATAAGGCCTATATATCGGGTTGTTCAATAAGAGCGCTACAAAAGTTTTTTTTTTAAATTAAACAAAAACGGTTTTGGATATCAATTAAATTCTTTATTCCGGTGAAAGTACGTTTGATGACATTATATATGGAACTCGATTTCTTTTGCATGGCCACCACGGGCACGCTTGCAGAAGTCCAGACGCTGAACCCAATTTTCGACGGTTTTCAAGCATACATCGGCCGATACTGCTGCAATTTCACGTTCGATATTCGTACGAAGTTCATCAAACGTCGCTGGCTTGTTGGCATAGGTCATAGACTTGACGTAGCCCCACAGGAAAAAGTCTTACGGCGTCAAATCGCACGACCGAGGCGGCCAAGCGACTGGACCATTTCGTGGTATAACACGTTCTCCAAACTTGGTTTCCAATAAATTCATTGTGACATTCGCTGTGTGGCTTGTGGCGCCGTCCTGTTGGAACCACATGCCCTCCAAGTCCATATCATCCAATTTAGGCCAAAAATATTCGGTTATCATTGAACGGTAGCGATCCCCATTCACAGTAACGTGCCGGTCTTGATCATCACGGAAGAAGTACGGCCCAATGACGCCGCCGGCCCATAAACCACACCAAACCGTAATTTTTTCAGGATGCAATGATGACTCATGGAGTACGTGTGGATTGCTGCCTGACCAATACCGCATATTTTGTTTATTGACGAAGCCATTCAGCCAGAAATGAGCCTTAACGCTGAAGATGATTTTTCCATGAAAATCCGAATCATTTTCAAGTTGTTGCTCAGCCCAATTCACGAAAATACGACGCTTCTGGTGGTCAAGCGGATTCAGTTCTTGCGTCAATTTAATCTTGTAAGGATGTAGGCCAAGATTTTTTCGCAAAATTCGCCACAACGAAGTCAAAGAGATGCCCAATGCTTGAGAACGACGTGTGAGAGACACATTTGGGCTTTCTGCAACTGAAGCCTCAGCGGCAGCAATATTCTCGACACGACGGGCACTTCTTTGTCTCGCTGGCACGGGAACATTTTGTACTGTGCCTGTGGATTCAAATTTTTCCACTAGACGCTCAATTGTTGATCTGCTAGGACGATTATGACGACCATAAATTGGACGTAGCGCTCTTAACGTTGAGGCTACTGACTCCGAATTTTGGTAGTAAATTTTAATAATTTCGACTCGTTGTTGGCTCGTATATCTTTCCATCATAAAATGGCAAACCTTACTGAAGAGAAATGTCAAAAGAGTGGCAAGAAATATGGAGTCGTTTGCTGTCCCTGTTGCTCTGCTTTTGTAGCGTCCCTTTTGAAAAACCCTTTATTAAATCCTTTACCATGGACCACCCATTCTAACAAGCAACATGACATAAAAGAGTTATGCTGATAAGGTAATTAAGGGAACTACAGTCGAAATTGGTGTTTAACAGACAGCTCCAGTTTTATTGTATGATGCTGAGAGTGCAAAAGTGGTGTAACCCATTTTTTACCACTTTGATTTTCGTTTCATTGTCTTATACATTAATTCACGAAAAGCTATCGAATACACCATTTAAAACTCTTAAATATCTAAGATTTCCTAAAATGCCACTTAATCTCCTTGGATCTCAAATTTAATAGTGTTTCAGACAAATTAAAGATCAAAAAAATATGCTTAAAATAAAAAAGTGGGTTAAATACACTCACAGTATATATTATGTATTTGTATATTCTCAGAAATGTATGAGAAGAAAATAAAGGTTTTGCATTAACTAATTAGTACGGAAGATATAACTAAATGTAGGTCAAATCGTTCCAGTTGAAAAATGGCTTACACATGTAGATATTTAGTTTATCTCATTAATTTTGCAACTAAAGTTATACATGATCAAAATATTATCTAAAAAGAGGTACATGTATTTGATAACTGATAAATATAAGTAAGAGCGAAAAAGTGATAACTGATAAGTAAGAACGAACAAATTGTCCAACAATCTATAACCGATATCATAACATTGCAATCTTATCTTAAAAAAAAAGTTATAAACATCTGACTCATTAAAGACAAAACAATATTAAAGTAAATTAGTCGGAAAAGATAATTGTAGTAGCAAAAAGTGCGTATCATTTTGGATAGAATTCTTAAAATTAGTTGACATTTTTCTAAATAATATAAATATTAATATTATTATGAGAAGTTTTTTCGGTACAAAGAAATAAAGTGACAATGAATAGTAGCTGAAAATCTTTACTGAAGTCATTTTTATTCGAACGATAAAAGCTTCCATTCTTTGTAATTTGCAATTTGAAACTCTCCGATCGTTATACAAGAGAAATAATATTTTATCGTTAAAGTATATAAACAGAAACTTCTCATGCAGAAATACATCCTATGTCATCTTTTGGGAATGCAGTCTTTTGGCAAACTTTGAATAAAAAGTGAAATTCCAAAGAGAACTCAGCAAAGAATGCAATCAATGAAATGAATTTTCTTAAGTTGCATTTCAGAAAGATTTCATTCTCTTAGTACTTTGTTATAGCGTCTTTTCTTCCTTATTTGATTATATACATAATTTATTTCGTCAAAATCGTTTTGGATATTTCTCAGGTTGTACACATGTTTTGAATTCAAAAAATTAACAAAAATGTGTAGTTTTAAAATCATCAAGGACTAAGCTTAAATGATTCAGCGTGCTTAAGTAATCAGGTGTGTATTGTGTATAATTTCATCGAAATCGGTCAAGTGGCTCTTGAGATATCAGATTTTAAATTGACGATTTACTATCACTTTGCATTATTACAGGACTTATTACAATGACAATACCACTAGCTTCAAATAAAGGACTATTTGCAGCAGATTTGTTTCATCAAATTTGTAAAACAAAATCCTCGGAAAATGTGATAATTTCACCAATATCCGTTCAAACAGCACTCGCAATTACATACATTGGAGCCAAAGGTGAAACAGCTAAGGAACTTCAAAGTGGCCTTCATTTAATTATTCATGATGTCGAACAAGTTGGAAGACATTTTGCAGGAATTCTGATGAAAAACAATGGCGAGGCAAAATTAAGCATAGCTAATAGGATCTTCATTAACCATGAATATCAACTAGTTCCCTTCTTTAAAGAAATCGCAAATAAATATTTTGACTCCGAAGCAGAGCAAATCGATTTTAGTCAAAGCTCAAAGGCCATTAATGTAATCAACAAATGGGTAGAAGAGAAGACAAATAAGAAAATTACCAATGTTGTGCAGGAAGGATCAGTTGACAGTGATACAAAGGTGATTATCGTCAATGCCATATATTTTAAGGGAAAATGGAAAGCACCTTTCAGCAAAGATATGACACGGAAAAGTATTTTTTGGATTAGCAAAACCCAGTCTGTTAAAGTGGACACAATATATGGGAGTGAACATTTCAACTATGGTGAATTTCCTGAGCTCAATGCAACTGCAGTGGAAATGCCTTACAAAGATTCAGACATATCAATGATTCTGATTTTGCCAAATGAACGTGATGGCTTGGCCGATTTGGAATCAAAATTAAGTTCTGTTGTGATTACTGAACTATCGAAGAAAATGACTGTTAAAAGCTTAGATTTGTATATGCCAAAGTTTAAAATAGAATTTACAACTAGGTTAACTGATATTCTTAAGGCGGTAAGTTTTGTCAAATAATCATGCCAATGCCAATCGTCAAATAATTAATTAATTTCTTTGGTGACCATTTCACAGATGGGAATTCGTTCATTGTTTGAAAATGCGAATTTGCCAGAAATGTTCGAGTCAGGGCCACCTGTAAAAGTATCCGATGTCCATCACAAAGCATTTATCGAAGTTAACGAAGCAGGATCAGAAGCAGCAGCGGCAACAAGTATACCTATTACTTAAAATTTATAATTGGGATCTTTCGTTAAATATCCTCTCTTTCATTTTTAGTTGTAAAGATTTGTGCTATGAGCTTGGACTTTAATAAGAAAAAATTTAATGCCGATCATCCGTTCGTGTTTGCTATAAAGAGCCCTGAAACTGTTTATTTTGTAGGACATTTAGCTAAGTTTTAAATAAAATATTGTTTTATTATATATGTATGTAGTTTGTATTAGGATGTACCTGTTACTGTTTGACCATAGTAGGTACACAAATTAAATACTTCCGCGAAAACCATTTGAAAATAATGGTAGCTATGTCATTGAAACTTGGAATAAATGTTTCATTTGTCAATAGAACCAGATATTTAAAGAGTCTCTAAGAATATATATTGTGGAAAGTGCTTTTTTGTTGGGGAGAAAGGGGCAAGTGAAGAATTATTTTCATAACACCTACAAAACAACTCTTACATTCATGTTTAATTTTTATAAAAATCATATAACTGAAACCATTAGTATAATATCGAATTATGTAAAAGCAGATCTATTTTTATTCTCACTCAGTGTAACTATTTTTAAGTGAATCCAAACAAAACGAATGATGTTTACTTGGCCAACCCATTTCATTGTTTAACAGTCAACAAAACAAAACAAAAATCTGTGGTAGCCGAAGAATTGCTTTCACAATTTTTGATTAAAAATATAAATTTACTTAATATTTAAAAACAAATTGTAGGATAACAAAACAATATCTTCTCTTGCAAGTACATATGTATATTTATAAGTACAAACAATAAAAATTGGTATTTTTTTAATAAATTAAAAATATCCTTCCACACTTCAACACCTTTTTTCATTATGAAGTGGGAGAAAGATAGAATACTAAATTAAATATTAAACAACTGACAGTGAGCAACTGAGTATTCTAATTCTAGTTCTAGTTTGTTGGCGTAAAGTTGAATGTTGTATACTTTTATATTTTCTCATAACAAGTTTAAAAAATATTAAATACCTGGTTAACTGCAGTAAAAAGTAAACTATTGAAATATTGGTAAGTAAAAGGCATTTACATTAACATGTGTGAACATCTGTAAATATATTTATGTGAGTCTACCACTACGTTAAGTTCTTTTGATTTTTTTTTCAATGCGCTGGAATTTCAGGCATTGTTTTCGGTTTTATTTGCTGTACGGATGAGTAACGTTACGTTATTGATGATGACGAATTTATCACCTACTTGGAAATTATTTGCAAAGACGAAAGAATATAAATAACTATCTATCTCGTATATATATTTTATACATACCTAAATATATGTTTATAGCAATACAAACAAAACTTTATTATTTTGTATTGGAATGGAATAGCAAGTTTTGTTTATTTTTGACGTTTTTTTATCAATATTTTTTCTTTTTATAAATAAACCTTGCAACCCCCCTGCTTGGGTTCAATATAGAATTTGGGGTAGGTGTGAGGTTGGGTGTTTGCAAAGTTTCTTTTACATTTAAAGAATCTGGATTTAAGGAAACTTTGAATTTATCCTATATATCCAACAATAATTGTAACTGCATCATTTTGAAAACTTTAAATAGAAGTCTATTTAAGCAGAGTATGCATTATACGTAAAGTGTGGTCTTATTGCCATTTCAACTAACTCTAATCCACAAAGCAGTTTTTGGCCATCAACAACTCTGGTTTTTGAGATATTTCCGTTAGGAAACCAACTCAAATTCCAAATGTTACCATCAAACAGTTCCTCATTTTTTCTTCAATATGCTTCTATCAAAGAGAATTTCATCAAAATTTGACGGATTCCTAATTTTTTCCTAAAAAATCTTTGGAACAAAGTTAGTCTCTGTGGAAAGGAGCTCCATGGGCAGAATCATTTTATGTGGAAAGTTGGGCCTATTTGAATTTTTTTTTTTG
Source organism: Dasysyrphus albostriatus (assembly GCA_946251815.1). NCBI lineage: Eukaryota > Metazoa > Arthropoda > Insecta > Diptera > Syrphidae > Dasysyrphus > Dasysyrphus albostriatus. The sequence continues at coordinate 41,793,072 of OX276337.1, read as the reverse complement.
ACTAGAAATATTAATTATGTCTTGTGCTTTATTTGTTCATCAAAATAATAATTTTGCCTTCTAAATGTCTCAAAATCAATCATAAAAGTTTACAATGATGAGTCTCAATGACAGCTATAACCAGTATTTTATTATTTTCCCTTGCAAAACATTGCTTATCAATGTTTAAAAAATCAACTACGGATAAAATTAAGCTATTTATCAAACAACAAATCTTTCATTGTGGCAATGAATTTATTTCATAATTCATCTAATGTCATAATAATTACTTAACACACATTTTATGACTCAAAAATTATCCCTGATATTATCAAATTTAAAGTTCATATGCTCAAAATTTTAAGTAAGTTACCAATTCAGCTCTTAAGTCTAGATCTAGAGTTCATAATCAAACATTTTGTAAAATCAATTCTAGCATTATAGAATGCTAAACAAAGACAGATAATGCTAAAAAAGCATTTGGCATCATTTAAAAATTTCAAAATGCTTTTCACTCCTGTATTATGCTAGATCTTGCATTTATAATGCCAATATGGCAACACTGGCTTTAACTGGCACCTTTGTCAGGAAGGCTAAGTGTTTAACTCTCACGTTAGCACTTGCTTTTCTCCACAACTATACCCAATTTTTTGATGAATGGAAAATGAAACAGAATTTGAAGACAAAATTGGTGGATCAATGGTGGCAGTTGGGATTTTCGGTACATTTTTGGAACAGACGAAACATTATAGCCAGAGCTAAGTTTTCCGTAGTTTTTTTGTGCTGAATTCAAATCAGGCCTCAGAATTGTATTATTATTTATGCCTTATTGTTGTTGAGGTCCTTTTCTGGCACATTACCCATTTCTCTAGTTCCTAGGTGGGGAAGTTCTTGGGCCAGTTGCCAATTAAAAAAATATGCATGTCAATTTTATTATCTTGGGTGTTGTTGGACGCGAGAGATAATCTCTCTTCACCCTCCCTATACCTTAAGATTTCAGCAATATGTCGGATTACAAATGAAAAAAATGTCTATCGTAGGCTATGTTACATTTCTCCGTAACTGCTTCTTTTCTGTTTGGCGTCGTCAAACGCCGTGGTTAGAATGTTACTTACAAAAAAAATGGTTGTTTGCATGTACAAATCTTACCGTGCCTACAAATGTTTTATGTTTGGGACTTGGCAGAGCCTTTACTGTCCAAACTTGAGACAGAGTCCATAAACATAAAATTATGGTAAGTACATAATTTCTTTTATAAATTTATGTATGTATGTTTTTTCTTCGACTCATAAGTAAACATAATAATCACATGAACCTTGATGAATGTTGATGAGACCTGCAACTGATAACAAACGAAAGTAAATTTCTTTTTCAACACTTCGTGTGGTTTTTAAGTATGTTTTAATCAAAATATCAACATCAAGTCCAATGAAATATTATTTAATATATTTATTGGACATAATGGGATTACCCAAGGTAATGGAAAGAATAATTGTGTACTTACCTGGCATTGCGTTAAATACATATTTTTAAGAGCGCCCGCCCGCCATACTCACAAAAATATACTTCCGAGTTAGCTAGAGGTTTTAATCATTGTTTTTTGTTTGTGTTTTATTATAAAAACCCCAGAACTTCATTTCAAATCATTTAGTATTCTCTGCGAGTTCATCGCAATTGAACTTGGATTCTTGGCAAAGTCAGATAAGTGTCTATAAACTAATAAAATATTTTTCTTTCTTTGTTAATTTAAAATAAAAATGTGGAAACAAAATAATACCAGTAAGTCTAAATAAAAGTCTTTTTGTTTTTGTAAGTTTTTTTATTTTATTTTTTTTAATGAGTCGAACAACGAAATTGTTAAGTGTGCAATGTAAACAACAAATTTTTAACATTTTAATTTTTTAAATTATGTAAAAAAGACCGGTCTCAGATACTTTCTCTTTCCAATCGCAACTTTTCATCACAAAATTATCAATTTAAATCTCAACAATTTTAAAGTGTCTGTGGACTGTGTCATGAAAGTTTAAAATATGTAATTCACTTGAGGAGTCTGTTTTTATACATAGATCTCGGATATCTTGCAATCAGCCAGTTTTGGAGAGATATATGTAAATTTTACAATCGAAACATTGAATCTTAGGATCCGCGTGTGTTCAAAATAATCGTTAAAGTTTGAATTACCCACCAGAATGTTGATTTTTTTTAGTAGAAATGTTGAAGTCAGTTGAAACGAAACTGAGATAAAACCGTAGATTATGCCATTAAGGTACGAACCCCACTTTAACTCCTTAATAGTTTGAAGTTGAAAAAAGAATGTCATCTGTGTTCATGAATGTGAAAAAAATAATTTAAAAATCATTGTAAACGAAAAAAATATTCTTTTATATTTTGTTAAATTTTTATCAGGTACATTTTGTACGAAAAATTTTCGGGTGAAAACACTAAGTTTTTATTCTTAATATGCATACAAATTAATATACCAAAAAAAAAATGGTGAACTTTGAAACATTTTTAAATTAAAAAACAAAATTAAACATGTTGATAATTATTCCCGTTCGTTCCAACAGTAAAAATATTTTTTTTAAATATTTTCCACGAATTTTTAATTTGATATTATTTGAAAAAAATTATTTAAATTCGTTTAACCGATAATAGAAATTCAAAATAAAAAAAATCTTTTTATGGTGTTTACTATTAATAGTTATGCTTATTTAATATTTCATATAGAAAATCACACTAGTTTTAGCATAGGTACTGCACTGAACAAATTTGATCAAAACCGCAGCAGCCGCTTATGAAAAAAAACTTTCTTGAAGGCTTCTTTAAAAAAAATATATATATATATTGGGTTTCAATTTATTGTTATTTTAATTTTTTTGTTTAAACCTAACCTATACCTATAGGGTTTTGATGCATCTTATGCAAAACATTGTGAATGGTAATAAAGTGAAAAATGATTTTTCTGGCTCAAATTTTAGAAATGGAGTACTCCTGCACAAGTGGAGGAAAAAAAGATCCTTCCCTTCCATAAAATGCTTTTTTGAAAACATGTCCAAGAATAATTCTACAAAGTATATCCCACAAGAACCGGCTATTAAAATCATAAAAACCGTTAAATTAGAAACATATGATATGTTATCGGTGGCCTGTTAATAATATATAACCTTGCAACTGATTGTGGAAGGCCTTAATAACTTTTCAGAAAAAAATTTTTTGTTTAAATTAATTTTTAAGTGTTCACAAATACGACTTACCTCAAATACGAGTATCTATCATGGATGAATGATTATTATTTTGTTTACTTTTTAATATTTTTAAATAACTGTAGAAAGAGGTTACTGTATTTTTTTGTTATAATAATTTTAAATTAACTGTCCAGTCCAAGACTGATAAAGTATTTATTTTGAAAAATTGTATGAGAATATGTATGGCCAATTAATTATTAAAAATGTATATTTCCAAAATATTATAACACATATACTCGTGTATAAAATATAATGAACGACTGGGTTATATGTATGTACTTGCTCTTATGTTCAAGACGCTGAGGGTCTAAGAAATACATAAACACAAATATGGAAATTATAAGAGAAACCTTTTGACAATGAACCCTTAATTCTTGAATATTATTGTGTAGAAAAAAATTAAGTTCGTTTGAGCGTTTTTTTAAAGATAATTTTCTTTGTACCAATCCAATTTTTAAAATATTTTTAAGAAAATATATTGGTATATAAATTTTAAGTTTTTATTTATGCGCATGTAAAAATAAAATTTTTAAAAAAGTTGGTTGTTATGCACATATTTTTGAAATATTGAATTTTCAAAAAAACTTAAGCCTTTATATAAATTCCAAATTTTTTTGTTTAAATTTTGATATGCAGTATTATTTAATTTCATTTGAACTTTCCATATAAAAAAAATAATCTAAATCCGTTTGGTTTGAGAAAATTTGAATTAAAGAAACGTTCTATTTGAGGTTCTATTAAAAGTTGATAAGGGTTTATTTTTATAAGTTTTGGTAGTAAATCACACTTATTTTAGCAATACAGAAAAGATTTATACAAATTTTAGGAGCCAGTTTTAAGAAAAAATATATTTTGTTTTACGTACGGAAGCTACGGTTTTTTTTAATAAACTTTTTTTTTAAATATTTTAAGACCCTTTAATACCGAGTTTCAAAAAAATCTATTTAAATTCCAAAATATTTGATTTTCAAAACAAAAATACGTAATGAAATTTTTTCAAAAATCAAAAAAAAATTTTTTTCGAAAATGTAGATAAAAAAATAACTATAAGGTTTTTATTATACAAATTATATATATATGTACTATTAAGAAAATCAGCCAAGTAGAAGACTTAGCCTTAAAAATTGGACTTGTTGAATTATTGATTCAAAATAGCTTTGTATATGGCCTTTAGTCCTACAAGTTGGCGTTTCGTCCGACTTACTCACTTTAGACTCATCATTGACTTAGTGATGGCCTTTGTCCTACGCAATTTGTATTAAGTTCAGCTTATCTAACATGGATTTATTAATTAAAAAACAAAATATAATTTGTCGAAATATACACTTTTTTATTTTTTATTTCATGATTTAGTAACATCAAACAAAAAATTTAGAAGTGTACATTTTTATTTTTTATTATTTTTATTTTATTTTCTTCATTTAGAAAGGTTTTAGGCCCATTCACGATGACCTTCTTTTTAACTTCCACCCTAATGTAATAATTATAATTTTTTTAATTATATCTACTATAGCATAGTTTCAACATGCTTCTAAATAGATACATTTACTTAGTCAAATAATTGAATATTTTGATTCTTTTTATTTTCAGTTATTCTCTGCACTCTGATAGCACTAATTCAGATGGCGTCATCATCAAGTATCGATCAGGCCTCGTTACCTTCTTCAAGCAGTGGACTTTTCGCTGCAGAATTATTTGGACAAATTGCAAAGACTAAAGCCAACGAAAATGTTGTGTTCTCCCCTATATCTATTCAAACAGCACTGGCAATGACTTACCTCGGTGCTGCAGGAAAAACAGCAGAAGAGCTAAAAAATAGCCTCCGTTTGCCATCGACCGATAAAGACCAAGTTGGTGAATATTTTTCTCAGCTTCTGAATAAAAAATCTGGTGAGGCTAGTTTGAGTATAGCGAACAGAATGTTCGTTAGCTCTGATTACCCCCTTCAGGCTGATTTCAATGAAAAAGCAGAAAAGTATTTCAATTCTGGAGCAGAAGCATTTAATTTTAAAGACTTGGCCACGGAGGCCATTAAAGCCATTAACACTTGGGTTGAAAATAAAACAAATAACAAAATTATCGACTTAATGAAACCAGGATCCGTAGATAGTGACACAGTTGCAGTAATAGTAAATGCGATCTATTTCAAGGGAGAGTGGAAGGAACCGTTCAGTAAGGACGTTACACGAAAAAGTCCTTTCTGGATAAGTAAGAATGAATCAGTCGATGTTGACATAATGTATGGTGGTGACAGGCGCCCAAAATATGGTGAATTTCCGGAGTTGGATGCAACTGCCGTTGAAATGCCATATAAGGATTCAGATCTGTCAATGATGATCATACTGCCATCACAAAAAGATGGTTTGGCTGATTTAGAAAACAAGTTGGGGTCAATTTCCATAAATGAACTGTCCGCAAAAATGACTGTTCATAAAGTCGACTTGATGATACCAAAGTTTAAGATAGATTTTTCAACAGGACTATCTGATGCTTTGAAAAAGGTAAAATTCTTGAGTAAATCTTTCCTTGGACTCATTTTTCACTTTTCTCAAACAGATGGGAATCCGTGCAATGTTTGAAAACGCCGAATTGCCAGGTATATTCCAGCCGGGTCCTAATGTAAAAGTATCTAAGGTTCAACATCAGGCTTTTATTGATGTGAATGAAGCTGGATCGGAAGCTGCTGCGGCAACATGTGAGTTAAATGCGCATTTAATAGTTTTTGTTTTTAATCTAATATTTGACTTCTTATATTTTTAGTTATGGAATTCGCACTTATGTCACTTGATTATGATTTGAAGTTCTTTAAGGTTGATCGGCCATTTTTCTTTGCTATAAAAGATCCGAATACAGTTTATTTTGCTGGACATGTTGTTAAATTTTAAATAAATATTTAATTTGTTATTTTTTTGTGGTTGGGTACGAAGTACGATTGGCTGCATTTTAAAATTTCGTTTTTTTTTTTTCATTATTATAGAAATTTTGGCTTGGGATCAACCGTATATACCGCCCTTAATATTTTGTTGTTGGTATTCTTGTAAACAAATCGATGAATTCGACTTAATTGTTTCTATTTAATGTTAAAGATATTTGATTGAGTTTTGATATTACATAAATGGTACAAAAGAAGAAGAAGGAAAATAATCTGTTTGGTGTGCTTTGTGGGGCGGAGGAGTAATTTCTTTAAAAACGATAGCCAAACTCCGGATTCTAGGTAAATAATCAATTCAGTTCCATCAGCTGTAATGCTCAGACATTGGAAAATATTGCTCCCTAAAATAACCAAAAAAAAAATGAATTTATAAATTCATTTTGGAAATAAGACCAAAAAAACAGCTTATTTATTGATAGCCAAGCAGCAATAAAATCAATTTCTGCCACCGAGATACATTCGAAGCTTGTTACTTGCTGTCGCGAAGAGCTTAGGATTCTTGACATACAGCATAACATTAGGCTCTGCTGGGTTCCTGGACACAGTGATGTATAGGGAAACGAGAGAGCTGATGTGCTGGCGAGAACGGGTTCGTCGCTTGCTTCAAGTCAAGCCGAACAATATATTAAAGTACCAACCTGTAGCATCAAACAGGATATTGAAACCAAAATATTAGAAGAAATCAATGAAAGATGGAATCTACTTGAAACATGCGGCACAATTAGAAAGTTAATGACCAAATTTCAATGAGCAGAAAACAGACAAAATTATGCAAATGAACAAGAGGCATCTCCGTTCCCTTTGGCAGAATAATCAACGGAGACAACCTAACTGAGATACCACAAAAAGAAAATAAGGCTCAGTACTGACGACCTTTGCAGAGGATGCAGCCACGAAGAAGAACATGAGGATACCTCACATTTACTTTGCCACTGCCCAGCACTTTGTCATGTCATAAGAAAGAAACACCTAGGGAATAATTTCTATGAAGACTTAGAGGAACTTTCTAGAACTTCGGCTAATAGCCTTCTGAACTTCATCAACGCCTCTAAATGGCTTGACTGTTAACAGAACACATAGGTTTTTACATTACAACTTTCTAGGGTATCACAAAAGATCTACATAGATCTAAGTGTGACGGTAACAAGATCAACTGTCAGCCCCTCTACCTAACCTAACCTAATAAAATATTTTTGTCTTTGTTAAATGAAAATAAAATGTCGAAAACCAGTAAGTGTAGATATATTTCAGAGTTGATAGATAATGATTACTTTTTGTAATTTTTTGCAACTTCCTTCTCAATTATATGTAGTTAGTAATTGAACTTTTTATGTTATAATAACACTAATAAAAGTAAAAAAAGCTATTCTAACCGCTAAGCTAATACAAATAGACAAAAATGCAACTACAAACTTGCCCATTCTATTATTATTAATTTAGTTATTTTCAAAAAGATTATTATTTAAAAGACGGCAGTAAATTAAAAACCTGATGAAAAGTAAGTGTTAATAGTATAAAGCAACACACGTACAGAGATTTAATATTAAAGGGATCTATTTGTGCAATATACCGGAAATATAATGTAATTGAAATTGAACTTTTTTATCATTACTTCCCAACTCTGGTATATATATTCTAATATTTTCACTATTTCACTATATTCTTTTCGTAAGTGTTTCTATTCTTGGGTCGAAGAAAAATATTCAATGTAAAATTATATTTTGTGTTAAAAATAAATCGTTTGGTTTTCATCAAATCTTAATATCTAAGAGAGAGAAGTCTAATAAATTGGATGTCATACCTTCTGTCACGTTTCGGCCGGCACGACTGTACGTCTTCGCACTGTTTGTTCACTGTAGGTATACATCAAGCTATATAGCATAACGAGTGAACCGAATCACTTCAAATTAAGTACCGAGCATTTTTATGCGATTCCCGTGAGGAAAAATTAGAATTTTTTCTTAAGCTCATTTTAGATTATTTTAATTTTTTTTTCAAAATACTGTTCTATATTGAACCTTGTACCTGCTATTTACCAAATAATTGTAGAAAAAAACATTTTTTGTTTTCTGCGAATATTACACATAACGAATATAAAATTTTGTTTTTTTTTTTATTTTGATAAAATTATTTTACCTTATGATCATTTTCACATATTTTGTTAATGGCTACACAAATTTGTTAAAAGTATACACACAATTTGTGCTGTACATACAAACTTTACCATGAACAGATAAAAATCATTTTTAGAAAATTAACTATTTGAACATATTTATAAGCGCAAATAAGAACTACATCGTCCCCTGATTGCAAGAACTAGGAAACTCAATTTTCAGTTCTTACAATATTTCGGCAAAACGGTATTATTTTATGCAATTTTTAAGATTTCTTACCATTTTTTTTACAATTGCAAAATATAAGATATTTATGAAGTTTGAGAAATATCTATAAAAATTAAACTTTCAATAGTTCTCTAGTAGTATCTATGAACCTCATATCTTAAAAAATTTTAAAATTGAGTTACTTAGTTCAAGCAATCAAGGAACGATATGATGAACGATAAAATTTGTATACTAATACTAATTTTAAATGAGTTTACGCCACCCCTTCCCTGATCAAAATTTTGCATACGCTCTTTCGATAAATTCATAGACTACTTTACATAGATAGTGTTTTCATTAACAAAAAAGTATTACCTTTTTCGACACTTCATTATTTTTTTTTTTTAAATCTACCCTTTCTAAATCTACTCACTAAAGGATTCTGATGATCGAGGTGGCACTCGAAAAATAGCTAGAACTCCCGCCTATACACTTGGTGGTAACACACAAAAGTTGGTATTATTCATTCAAAATCATTCAATATAGATTGATGTATAATTCGCAGCATGCACTGCATTTCTTTTGATTTCCATCAACACACAAAAACCCCACTAAATTTGAAAAATATTTTGATTGATTTGGTAGGATAGAGTCGGCACCCTCCGACACCTTAAGAGAAAATATGCAAAAGTAAACAATTTTGTTTTTATTTTTTCAAAAATTTAAAAAAAAATCCCAAATTTATGATTTTATCAACGTATAGATTTTTTTTTAAATTTGTTTACTATTTTTTTTTAAAGTTTAAACTAAAGCTGTTTAACTAAAGCTGTTTGAACTGTTATTTTTTATAAACACGAACCATTATCTTCGACCAACAAAGGGTATACTCCGGCAGCATTTAGGAAGTGCCCCAGGCGAGCGTTTCCGTACTCTGTTTTTTGGTTTTAATAAATAAAATTGCTTTTACATTTTCTCGCACGATATACAGACTTATTTACAAAAAGATTAAAAAATGTGCGGAGATTAATGTGGGTAAAAATATTTAAGGGACTTTTATTTTTGCTCAAAAATGTTTTTTCCATTTCCAAATCAAAATATTTGTACACGCTTTTCCTCTTATTTATAGATAGTGAGATCTTTTAAGCTTGCTTACAAAAAAAAAACAACTTGATTCTGATTATCATACATTATGGGAACTCGTATTACTGTTAGTCAAGTCAATGACGTATGCATACAAATTTTCTTGTCTTGTTATTGAATAAAATACACGACTGGGTCGCATGAACTTGCAAGTGGCTTAGAAAACTGTTAATAGTTTCAATAACTTATTAAGTTTCAGCTTAAAAATGTATGTATGGTTTGTATGTAAAGTACATTGTACATATGTGATAGTTTAAATTGTTCAATATACAGGGTGTCCTAAAAATAATGGATAACCTTGCAATTGGTTATAGCAGGCCTTATGACCTTTCCAGAAAAAATATTTTTTTAAATATTTAAGAACAAAATTTCAAAAATCGGTAGTATACTCGTAGTTTGTCCGGAAGCCGAATGTAAGATTACCTATCTCATCGTGGCCACGCAAAAATAGGATGTCAACTGATAGTTTTAGTCTAAACATTCATAAAACTACTGGTCGAACAAGCTTTATCTGGTTGCAATGGTTAGAAAATGCACTTTTCGGCTTGCATTTTGCGCTAAATGTACCATTGTATAAGCAACTTTTATAAATGAGGTATCAAATGAAAACTAAGATTGTCTTCTTACCCGTTACTTTTTTTGGCTGTTGCGACAAGTCCGAGTCCATTTAAATAAAAAAAAAAATGGTATTTTCTTAGCACTGTGTTTTACATTAGGGAAAACTGAGTAAAATCATATTAAATAGATAGGAAGTGGGCCTTAACCGGACTCGTGGCAATTGTCAAAAAAGTCTTTACGACCATTGGTATCTTTTATTGATGACGGTCTTAGCTTTCATTTGATACTTCATTTATAGAAGTTACATACACAAAATGTACATTTAGCGGAAATCAAACCTAAAAAGTGCATTTTATAGCCATTGCATCTAGATAAAGCTTGTCCGACAGCTAAATTTTTTGTAAGTGTTTACACAAAAGCTTTCAGCTATCAACCAATTTTTGTGTGGCCGCGATGAGATAGGTAATCTACGGTCGGCTACCAGACTGTTAAGTTTTTTGTTTTTTTTGTTACTTTTTTCGCTTAAAAAAAGAAATATTTTACAAATCCCATCAATTAATAATTATTAACCAGTGTGTAGAATTGAATTAACCCGAAGCCAATATCATGCTTGTTCTCAAGGTATTTAAAACGAAAAATTTGTTTCGCCAAATTTTGGTAAAGTTTCTTGTAGTTTTTTTAGCTTAAAAAAACAGTTTACTTATTTTATTTTATCGATTCACTACAAGGTTTTTGTTATAGAAACCAAATAATACTTTTATGTAGGCTTTTAGTGTGCTGAACTCGAATCTGAGTCGGAAAAATTCCATCGGGCCACGTTTTTGAGATATTCCCGTTATAAAATTAAAAAAAAAAGTTTTTTGGATGTTTTGAATGTTGGTATTGTGACGTGAGGTACATTATTAAATTATTATTGAAATTATTATTTGTAATGGTTTCTAAGAGAACAATATTTTTTTCTTTTGTATGATATAAGTACAATGTAGGAGCCAATGGGTAACAATTTGTGGGAGCTGGTCCATTTCTCAACACGAATGTGTCATACATAGTTGAAAAGGCTTCTGTGAATACATAATTTCATTATTGGACGTTAAGCCCTAAACCATTGGGCTCACGAGATACTCGTTTGATATTGAGTAAGAAGAAAAGAAGTACTCACAATAACAATGTACGAAACATTCATGTTGAGAAGTGGACCAGCTTCAATCAATTTTTGACATTGTACTTATATATATTATAAATGAAAGGCTTTCAACCAACTGAGGATTTTTCAGAGAAGAAAAGAGATATCGGAAAGATTTAAACAGATTTTAAAAGAAGAAAAAGATTCTTTTAGAAACCATTAAAAATATTCGAGCCGAAGAACTTTTTTCAACAATTTTTTTTTGTGTTTAAGGAAAACTGTAAATTATTCAAATTTTATATTTTTACCAATTCAGAATTTTAGAATTTGATGAATATTGGTTACTTCGCAAAAAGCGTAAGGATGGTTGAGTTTTTGAAAACTTAAGATTTCTTCTCATCCACTCATAAACGATTAAAAAATACTATACTTTTTTGTTAATATTTTTAAATTAATGGCATCAAAATCAATGGTATTTAAAAGCGCATTTACACATTAATTATTGCATGTAAGTCTTATTAAAAAACAATTTGAACAAATAGTTTTGAATAATAATCAACAAAAAAAGGTTTTTGAACCAATTTCTGTCTTTAAAATTTTCATAAATCCAATACTCGTCCATTGCCCTGTTAGACGTGAATATTAGTCTTTAGTTCAAGTTAAGAGCATATTGGTCATCTATTTATCATTATATGATTGAAATAGGAAAAACAAATTTGCCACAATCACTATCAGCGTTTTGTTTTGTTCATTTTTTCTAAGCCTCAACGTCTACCTCTACGGAATTATATATTCCTGTAGGATTGGGGATTTTAAATTTTGTGATTATGCATAATTTTCTGTGAATATTTCTGTGCTAAATTAATTGTGGTTTATACCGGCATTGTTAAGTGGGTATTTCCAATGCGTTGTGTGATAACAACTTGAGCTTAACATCACACTAAGGTCGGCTCTTTTTGCCAGAAAGTACCTATAAGTACAGTTAAAACAACGAGTTCGTTCTTCAGTTAACATCTATTTTTCATAAAGCGAGTTTTTAGTGTACATATTTGAAATACCTTAGTCAATATTGTAACAATACAAACAATGTCACCTACAAGTGCAATTTTATGTAAGATAAAAATAAAAACGAAAATATACATATATATTTAAATTAGGTACCTAATTAGGTACACAGTGCGATGGATATTGGTCAAACCAACAACAGTATTTTTACTTTCTCATATATTTTTCGGTTGATGCCTCAAATAGTATTTTAGATATTAAATTCGATTGATATTTGTTTTTCATATTCGATATGTTTATTAAATAATTATTTGTGATCATTAAGGTAATATTGAAGGTTAAAGAACGAGTTTAACTGGGAATAAATTAAAGATTGTGAGAGAGGTGTTTGTGCTGATGCTTTTATGAAGTGTATGTGTTTCTGAATTCTTAAGTCAGCTACTGCTTCGGACTCTCCTGTTGATGTAGAGATAAGACTAAACAACCCAACGTGTGAGTGATAGAAAAATGTTTAGTTTTTACTTTGTAATGAAACGAGTATTGGTTTGGTGTAGGCCCGTGTGTTCCCGTAAGTCTTTTTGTCCATTTATCCAGAACTCAAGGGCCCAAACGATTGTATGGAATTACTTCAAGCTTGGTTCAAAGAACTTTTATATGATCAAGGTGTCGGTAGCAGAAATACTACCAGCTACCATTGTCCAATAAGTTCGATAGATTGTTTTATTTATAAGCGGATGCTTGCAGGTGTGTCATTAGCAATCTTTTTAACGTTCTCATTATAGATCCAGTGATGAAGCTTGTAATTTACCGTTAGTAAGTCGTTAGTTAGTGAAAGATTACAATTTAAGGTTTTATTTTTGCTGCTTTGCTTTAACATAGTTGATATCAAGTTACGAAGTACCTACTCTCCTGAAAAGGGATAGTAACTTCTTATTGTAAATGGTTTTTTTCTATATAATTTGCTGTTTATTAGTTACAAAATGCTATGTCAAAGCTAATTTTGTCATGCGATATTATCTATGCTTTTCTCTTTGCTTTCTCTATATGATGCTGGCATAGTAAATCCTCAATAGGGGAAAAAAGCGCTTACAATTTCAATTTTCTCTTGCAATTTGCCACTTTATATATCTTAGATCTCCATATTCTCAAAAATATAAACACCGAAAAAAATGCAAATCATAAGCTCTTAGTAAAACATGAATATATTTACCATTGTAAATCTGCTTGACTTTAAAAATGAATTGCTTCGTAACGTTAAGGGCTTGTTAATCTTTTCATAGGCCTATCCGACGATTTACATACCCACGGATCATTAAATTAAGTGAAAACAAACGGGGTTTTAATAATTGATTCGTCAAAAATAATTGTAAATAATTGGTGGAAAGTTGACCACGGCGTATGCGCACTTTTTTGCGATATGTACAAAACTCAGTTACATTTATCACTCAATTAAATTTTAACTATAAATTAAGGAGTTTAGGAACAAAAGGTGAGTTTTTATATTTATATTTAATTCAGAAATTAAGTAAAACTAAATTAAGGTATGACTGCTCAATTTTTATGATTTTCGTTTTCCTTATGTGCAAGCAGAGTGTATTTGTTGTATTTATTAGTATTTCAGTAGGTTTTGGGATGGGGCTTTTATTCATGTAAAATATCCTTGGAAATCAATAAAATTCAGGGTTTTGGACGCGATAAAAAAAAATACCAAGAGTGAAAATGACAGCCGAATTCTCTTTAAAAATTTATTCCCCATTCCAATAAATTCCCAGGCAAATTTTTGACCATCATTCTTGTTCTCATTTTCCGAAGGAGTTAAACATTTGCAGGGAAATTTTATTCACCATAGCCTCAATTATGTAATCAAAAATTAAAACATATTATTCGAAAAAATACCGGTAACAATGATAAAGTGGATGTATAGAGTATAGAGTGACTGATAATTTAGAGGTGCGGGTTCCAGCCCCACTACAAAAAATGTTTAAATAAAAAAACCAGCTACACATAGATTCAGTTTTGTATCGTCACTTCGTCAGTCTTTAAAAATAATGTTTGGCATGTCCTTTAATGAAATGAATTCCGATTATTCTTTTTTCTTTTTAAATTTTGTACAATATAATCATTATTATATGGCATATGTACTCACTTATATACTTTCTTAATATTTTTAGACCTGTTTGTGTTATCATGCATCGCCCATTTAGCATCAGCACGCAATGTTTGGCCAAAAAGTAGAGCCTTGGATTTAAGTAAAAATGATTCTTTTCCATCAATTCTTTTCAATTTAATGTCAAGAAGAAATGAAAGCAGTAATATAATCATTTCACCATTTTCCGTTCAGTCCGCCTTGACTCTGCTCTATATGGGTACCGAAGGTGAAACCGCCAAAGAATTTCAATCTGTTCTTCATTATAAATCGCCAAACAAAAACGAAACTGCTGCAAGCTTTTTGCGCATAATCAAATCGATGACATCAAGTGAACTAATGCAGATTCAAAGTGCAAATAGAATATACACTAGATTTGATCTTGTTCCAGAATTCAATGCAATTGCTTTAAAATATTTCCAAGCGGAAGCGGAAATAGTTGATTTCAATTTGAGAGAACAAACTGCGAAGAAAATAAATACTTGGGTAGAGGAAAACACAAATAAAAAAATCAAAGACTTGATTAGTCCCGATTCAATTGATGACTATACCACTGCTATGCTTGTCAATGCTATTTACTTTAAAGCACAATGGGCTGATCAGTTCAGCAAACATACTACCAAAAAGCAGCCATTCTACATAAGTACAACTAAATCTCTTGAAGTTGATACAATGTCTGGTGAGATTAACTGTAAATATGGATCATTTCCTGACCTTGACGCTACCGGAGTTGAGTTGAAATATGCTGAAAGTAATATTGTTATGGATGTGATCCTTCCAAACAAGCGAGATGGTTTGAAGGACCTGGAGCGTAAACTTTCAGTGATGAACTTAGGCACGTTGTTTGAAAATATTACCGAAGAAGAAGTCAATGTTAGACTGCCCAAATTCAAAATTGAATTCGACACTGATCTCATTCCAGTACTAGAGGAGGTTTGTTATTATTTTATGTCTTTTACCATATCACTTTTAATATAATCATGTCTTGTTTACCTTACTAGATGGGCATGAAGACGTCTTTCAAATACGGTGCAAACTTTAATGGAATATTCAATACAAATGTCCCGGTAAAGATTTCTGATGTTATTCATAAAGCTTTTATAGAAGTAAATGAATTTGGATCTGAAGCCGCAGCGGCGACATGTAAAGTTTAACTTTTTTTAAGTTTTGAATGAGCAACTTAATTTATTTTTCTTTCTTTGCTAGACACCAAAGTAGTATTCCTATCTGCTTTTTCTCAAGCTTCAAAGACATTTACAGCTGATCATCCATTTATGTTTGCCATAAGGAATCCTGAGGCTGTCTATTTTATAGGTCATGTTAAGCAGTTTGGAAACTTATAAATGTATTTACTAATTTTGAATATACATAAGTGTATGTATAAGTAAGGTTTATGTATACATAGTTATTATAGTTTTACAATACTTATTTTAAGTATTTAATGCACTAATTTATAGTTTTATTTCAAATTATATTTATCGACATCACATTTTCCAAGTAGAATATATTTTTTTATAAAACGCTATGCTTTTTTTATCATAATACGCTCATGTTGATACTGCATATTGGACTTTCAAAGTCGTTAAAAGAATTCATTAATATAAGGCAGTGAGGCAAGACATGGGACTTTTTTAACATCTCTATTGAAATAATATTGAAGAATTATATCGACGCTGTCTGTTGCACGATCTTTAAAAAGTCCGTCAAATTATTCGCATATTTTTATTTATAAAACATGTAACCATAAAAACTTTTTATTCTGCGTAAAAAAAAAGCTTATTTAAAATGTTTTTATTATTTTCTTCTTCAAAAATATTTCTGCTTTGGCAAAACTTATAATACTTTTTTTTTTATAAAAATTTACTACAAATATCACTGCCTTCAAGGCTATTGTGTGTATGTTGTTGAATATAAAAAATATTCATCTGAAAGTAATTGTACTTTGGCTACTCATTACTAACTCCCGATTTCTTTGTAAGAAGAATTAGCAAATGATTTTTGGATTCCATATACAAATCTGTAACAAAAAAAAGGGATTGTCTAACTTTTTTAAAATTTAAATACAAACATTACTTACGCCATTAAAATATAACAGATCATATACATTGCACTACTTATATAATTAAAAGCTCCTGGATTATTAACTAGAGTTGCACGGTACACAAGATTGTATAATGGTCCTGAAGCAATAGGTGATATCGACTCCAAGGACGTTGTTAAAGCAAAAACTTTACCTGTTATATAAATCAGTAAAATGTTTTATTAATTTTGGATATATATATATTGAAAAAGAGATAATTAAGTTTACCAAGATCAGCAGCTGGAGTAACATGCGATAAAATAGCACGGCACATTGGACCGGTGATACCTCTCAGAGATCCCAACACCGTCCCAAAGTACATATGCCATGAGTACAGTGCAGTAGCACGTACCGTCGACTCTAAGACACTACAACCTAGAGCAAGCAGACCCATTGAAATTATTGAAAATCCGAGATACTGTAGGAAAATATTAATTAATTTTATATTTAATGGTATATTATAGTTTATTATTTATATTCAAATATTTACTTTTCTTAATACGATCATTCCCAATACGCTGCCTCCAATTTGAATAACAATTCTAGCTGCATTGAACAGGCTATATTCTTCAAGTGTCCATTCAAAACGTTCTCTCACAAAAAGATACGTCACCGTTCCCTCACCCTCTGAAAAAATATTTTTTTTTAATTTTAATTTGCATAAATATTTATTATTTAAAATCAATCTTACGCATAGTTGCAATCGAAATTGTGAGTACCATCATAATGAGCCAAATAATTGCACGATCATATTTTGGTCTACGTTCACAACAAGTCTTAAACAAATTTATAGCCAAATCCCATCGGAAGAACTCACGTATTTTAGACTAAAATTTTGTTTGAAATTAATTTAAAATTTAACGAGAATACTGATTGTCTTACTCCAGTACAAATTTGGTCTTGTCGTAGGCTTTCAGGAACAAACAAAATTACGTAGATAATGGCAATAACCATAACCCCACAGCTAATGGCAAACACTGTTAAAACATTTGTTGCTTCATATATAAAACTACTGGCAACAGATCCAGTTGTTATTCCAATTAAAATTGAAGCTTCGTTAAGTACCATTCTGAAAGTTTAATTTAAATGATTTTATAAATGCGTGTTATTGTTAAATAAAGTTTAATAACCGAAGATCTCTAGCTCTGGAAACAGCCACATCAGATATGTAGCAGTAAATTACTGTAATCAAGGCACAAGTTCCTCCAAAGAAAACAGAAGGAAGCGATGATAAGAGATAAACCCATGGACTAACTTCAGTATGAAGTGAAATTAACGTTAGAAGACCCATTATGATGTAGGCCAGAAAATATCCTTCAAAAATTTAAAAAAATATAAAAAAAATAACAGTGGCTGTTTTATAAAGTATCTCTACGTGTATTATTTCCTTCAAAAGTGTAAGGCCAGCTTAGCACTTTTTCAACAATATTTACATCATTACTTTTGTGTTGTATGCTTAAAATCAATCAGTAAATCAAGTATTTATAACCTAACCTGTCTATAAACTTTTGAAGAAAACACGTTTTTATTTTTGTATAATACCAGTAAAGGTTAGTATAATAACTGGCCTTCGACCAAATTTATCTGACCATGGACCTAAGAAGAAGCTTATAAATGCTGGTATGACACTTTCCAAAATAGATTGAGCCATTAGTATATTCGTTACATATTCCTGAACGTTTTCTTCTATTTTCTGAAAAAAAAGAAAGAAAAACATATGTATTTGCATGTAATTTTAGATTAAAGTAAACATTTTTACTTGCGATATAGGGCAAAAAAAATGTGATAACAATCAAAAACATTACATTACAAACATTACGATGATAAATAACACCAAAAAAGTGGGTGGCAAAAATCTGTCTGGCTGTGTGTACCTTGCTAATTCCACCACTGATGCGATTTTCTTCAAATTTTGAGCTTGAGGTTTTATGTAACTCTCCAGAGGAGAACTTGAAATTTGTTTTAGCTCTAAAAATAACGGTACTTGCCATACAACCGTTGAGGAAAAGCTTATTTACCTCAATGACAGCTCGAACGATTTTGATAAAAAGAAATTTTTATATTTTAAAAAACGATTGATGAATATTTTTGAGATTAGGTTTTTAAATGTGTTTTAAACTCAAAATTGCAATACCAAAACTTTTTTAAGTTTTACCAAAATTGTAATAAGTACCTAATAAGTTTCCTATTTAAAAAGTTCTTAATTCCAAGCAGCTTGAACATAAGAGCAAGTACGTGCGATCTAGTCGTGCGTTTTGTTTTAATTAAATTATTATTCAAATAACTTTCTGAAAAATTTAATTCAAATGAAAACAAATAAACAGAAGCAGAAGCAGATATGCTCTAAATTTAATGGTATAAACAACTCCTAAAATAGCTTCAGTTTCTTGCAGATATCGCCAAAGATGTTATTTAAAAAAAAATAAGCTTGTTATAGCACGAAGCGCAACCTTTCTTATAATTTTAACATTTTGACTTTATATTTTTGTTAAAAAAAGGTGTGCTTGGGAATAATGTATAAGTATGTATGTGATTCTTAGAATTTCACTTGTTACGTGCCTCCTACATGCATCAATCATATTTGATACATAAACGGATGTATATGTACATATAAACGATTTGAAATCAATTTTTAAGTTAAACTTATCCAAACGTCATTGTGACTCTTACTCTGATTGAATTACCAAGCATTTAATAAAATGTATAAATAAGGTCGTTCATGCAAACTTTGCGTAATATTATTATTTTACAAAATTTTAAGCTTACGACGTTGCATGAATATCCTCAGTATCAAAATATTTATCATTATATTTTACTATAAATCATGTAATTGATTCATTGGACGCATTGATACGATAAGAAGGGAGTATACGTCTATGTATCATACTGAGCACGAAACTAAACCCTTCTCAACAACAGTGAGCTGATGAGTTATGCATACAACAAACTCATTCCATGTTTAACCTTACTAAATAATAATGCTTTTTATGAAAAAAAGTACCGGAGTGAAGATATTTTTTAAAATCAGTTTCGATGCGGACAGAAAAGTCAAATTACGTTAATAAATCAAATTTGATTCATGGGCGTAGAATATTAGGAACCGAAAAAATCGTATAGTTAATGCTTTTCTTCTTCATATGAGTGGTTTGAAATCAGTTTGTATAGGAACAGTGAAGTTCTTTAACTTAAATTTCTATCAGGTCAATAATAAATTGTAAGGTGGACTTTTTCTAGCATTATCGTGAACGCCTCATATGTGACACTGTTTTGATTATTATGATATGAATATGACTAATCTGTTACATTTCTCAGTAACACATTTTGTTATTAATAAATAAGTATGTAATTAAATTTGCGTTTTCATGCATACTTAATCTATGATCTACTTTTGTTCTAAATCACAAAATATTGTTTAGTTGCTTTGCATGCATCAGAGAAGCTGATAACGAAAATAACTTTTGTGTTCATTGTTTAATTTTATTTCTTTATTGCTGCAGTAAGACAAAAAAGATTACAAAGAAATATTACTTTATGAAGCTAAATCTTCTTAGTTCAGATGTATTGTTTAATATAATGAAGAAATTTGAGTGAAATTTTTGAATTCCGAGATAACGGTTTTACTTTGTATGAAATAAAACTGTTTGTATATTTTCAAATAAAAATTAATGGAGGGAAGGGTAAATAGATGATTTCGAAAATTAAAGTTGTAGATATATGTATGTATATTCTGTTCGTTTATACAATATATTCATTGAAATAAAATTTTCAAAAACATTGCTTAACTGCTCCTTAGTACAAACAAAACGCTTTAATTGCAAAACTATTATTACATAATTTTAGAAAATAAATATTTTTGCTTGTGCCACGCAAACTTACATAAGTAAGGTTATCAAAACTTTGTTAAAATATGATTTTCATTCTAGCATTTTTTGTTCGTGAATGTTACATGCTGCGCTTCAATTAAATTAAATTTTACATAGACTCTTGTCTAGCACCTTGATCACTTTTGGAGTCGGACTCTAAAGAAATTCCAACATTTAAAAATAAGCGTCATCTTAAAAGGTACATAAATATATGTTGAACAACGTACATACCTATTAAGGTTTCCGTTGTTTCCCAAAATCGATTTTAAATAGCAGACACCCTTAAATCAAAAATGTATGCCCTACAAAAAATACTTGGCCAACAAAAATTTTGTCCGAGGTCATTTACACGTGGTTCCAAGGTCAAAGCCCATACTTTTTCCATGCAAATGTTTATTGATTTTCGTTCTTTTCACATTTTATTTTTTTTCTCACGAATTACTGCATTTCCTTAGTACTCCTTTTAAAAGACCTTATTGAAAAAATTCTATGTTAAATTCAATGGCGTTTTATTCTATTATTTTTTTTATATTTGAATTCCTTTGAATGTGGTCTATTAACTACTAAAGAACAAAAATCAACAAAAAATTAGAACAGCTGCTGTAAGTAATTCGAGAAAAAAAAAATAAAAAGTGAGGATAAAGATCCCATTCAAATTTGTATGGGAAAAGTATGGCCTTACAGCCATGTATAAATGACCTCGGACAAGATTTTTGTTGGCTACTTAGATTTTGTCTGCTACTTAAAAACGATTTTGGGAAAAAACGGACGCTCTAACACATCTACTTAATCGCTCATTTGCTAAAGGACCGGCATAACTCAAATATTGACGATCGAACTAAGTATAAAATTCTATAAAAAGATTTTTATAATACAAATTCTTTATATTACTGAAATAAATAAGCTAAGTAGAAGACTTAGCATTAAGGATTGGACTGGATTAAGTATAAAATTTTGATAATGATATTTTGTTCTTTACTTTTGTATTAAAACAAAATTATGTAGAATCATCGATCTCTTTAGAATTTCAAAAATCGTATTGTTTGTAGCGCTACAGTCGTTTTCAAAAACTTTTTCCCGGAAATGGACATTTTTATCGCATTTATTTCGAAATAATAAATGGTTAGTTATGTTAGCATTGAAGCAAATGAGCGATATGAACCTTTAAGTTTAAATAAAAGGCTGGGGATATTTTCCAAAAATAATTTTTAAAACGTCAATATTACATTAAATTAAAAAATTAAATGTTGCAAAGCTGCTTGCAATTTGAGAATCTTTTAAAATATGCAAAAACATACATGCATGTATTTACAGAAAAAATTATAGAAACAAAATCGTTGTTTAATTTGAATCAACAGTTTGAAGGAGAGAATGAGTCAAAACATAAAATTTTTGGGAAACTAAAAAAACTTTATAACTTTTTACAGATTTTTTTTTTTTTAATTAAAAATTTTTAACCCTGCAATCTTGTTTTTATTGTGATAATGACTTTCAGTTTTTATCAAAAAAGTAAATGCAAATGTGAAATAATTAGACAAAAGTACGATGGATTTGTTCCCTTCTTCAAACTTTGCCGTGCTAATGTGGTAAGATTAAGTTTAATAACTCAAAATTTTTATCAAACACTATAATACGGTTTGAGTTTGTTTATAATATTTTTAAAAGTATGTACAAAAATTAAAAAAAGATGCTTTTCAATACCCTACTGCAATTTTCGAATGTTAAGCTGGTTCCTTATGAAATTTTGGAGGACAACTGTATGGATTGGAAGGAAAATGCTTTTTAATCCTATTAATGTACATATCCTGTAGATAACAATTATGTTAAATGCCTAGACTATGAAAATTTAAATTTAACCTTTTTATCAGTGAAATTGGTAAATAGTTTGAAGAAGGGAACAAAATCAGCAGAGGCAAAATCACCTTAATAAATTTTCATTAAAGTTTAAAGCTTTAAAGTCAAAAACATTGGTTTTTGTCTTTTTACTGTGCTAAAAGAAAATTAAAATGAAATAAAACGGTTTTTCAATTTTTGGCATTTCCTTCCCTTCTTCAAACTGCCAATTCAATTTTATAAACGACTCGTAAAATAGTTAAGAGCTCGAAAACAAATATGCCATTTAATTACTTGAGGAAATATGAAAATATGGAAGAAAATTTTAAATTGTTTAAGCCACCAGACATGCATGTCTATGGTTCGAGCGGTTTCCCTATAATTTATTTATTATGTATGTATTGAATTTTTATAACATTAAAAAAAAAAATACTATGCCAATTTTTAGTATAATTAATTAAAAAACCAAATTTTAAAGAAATTCATCAACCCGTTTTTGAAACACTGAAGTTTATTTTTTTTTTTCAAAATTTAAGTATGCAATATTATTACAGAGATAGGATTATGGTAACTTTGCTTTTTTGTACATTATCATATGAAGGTATCGGACCTTATACAAATAAAAAAATTTTGGTATTTTTGAGGGCCTGTGTTCGTAATTTTTTTATTAACGTAATTTTTTTTTGTTTCAAACATAAACCAAAACGGCCAGTGTTACTATCTGTCACCAATTATTGCCCAATTTCAAGAGAGTAAAACCTTTTTCCTTTCTGATAAATTCTGCCAAAAAAAATTTCCTTATGCAGAGCTTCTTTGGTCGGTCAAATGCCAGATTGGCGTAGGTTAGATGTCAAATATATACATACAAACAAAATTCTTGCCAAAAGTTACCACCAAACCTTACTTAACCGTTCACTTTCTCGGCGATTTGCTTCTCTCAAAGTTTGACAATTTTTACTCAAAAATCTCATCCGGTGGGCAAGTGTTCTCAATTTCAAAAAATATCAACGAAAATTTGGTAAATGCATTTGGTCTTAAATTTAAATATGTGACTTAAAACTGTTAGGCAAAAATAAATATATGCTGTGATAGATGGTGACGTCTATTCCAAACTTCCACTCTTTTCTGCTCAACTAGAGAGGTCCACTAACTCCTTCAAAGTGCATTTAAAAGACAATCGTAGTAAGGTGTTAGATGAGAACTTTAAAAGCCTGTTGATAATTTTAGCTTACTAAAATTAGAATGTTAATATTTTCTTTTTCTATTTAGCTGCCTTTTTAAAGATTTTATTTTGTCTTAAAGGTTTTCGTGTTCTTTATCATCGTAATGTCATGTTTGATTGTTATCTCGATTTTTTTTGCACGAATCCAAAACTAGCTCTTAGTACCAATTTATAACGCAAGTCAAAATCTTAAGCAAATTCTAACTCCAAAAAAATAAACTCTAATGATGAAACATTACCATTTCTACTAATTAAAATAATCAGTTCTGCACAGTGTTCTCTCTTCTTACGGACACCTCGCATAGCCGGACACCTCTTATAACCGGACAAATTTGAAAGACCGAAAATAAATATACTCTTTTTCATATAATAAACTCTGCCATAACCGGACACAGACACCAAATTTTCGTAACCGCAATAGAATGTCGCTCAAAACACATTTCTGCTAATCGTTTTACCATACTTTGTTTGGTTTTCCTTCTCTTGAACCTTGCAATAAAGGAACACATAGCGATTTGAATGGCCCAAAACGGAATAAGGAGATATAAAAACTTTTCTTAAAAAAGGGATTTAAAAGCATTCGATATGGCGAATTTCATAAGTGTTTTTAAGTTTATTCTTTCAAATATAAAAATTTGTGCCTGTCACAAAAAAAAATTATTGCATAAGTATAAAATAAAATTTAATTGAACATCAATTTATTTGTTTCTCATATCCGGACACCTTCAAATTTCTCGGTATCGTCGGTGTCCGGTTATAAGAGAGTTCACTGTACATACATATCATCATTATATTTCATTTAAGTGATAAAACAAAAGGTTGTGGTTTTTTATTAGTCTGACTAGCTGGGGCAAATAATCTTTGTGGCGATTGGTGAGGCGTATCTTTTGTTCAAATAATAGTTTTGTGGGCAGTTTTTAAAAAGTATTAGATAATTTCGTATAAGTATTAAGAGCATTTTTTATCATAACTGTGACAATCATTAGGTGCTTTATTGTAACCTAGCTTTTAAAGTTTATTATTGAGTGAATGTTAATCAAAATATATTTAATTTAGTGGTCGATAATACGTGAAATTTTATAAATATTCTCACTTTTTTGTTCCTTAAGTTAGCTTTTTTAATTATTGCTTATTTGATATTACAACTACATTTATGCACCTAGGCAATATAATAAAATTTACATTTGATGAGTATTAATATTCAAAATCTATTTTACAAGTACTCAATTTATCTAGGATTACAATTACAACTATATATCTCTTGAAGTTTTGTAACCTTTTTTTCATATTACAGGCGAGCGATTTTTGAAGTTTGTAGTTTGTATTTAAAGTTTCAGTAAACGTATAGATATCAATTTCGAAATTTCTTAATATGAATTCATGGAAACAAAATTCTAAAAAAAATAATAATACTTTACAAACATAAAAAAGACATATATGTAATTAAAAAGATATTAATATTGCAATTTCAATTATTATTTATATTTGAAAACTTAATTTCAAACAAAAATTTTCAATTTTTATTTCTTTTATTTCCAAAAATTTGAAGCTTCAGAACAAAAAAAAATTATTGAAATTAAAATATAATTGGAAGACAGATACTAAACTCTAAAAGGCAAAAGTTCTATTTGATAATTTTTGGAAAATCGAAAATATTTTTTAACAAAAACTTTTCTTGTTTCAATAAACAATTGGAACACATTCGGCTTTAAGTTGAATAGTGTACTTAAGTCAATATTGCCAAAAAAGCCCATTGGCCATTTAAGTACCAAGGTACAGAATTATTATTTGAAATAAATTCTTGTGGAAAAATCTGTAAATGTGTACAAATTAAAGAATTCGAATAAAAACCGCGACTTAAATCACGTCTGTAGGTAACATAAATATCTACTAGTTTCCTCTCACGCCAAATATGTTGCGAGCGCTTCATCTACAAAAACTTAAATATGAAAAATATAATATAGAAAATATTTATTAAGCATACTGATAAAGAAATAACTGG
Source organism: Dasysyrphus albostriatus (assembly GCA_946251815.1). Taxonomy (NCBI): domain Eukaryota; kingdom Metazoa; phylum Arthropoda; class Insecta; order Diptera; family Syrphidae; genus Dasysyrphus; species Dasysyrphus albostriatus. The sequence continues at coordinate 41,767,623 of OX276337.1, read as the reverse complement.
TAACTAAATGACCTATTTATATTATATTTTACATATCCACGACTTTCTATCAAAACCTCGTAAGTCCTAATTGAAAAAATACTCAGAAGACAACAAAATCGATTCATAATATAGTAAAACTAGCTGACCCACCCCGGCTCCGCTTGGGTAGATACAAATTTCTTAAGGAAATAAACCAAACAAAAATTTAAATATAATGAACGTATTTAGGAATAGGTAGAACCCTATTTCCGCAATACGTCTTTCAACGATTCTGTCAGCTGACCCGACAGACGTTGTTCTTTAGAATAAATATTCAATTCGACCTGGCTTAAAAAAAAATTATTTCAAAAACAAAAACTTTATTGTAATACTTTTTGATACACAACATTGTTAGTTCTGTTTTCTGGCGGGAAAACAAATAATGATGATGGTTTTCCGAGACGGGAACAGCCGACACACAATTCGCCATTTGAAAAACATTTATCGACATTGCAAATGCAAGCCGCACTTAAAAATTATAACCGTTTAAAGTCAAATGGCATGTCGTTCGGAATCATAGGAATGCGTGGAATTAAAACATCTTCGCCTTTTAACTTCCCTATCAATAATGTGGCTTCGATAAGGTTGTTCATTAATTTCTTCACGGCAAGCCGGGTCCAATTACAGAGAAAGGTTTATGTACCGCAACTCAATAATTACCGATCAGATTTTTAATTTCAAATTATGAGGTGGTAATGCGGGCAGTTCCAGTGAATTTAAGAATTCAGTCGGATAGTTGACAACATTATCATTATCTAAGATTTGTATGTATGTCAGCAATTCGCCAGCTATCTTATTTTTAATCTTTCGTTGACATCAACGTTTTTTGCCCCCTATATAACACGTTCGCTGAACCAAACATAATTTTTGTAATTTTGAGAAATTTTTGGGAAAACCTTCTAGGTAAGTTCGATCTTTGATTCAGTAAAGTGACAAAAATTAATAGGTAATGTGATGATTCCAGACAATTAGTCAACAAGAGTTTTGCTATAACCAATATCGAGCAATTGTTAAGAAAAAAGTTCTCTAGATTGTTCGTTCTACAATTCGAATCGCATGTTATTATTAATTTGATTGTTCTTACGTATTTGCATAAAATTGAAGACTTCAAAAATGTTACTAAAATTATCGCACCACAAAACCGGTTTTAGTTGTTACATAAATCTTGCATCGTGCGGTCTAATGCCTCCAAAGATGTTCTATTTTCCATCATGCATTCATCCCACACGATCAGTCTGCTGCAACACTTTGGCCATCGCAGAATTCCTTGAAAGATTGCAAGTTGGAGCTTTATTAGTTTGCATGTTGAACGGAAACTTGAGTGTGGAATGAGCTGTTCGACTGATGAAGCCATTGAAAGTGCAATTCCATTTTTCGATCGAATCGTTACCAAAATCATTAATATTAAGTTTTTCCTGTTCCACCAAATTGATATCAATTTAAACTTTTTTAATATAAGGCAAAATTTCAATTAAATAACAACGATGAAGAAACAGTTTTCAAAAAACTGACTGAACAAATTATTAACTTCAAACATTTTGTCATATTTTGTGAAAACCAAATTTCATAATTGATAGATTTTTTATCAAACTCAATTGACTTATTTTTTGTTTTTATAAAAAAAGAGGTACAATATATATAGATAGAAGATAGATAGATAGGTGGAATTCCCAGATACTAAAAAGTTTTAAAACTGATTCAATCAGCCAAAAGGAACTATGACACAGTTAAGAGACACTGATTTTTTGAAGAGAGGAAAAACGAATTATTGTAGGGGCGTAAGTGCACTATATGAGGGTTGGTCCCAGCCCCACTATTAAGCCCCCAAAAAAGACTATAAAACTCGCAAAGTGGCACACATTCTGAAAAATTCTTTCTCAAGTTTGCTTTTGGCTCCAAAAGTAAAAAAAAAAGCAATTAAACAAAATAAAAATGGTATAGCCCGGCGACATATCAACTAAATAATTTAAAAAAAAGAACGAATATTTTTCTTCATGTTTTTGTAAATCTGTTGCATCAGAAATTTTGTGTATGTATAGGAAATATTTTAAATTTTCTAACAGAGAAAAAGCGTTATGAAAATTTAAGGAGAGTACCTATTTTAACTAACATAATTGACAGGGGTAGACTATTGCTACCCCCTACTACTTGAGTACTTCAGGTTAAAGGAATTGAGTGGGAAAATATGAACTTTGTATGGGACACTAATTTGCTATGCGTTGCCTCTCGCAGCTGTTTTAAAGAAATTCCTTACTTTGATTGTATATTTTGAATGAATGTGCCAAAATAATGAAAATTTATGAATTGTTTTCACAACAAAGGAGCATACAAAGCAAATAAAAAGGCTTAAATGAATAACTTATCTTTATGTACTCATTAAAACAAACTCGTTTCAGATATCAACTAAAGATAAGATTCCTCTATTTGTATATAAAAAAGAAAATCGCTACTGATAAATGATAATAATATTCAAGGTTTTAATAAATCCAATTTTATGTTGAATATACCAACGTTTAAATCTAAAGTAAAGTTGTGTCTAGTATATTCCAACTTAAATTTTGTTAAAAGCGATATTTTATTAAACTTTGAGGATACAAATAACATTTTTTTTTGATAAAAATGCTGAATCATTTCAAAATAATTTTTTTTAAATATGGTTATATACCTACATTATGTACATTTATATACAATATACCTACTTATTACATATAATAGCCATGTATATTTTAAGCAAAATTTCCTTTAAATATTGAAATTAAATAAGAAGGTACCTATATCAATTACAACTTTCTAACCGATGGTAACAAGATGAGTTTGTTCACCAATTTGATAAATAAACGTTTAGTGGAAAATGTTTTCCGTTGGCTTTTTTTGTTATTGTGACCAAAAAAGCCAACGGAAAACATATTTTCCACTAAACGTATATTCTTACTAGCATTAAGCTAAAGAAACAGAATATGAATTTTGCAGTGTTGTCGAACAATTGCTTTTATGAACTTTACCTTTATGATTTCATAACTTCAAGTTCAAATGTATCGGTATTATGAGCTTTATAATTCAAACTTACCTTTGACTCCGGTGTTGGATCTTCTTTTTTAATACCCAGTAATGGAGTACAACTTGTTTCGTTATACTTAAAAACAATTATACAAGTTTGATAGAGCACCTGATTTTGGTAAACAGCAGCTAGGAAATTACAAGATAACGTTAAATAGCTAAAAATGTATTAACCTATAGAACTTTCACCAGCAACTTACACGATAGACTCATTGCAAAAAATAGTAATAACACAGCAGGTTCCAATATGAACCAGCGATTTTTTGTTCTTCTATCTAATTGTTCTACAGGGACTGTATTTGTTGCACTGAGATTGGGAGCTGTTGAACTTGCAACAGATGGATCCAGAGCTTCCACCTGCTCAGATTTTGCGCCAACAACAAGACGTTCCTCATCGGAATTCATTTTAGTGTTAATATTAAAAATATACTAGGTACTCCGAACTAATTAACATACATAACAAGCAATTAAAATTAAACAAAGAAAAACCAAATTCACGCTAACTAAACTACAATATCTACAGATGATTACGTAGGAACGTTGCAACAACCATCTCACCGCGCATCAAATCAGAAACTGAGAATTTATTGGCGAATGGCGAACGAAATTAGACTGCCAGAGCCAGAGCCAGATCCCAGTTCACAGAGTTGTCGTCGCTGTCGCTGTCGCTGTCGATTATGGTTGATTTGATCGTTTTTTCTAATCACAGTGACTAATGAAAATGAAAATAAATAAATAAAATTAGTAAACACAAACACTACTTGATTTGATGGACTTAAAATAAAAATGAAAACAAATAAACGAAGAACAAAACAGCAGACGACGAAAATGCTGAATTAGCGTCAATCTCCACAGTAAATTTCGCATGACAGGATTATGGGTATGCCATGGACTGACAGCTATATAAATTTTGAGTGCGACTAGCAGTGATTTTAAACGTCGCGATTTTAGATTTTGAAAATTATTTACTTTATCATTATTTGGTTTTTTGTCGACTGCAAAGGATTTTTAAAACGTAGCGTATTTTATAGTTTAATTGCAAATGTTGACTTTCAATACAAAACCAATATATATTTGAATATTTTCTTTCATTCAACGAACGAAATCGATATCACAAATTGTTGGTGTGGCATGGTATTTCTCAAAGGTATATGAAACTGCCAAGATGGCTGAATTTTATGTCGTTTTTCATTTAGCCAGTTTATATTTCTGAGATCTCAGAGGACTCAGAGCGCTCAGAAATATAAACAGGATTCCTCTCAAAAATTCCTCATTTTTCCCCTTAAAAACTGAGACTGAAATTTTTTGGATTCGCTTGCTCAATTATTTTTTGTCGCGGTAAATTACATAAGAAGAAAAGAAAAAGGGAGTTGTTTTGACTTCTATGTGAGGAATGTTGTTTATATTTTATTCTCCTGCTCTGTCAAAAAATTGAGGAAAAATACTGAGCGCTCAAGAAATATAAACTGGCCAATTGTTGAAAAGATTTGATTTCTTGGGAGAAGATTTGCACTTCTAACATTTTTTATGATATTTTCAAAAAAAGATGAGATCTGAAGACAAGAGATGACATCTTTCTAGTTTGAGAGATTTGATCCGCATGCACCTATAAATGCAAACATTTGGCCAGTTTATATTTCTTGAGCGGTCAATATTTTTCCTCAATTTTTAGACAGAGCAGGAGAATAAAATATAAACATAATTCCTCACATAGAAGTCAAAACAACTCTCTTTTTCTTTTCTTCTTATGTAATTTACAGCGACAAAAAATAATTGAGCAAGCGAATCCAAAAAATTTCAGTCTCAGTTTTTAAGGAGAAAAGTGCGAGGAATTTTTGGGAGGATTCCTGTTTATATTGCTGAGCGCTCTGAGTCCTCTGAGATGTCAAAAATATAAACTGGCTACTTCTTCTCTTGTCAAATGACGAATCGACATAGGGAAATTTGTTTGTTTTGTTTTATTTGTGCCGACGCCAAACGACATTTTAACGTGTATGCGTGTATGTATGCTATGTGTGTAAACTGAATCTACTCAAAATTATGCCCAGATGTTTCATGTAAGACGGTAATTCTAGATTTCAAAATCAAATCTTTCAGATTTCAATGAAAAACGACAGTCGCTTAATTATGTTGAAAATCGAATTTATAAAATAGATGTCTATAAGTGGTGAAGATTTTCATCAGTTGTATAGATTAGGGTGGGTAAATAATAGAAGAATCACTCCGCATTCGCGTTGGTTTGGGAGAGACTTATAGGCGTGTTTTATTGGCCGTGTTTTATTATCTTCTATCGGGATCCGGATCTGTATCTGGATTAACTTTTACACGTAATACAAAAACAAAATAGTGGGAAATTTTCAAAATTGTTTTTGTAGTACGTGTTAAAAGTTAATCCAGATCCGGATCCCGATGATAATAGGCGTCTTTTATTATAATCGGGATCCGGATCTGGATTAACTTTTAACACGTACTACAAAAACAATTTTGAAAATTTCCCACTTTTTTGTTTTTGTATTACGTGTTAAAGTTAATCCAGATCCAGATCCGCATCCCGATAGAAGATAACAAAACACGGCCAATAAACGTGCCTATTAGGGATCAAGTCTAGGCCAAATTTATCTTATTTTGGCCGTGTTTTATTATCTTCTATCGGGATCCGGATCTGGATCTGGATTAACTTTTAACACGTACTACAAAAACTATTTTGAAAATTTCCCACTTTTTTGTTTTTGTATTACGTGTTAAAGTTAATCCAGATCCAGATCCGGATCCCGATAGAAGATAATAAAACACGGCCAATAAAACACACCTATTATCATCGGTATTTGGATCTAGATTAACTTTTTACACGTAATACAAAAACAATTTTTGAAAATTTCCCATTATTTTGCTTTTGTATTAAGGCTCTCCCAAGCCAACGCGAATGCGGAGCGATTTGCAGCGAATCATTCACAATAGTTAAATATGACAAATACACAACGCTAAACAGCAACAAAAATTCGTCGTTCCGCATTCGCGTTGGTTTGGGAGAGCCTTTACATGTAAAAGTAAATCCAGATCCAGATCCCTATAATAATAAAACACACCTAAAGTATACATTTCTGTAACTATCGCTTCGATAAAATTCGTCGAGAAACGTTGCAAAATGAAACAAAACTCATACAATTTGTTTCAGATCTCGATAATAATAGGTGTTTTATTATCATCGGGATCTGGATCTGGATTAACTTTTAACACGTACTACAAAAACAATTTTGAAAATTTCCCACTATTTTGTTTGTGTATTACGTGTAAAAGTTAATCCAGATCCGGATCCCGATAGAAGATAACAAAACACGGCCAATAAACGTGCCTATTAGGGATCAAGTCTAGGCCAAATTTATCTTATTTTGGCCGTGTTTTATTATCTTCTATCGAGATCCGGATCTGGATTAACTTTTACACGTAATACAAAAACAAAATAGTGGGAAATTTTCAAAATTGTTTTTGTAGTACGTGCAAAAAGTTAATCCAGATCCGGATCTCGATGATAATAAAACACACCTTTTGAATATCTCATAAGGAACTTAACACATAGTTATGACGTTAAAAACATTATTTTGTTTCATGTTAAAACAATTACGATTTTCAAAATGCAAGAGTTTGAATCAAAAAATAATTTTAAAATCTTAGGCCATTGTCTTACTATAAGTCAATGTCCTGCTTAAAACTTGAAGCCACCTGTCTACGCATTTAAACAAAAAAAAGGTCTCAATTAACTTTAAAGTTTTATTAGAAAGAATGTTAGCCCACATACTGTATTCCAGCTTTTACTTAGACGTATCTTTTAATGCCTTCTTCGGTCCCGGTCTCGGTCACTTCTATCTTTATCCCTGCGTCGGTCACGGTCATCGTGACTTACAAAACGACCTTCACGTTCTCCTCTTCCAGAATAACGGTCATCTCCTCGGCCAAATCCTGCTCCACCTCCTCCATGCCAATCGTCCTTACGATCTTCACGCTCATACCGCCTTCGGTCGCGGTCTCCACGATCTCCTCGTTCTCGATCTCGTTCTCTATCCCTTTCATACCTCATGCAATCGCGTTCATAGTCATTGATTTCAGTGTGTGCCTTTTTCTTTTCTCTAGATCTTGATCTAGACCTGGAGCGCTCCTTTTTCTTTTTCTTTTTTGGTGCGTCTTTGTATTTCTCTTGAACTACATCTTCATCACTAGCGACATCATCATCTAAGTCTTCATCTAAAGCAGACACTTTGGGCTCTAGTTCGTTATTTTCTTCCAAAACAGTACGTTTTTGAATGCGCGGCAAAATGATGTCACAAACTCGGTCGCTTTTGAGCAGCTCATCTATGAATTCGTCCATGTACACGATTTCATATTGCCCACCACGATTTTGTCGTCTCAACTTACGATTGTCGTTATAGAGAGGTTCTAGATATTTATAGCAATCCATTGATGACCCAGTCAGTCGGAGGTAAAAAGCACCAAGAGCTCGAACATACTTGAATTCTTCATTCTTGATAAATTCTACAACAATGTCCTTCTCCGGTTGAATTTGCAACATTTTCAGTGTCAAACAGAGGAATTGTGTTGGCTTAATATTGCCACCGTAAACGCCTCCAACAAACCGTAGTTCCATCGCTTTGTCCACAAGTAATTCGGCAGTCAGAGCAAAGCATTGTTCCTTCCAATACTTTGAGTCGTAAATGCGGGAACGGATGATTTTTTCAATCAAATACTGTGGATTAGTTCCGTGAACATTTTTCGCTTCTTTAACTGTCCGATTGGCCATCGGATTTAATATTGTAAATATTAATTTTAATTTAATATAAATTATATTTTATAGGGATGGTAAATAAATTAAAGAAATCGAATAAGCGTTTGACAGATATTTTTTGACAGATGACTAAAATATCCCTTCAAAAAAAGTAATAGAAGAGCAGCTTAGCCAACGACTACATTTTATTCTTAGACCCTGCTTACATTAAGTAATGTTCGTGTACTCCACAAAACTAGCAAATTCCAACCAAATCTACCAAATTTAGCCCAAAGCTGTTCGCGTACTCAAAAATTGTGTAGTTTTTGGCAGAAGATAACGCTAGAGAGAGAGAGTAAAAAATTTCCCCTTCCTGATAATTTTTGCCACATTATGAAATTAATTAAGAAATTTCTTTGGGCAGAAATTGTCAGTTTTGTGTTCCGAGTTGAGAACAAGAACAAAAAACAAAATGGCTATTGTTTACTTTTAGTTTATTTTTTTTTTTTGGTAAAAGTGTTTTTCTTTTGTTGACGTTTAAAAAGTGGTAGATATTTTGGTTCTGTGCGTTCGTGTACTTTTGCACAATTTAACTTCTCTCTGAGAGAATTGCATCTCAACTCCTCAAATTTTGACAGACTTTCAAATATAGCCCAGAAAGTACATGAACAAACCTATTAGCAACTTAGGGCATGCAAAAGTATCCTGGAGACGAGTTACCGCGTTTATAGCTAAAAAAAGTTCTTGAATTCGTCATTAAGGGAAAAAACAACGCTGTTGTCGCTAAGGGGCTTTCTTCACTCGCCTATACTATGAGAAAAAACCAATTTTCGATACTAAGGGTATTAATGCAACGGCGTAAAGCCGTCGTAAACGTAGAAAAGTTGTAAACTGCATAAATCTGTCTAATTTTTCATACAAATTGTGACATATTTATGAAGTTTACAACTTTAACTACGTTAACGACGACTTTTCGACGTTTCATTAACACTTAAAGTAGAACTCGAATAGATAAGTAGCTTTCGGAAACATCAATTTCACAAGTAACCCATAATGCACAAGTGGTGGAAAGTGAAAAAAGTAAATAATTACTTGTTTAATGTTAATTTTCTTTAACTTTCTCACGGCACAGAGTGATAGGCCTTTAATTATTTATTTTGCAAAACCACGAAAATTAATTTTTAAAAATTAAAGATTTTACTTCACCTAATACATCAAACAGAAAATAAAACAGTTGAAAACTATACACCAAGCCCCAAAATTGTTTTTAGGTTGCTTCCACCATTCTTATTTTGTATAAGTGAAAAGTGAACGAAACTAAACGAAGAGTACCACTACGCAATTATGTGTGCGTCATATGAATTTCTTGTTTACGCTCGGTTTTGTACGACCACGTTCGCTGGCCTTCCTATTCTAGTTCTACCCTTACTATGTTTATACCATTTTGCTCTCCTGGTTTTAGCATGGTATAACGTGACACACTTGTTGTATAAGTGAATACTATTATAGGCGTGCTTTATTATTATTAGGATCTGGATCTGAATTAACTTTTATCACGTACTACTGAAGAAAGTTAGAAATTTTCCCATTATTTTGTTTTTGTATTACGTGTAAGAGTTAACCCGATCCAGATTCCGATGATAAACACATCCAATATCAGTTCCACTTGTATATGTCACGGGTATAATAAGAGTGATGAAATCAAATAAAAAGCCCAAGTGAATGAAGCAACATGCTGAGAGTATTTAACTTCACTGTTTTTTCAAAACAAATCTGCGCGTTAAACTCAGAATACAGATACATACACATGCATACAGATGACCAACATTGCAACCACAGTCCAATCAGCAGATTTTTAGAAGTGGGGTCAGGGATGTCATGAGGCATGAACAAAAAGAAAACACCCTAGGCGCTGGGGAGATTGGGAAGATTGAGACCGGTCTCACGGTAGATTCTAGACAAGAGAAGTGGGGGTCAGGGATGTCGTGAGGCATGAACAAAATATAAATATCGACCTCATAAGACTCATTTCTCTCTGTTTCAACACGCAAAGCCTTGAAGCTGTTGTTGTTTCTATGTGTTTTGAGGTGCCTCAAATGATCGAATGTAGACATGATGAGACTCACGAGCCCAGACTCAAATTTCTTATTCTCAACACGGGCCAAATTCCGCAAGTGTGAATGATTTTCTGTGTACACATTCCGCTCACGTCCAAAACAAGTGTGAATAAATTTGACAAGTGTGAATCGAAAAAAACTGACGTGTACACGATTTTCTGTGTAAACAGAAAAAACTCACTCTTGTGGAATTGGACCCCAGGCTTTTACTCATGAGAATCATTTTTTGTTGTTGTTTTAATGTGCAAAGCATTGAAGTTGTAGTTGTTTCTAGGTGTTTTGAGGCGCCCAAATTTCCGGATGTAGATACGATGAGACATACGAGTCCGGACTCAATTTTCAGAATCTAAACAGGCTCTTTGATTCTGAGCAATCCACAAATTGCGATCGGCAACATTTTTGTCACCAGGTCCCAATCTGTTCGACGGGGCATTAATTAAATTAAATAGGTGCATGCAGGGTCTAATTTCATAAATGTACTGTATCATAAATATTCCCATTATCCCAATTGTAATAGAATTGCAATGAAAAAATACCTTTCTTTTTAGTATTGTTGTTTTTGTATTTCTGTTGGATGACGCATGCTGTCAGATTTTTCATCTTCATTTTGGGAGACACAAAAGAGAAACATAAAGAAATTCACGAATTTCTTTACATTTATTTGCTCGATTTCATTAACTTTCTGCTTTGTTATAAAATCTAGTATCTGTAAAAAATCCTTGTGATAGTTTCTAAAGCCAAATAAATAACAAAAATCTCAGCAAAAATGAGTTTCTTTGGTAAAATGTTTGGGTCCAAAAAGGAAGTTGCCCCAACAACTGGCGAAGCAATACAAAAACTCCGAGAAACAGAAAACATGTTAATTAAAAAACAAGAATTTTTAGAATCCAAGATCGAGCAGGAACTCGATATGGCCCGAAAAAATGCATCGAAAAATAAGAGAGGTAATTGAATTTGAAGTTAAAAACATGGTTAAGAGTTTTGCGTCGCAAGTCTTGAGTCTTGAGTCATGTGTTAAATTGACATTTTCCAATAGCTGCCATTCAGGCCTTAAAGCGGAAGAAGCGCTATGAGAAGCAATTGCAACAAATCGATGGCACTCTGTCTACTATTGAAATGCAAAGGGAGGCTCTTGAAAGTGCAAACACGAATACGGCCGTTCTTACCACAATGAAGAACGCCGCCGACGCCCTCAAGGCTGCCCATCAAAATATGTAGGCAACTAAAAGTCCCAAAGTCAAGTTAGATAGTTTAAAGTTCTCTTTCTAGGGATGTTGATCAAGTTCACGACATGATGGACGATATTGCCGAGCAACAAGACGTTGCCAAGGAAATCTCTGATGCTATTTCGAATCCAGTTGCCTTTGGTAAGTGTAGTAGAAGTTCTTGAAAATTGAGACTGACAACAAAAGAAACGTTTACAATTACCGTTAAACCTATGATAAGTGTTAATTAAAAGAAATAGACATACAAACAGAATTGATCATAATATCTGCTGGAAATATGGTCATGGTTTGAAAATGAATGATTTTGTAAGGTTTATTGTGGTCATGAAAGTTCGATGGCCGTATTACCCTTATTAATCCTTTAAAAATCTAACTAAAGAGTATTTTATTGACAAACTTTCTTTTATTAAGGAGCCGATGTGGATGACGAAGAGCTTGAACGTGAATTAGACGAATTAGAACAAGAGAACTTCGACAAAGAAATTATCGGAATTGGCGAGCCAACACCTCTTCCCGAAGTACCTACGGACGATGTCAAAGAAAAAGCCGGTGGCACCAAACAAAAAGAAAAGAAACAAGCAACAAGTAAGTTTTTAAAAATAAACGTGCCTTGGATTCGATTCAATTAAGTTTTCTTTAGATGATGATATGAATGATCCCAGCATGAAGGAGCTCCTAGCCTGGGCTGAATAATTGAATCGTCTTTTGTCTCTTAAAATTATATAGAAAAAGTATGCTTCGATATTTATACAATAATAACAATAAAAAGAAAAACCAATCAAAAACAAAAGTCGCTAAAGCATTAGGATTAGGAGAATTCTACAAAATTTTCTATGCAACATAAAAACACGAATTTGATGAAATCAGAATAAGGAATGAAAAACAATTGTGGGTTACAATAATTATGGCAAATGTTTATTCCAAGAGCAATTAAATATTATAATTCTTGCTAAGTTAATCAACTCAACTAAAACTTAACCGTTACATATTTTAATTCTATGAATTTTTTAAAAATGATCTTTTGCCCTTTGTTTTTTTTTTTGGTATAGTTTTTATTTTAATTTTTATTTTTCACATCAAAGTTGTCGGAATGTAAACGTGATTTTTATTTTTTAGATTTTTTCACTTAACCTTTATGTTGATTATGATATGAATAAATAAAAAATAAACCTATGCAGATAATCTTAAAGTATACTACCTAACTACTTTGTTAAACTAAATGCAGATCCATAGAAAAATATTTTTGTGTATTTTCGGTATTAAAAACAAAAATATGATTTAACCATTTAAAGATACATAGAGCATTCATATTTTCTTTCTTAGATGCGTATGAAGGCTTCTTTATGCAAGCTAAATCGTTATTGATTTAATCCTGCTTTTCATAATCTCGCAACTACCAAATATCGCGCCTAAAAATCTATCTACTTTCTACTATCACCCGAAATGTCACAAACTAAAATCTTGCAAATTAAAATCTCGCAAATTCAAACGCAGTTATTATAAACATTTTATTATGTACGCGGATTTAATTATTCAATTTTTGAGAACATACCCATGAGAACTTTTTTTTTTTTTTTTGCTTTCCAAATGATAACCTTTACTTTGGTTCTAAAAGAGACAGTGTCTATTTTTTACAATATCGACTTAAGTACACTATTTGACTGAGTGCAAGTTTTCCGACCCAATGTGCTCAAATTTTTTTCTAAACAGGATACTGATGGTTATAGAAATTTTTTGTAATTGCAAGATTTCTTAATGCAAGATTTTGAAGACGAGATTTTAATTTGCCAGATTTTGTACCTAACCCACAAAAATCTTGGGGCAATATGTATAAAATGAATACCGACAGTATATGTGGTTCCAAATGGACAGTGCTACGTAACACAGCATCACTAAGGCCATTCTGCATAAACGGCTTAAATGCATTGTGTCTATTTTGGTGGCGAAGCGAACTGGTCACCGAGATTATGTGATAAACTCTTATACTTCTTCATTTAGGGCTATCTTTATATTCCGGTCTATGCGAAACATCGCGGGCGTTGAAAGGCATCATATGCCATTCTTTATGCAAAAAAGTACAACTTATTTGATTTACATTTGAAAATTGAGCGTCATTATACAAAGGGTCTTTAGCTTAAATTACAAATCAAACATCAACGCATCAGTTCAAAATCTCCTCTTGCTCTTTCGTGCATGGCCATTCATTGAGATTGCAGGCAAGGATGGTGTTCTGTAAATGTAAGTGGACCACGACCTCACAGTCTTATGATATTATAGTTGGTTCTCTTGAAATAGCTATAAATCCAATTCATGAATTTAGTGGCAGTATATTCAGGCATTTGTTGTTTTACTTAAATCATCAATATTCGTGTTGTGTGAGAAAGAGCTTTTCAAACACACTGCATGTACGTTATTTCACTCAAAATCACCTTTCCCATTTGTATACGTTCTGGGCAAAAGGATAAAGATGATTAAGGTCTTGTAAAGAATTTTCTCGGTTCTTTGAGGCTTTACTATATAAATGCGTTCCAGTCCCAAAAAAAGCGGTTAGAAAGAGTGATTCTTCGTTTGATAACTACATTGGGTCATTTTTCGAGATTGACAAATCCCTTTAATGTTTCGAAGATATGTATATATGTACATATCTATCGAGAGGGATGATTTGCACGAGTCTTTGATTAAAAATTAATATTTTCCCATGATGTTATTATTGTTCAAACTGATGCTCCTGATTTGCTGGCTTTTAAACGCATAAGCTACTGTGGTGTATCTCACCACTTCGTTTGCATGTCTCTTTTATAAAAGAAAAACTATGGCAATAATAATACCTACAAATAACTGTTTTCGTTATCTATTCTTTGGCACCCATCCCTTCTCTTTTGTTATAAAAAATAATGAGTCATGGGATTTTCTCTAATAATCTTTAACCTACTAAATAAAAGCAAAATGAAAACAAGTTTTTTTCAACTCTTATAACACTCACCTTGACTCAATTTAAATTTTGTGAACCCGGCAATTTACGAGCATCAATTGGAAACCAGTGCACAATCAATGTGAAGTATTACCAACAAAATACGTGCTCTGTTCCATGTTTCAAACTTTAACCATTGCCAATCTTTTGGCTCCTTTCACAACTTTGGTATATGATGTTACATTTTTTAATTATTTTTTGGCCAAAAAATAAACAACTACTGACAATCGACCACCTCTTACTATCAGTTTATTTATTGTACAGCACAAGTCGTAGACTTCTACCGGTGCATACGGAACTTTGTCACCCTACTATCACTAAATCATTACGTTTGTATTGAAATTAAATTTCATAATCTCAAGTCCAAATTTACAAAACAAACCTCTCACCGCTTCACTTTTGTTGGGAAGCACTAGCACACGAAAGAGTTGTAATCGAATGTGATGACTTTCAGAGGACGCTTAGTGAATTTTTAATGAGCTGTGACTTGTGGTTGTGCTTCTTCTTTTCCATCATGATTTCATGGTAGGTTGGAAGACAGGTTTTAGTAAATAATTTGAATTATTGATAGTCGGTTGTGAATTGAAAAGGATCAACTATGAAGGAACTAGGGTTGGTACTTGTTTTGGTAAGAATTAATACTCTTCTAGTTTGGACATATAAACAATCTTCTATTGCAGGTAATGTTATTGGCACCAGCAATTCGAGCGACATTAGACGAATTCGATTTCTCCAATTTGGATTTAAATAAATTTAGGTTCTTTCGGAATTTGCCATCACAAAATCCAGCTACAGCACCATATGCTAACCCTTTTTTGGAACACTTTCAAAAGAAAAAGGCAGTTCTTGAGTATCTGGATAGATTACTGCTGGGAAATTCTCTACTTGGACCACCAACGACTATTGAGTTTCATCCTAACTACGGTAAGGCATGGCGGCCCTACTTCGAACATCACTACGGTCGTAGGGCTGAGAGACTAATAGAACTCCTAGGCAGTGGAGCTTCAGTTGAAAAGCTGAAATACCATGGAGTCTTACCACAGGACTTTGGATCATATCATTAGATAATTATTAGTTATTTTTAATATGCCATGTTTATTTATTTATAAAAAATGAAATCTTAATTTTAATATACGATAGTTAAATAGATTTGCACCTTAGTTTATTTTATTCAATTAACGCGTCTCTTTTGGGTCGAGATGTAAAGAACGTTGTTGCCACGAATGAATGCATCTCCGTATTTGTTTTTCAATTGACCATTTAGATATTCTTCGGTTTGATCAAGAGCTATATTCATATAGCCATCTAAGCAGGCAAGGACTCCTGCAATGCAAAAAAATAATAAATAGTTATGAGAAATTAAAGAAAAACCGGCAAAATCGCTATTGTTAACCTCTGTAATCCACTCCAGAGTTTAGTTTTACCACAACCGGACGTCCATGGATTTGATTGATAAACTGGGAGAGGGCTTCTTTTCGGGACATAATTATTGCCGAATAAATAAACTTTTGTATTGAAAAAACTTGTTGAAATTCTTAAAAGGGAAAGGGATGGATCTG
This sequence comes from Dasysyrphus albostriatus, assembly GCA_946251815.1. Lineage (NCBI taxonomy): Eukaryota > Metazoa > Arthropoda > Insecta > Diptera > Syrphidae > Dasysyrphus > Dasysyrphus albostriatus. The sequence goes on along the minus strand of OX276337.1, from coordinate 41,751,916 downwards.
ATAAAACGTTTTCAGTTTTTATTTTGCAAAAAACAAAATGTCAAACGTTGAAGTTTGACATCTGTCAAAAAATAACCCAAATAAAAAATCCCTTTTAGAAAATTTAGACGTATTGAAAACATAGAGAGCGCATGTATCTGTAAGAAGAAATGAAGATAGCATACATACTTTCCGGCTGTTATTTAAATATGCAGAATGAACCGTTATTTGCAAAGTACTTTTTAACATTTTTCAAAAGATAACTTGAAATGAAAAAGTTAACACTGTTATATGATTATATTCGAAATAATTAAAAAAAATCTTTTTACTTTAGACGCGAGTGCTAATTAAGTTAAAACTTAAAATTGAGTTCAATTTGACTCTTTCTAGTTTTTGAAGAAAAAAAAAAAATGAATTTAATACTCACATATATGTGCACACATGGAAACGTCAAAAATTTGCCTCAGAAGCAAAACCAGTATCTAAAGGCCATGTTTTATTCAATTAACGGTGCTCACATTGGACTTAGAAACTGGATTTTTTTGAAAAGTAAAAAATATTCTGGTTTTAGAGTCCAATGTGAAGTTTAAAATTTAATATATGGGATCAAATTTGACAGATATTTTAGGAATGTTGTGGAAAATCTCAGCATTCAAACTATCATTCTTCACTCAGAGCGAACGTTGAACTCAGGTAAGAAACAAAGACCACAGAAATTTCAAAGGACTTTTAATTTCTGCACTTTTCATGTTAGTTTTACAAATAGAACTAAATTATCTGATGGCGTTAAAAAATCCTAAAATCTTTTTGTGCTATGGAAATTACAAATTGATTTATTTAATCTGATTTCACATAAACGTTGAATTTCTTGCACGACAAATTTTTCACAATTTGCTGTCAAACCCCATAGTATAAAGCCCAGTGTTCTGTGAAACCTGGAAATAAAATAAAAAAAGCCACTCAAGTGGCCGTACAAAACCGAGCGAATTCAGAGGGCATTCATATGACTAGTATAGTGCTTCCAAGTGATTCAGTGAAATACTATTCAATTTCAACTTAATACCACAAGTGAATCAGCTCTAGGTTCAAAAAGATGGTTGATCTTCGAACTTTTTGCTTCTTGCAAAGATTTTTAGCTATTTGTGGTACTTTAAACCACCAAGTCTATCATGCCATAATAAGATATGGCTTCCCAAACTTCATGTAACGCACCTTTTCTGCTGTGGTGACGGTTCAGGAATCGCTTCTCTTTCCTCAGATTATGTGAAACGTAGTGGTCAATCTTGTTGATTTATTTTCTGTCGGCATATGTAGCTGCTGTTTAATCAAGTTATGATAGTGAAGTGAAGTGAACGGATACCAGAATAGAAGAAGTGCTGTAGTGCATATCTTCGATTTGTGCGGATAGCAGAATAGGACTTGTAGTTGTTGTTTATATATACAACAAACACTAAGTTTATGAGGACATTATGCACTATCTTCAATAGAGTAATGAAATATATATATGTCATACATTTTGAACATTCTTAGCTTGCTTGTTGTTCGTACAATAGACATTTTTTCTTTCTATTTTAAGACGAATTAATAAATCTTAGGTTAACAAATGTACATGTTTCTTTGTTTATTTTCAACAAATTTTTAAAACTTAAACCTATACATAGGGACTTTTGTCACTATTCATCCACACAATTTAATTAAAACAAAATAAATAGGAGTACACATAGTTATAAATTTTGGTATCAGTGAATTCCTTCTAACGGTGTGTATGTTTTGTACTGATAGAGTTCAGGACCACCATATCCGTAGAGTAATTTGCCTTTTCCATTCTCATCATAATATGGGTATCTATATTTTGGCCTTTAATAAAAACAAAAACAATTTTAATATAATAATAAGCTTACTGAACAAAACAATAATAAATTTAATTTTATCTTACCTTTCAAAATATTGAAAATTTGGTGCTCTTGGTTGAACACCAGCAGTTGAGGAAGTTAGTTGAACAATGCAGATAAAAAATAGAAGCATCTAAAAGTACAGGAAAAAAAAATGATATTATTAACAAAATACATACTATCAGTCATGTTTAATAGAACTTCTTAAACGGGGCTTTCTATTTAAACAGCGTCTAGTATAAATCATAATTCTTTTTCAAGATTTATCGAAAAAAATAATTTCGTTAATCTAGTTGATTTCAATTAAATCTTGTGTCAATATCTTATTTAATTTTGACGTACTGTACGTACATACTCGTACATATGTACACAAAAAATCGTAATAAATTCTTAGTTTTGGGAAGTACGCGAACAGACATATTCATCGGAAATTTGGTATAAACTGTAAAAAATACAATAAGGGTATTCATGCAACGTCGTAAGTTCAGAAATTGTGTTAAATGATAAGTTTACGCAAAGTTTGCATGAACGCCTTTTTTTATTTTTTTGATTAAATGCTAGGTAATTCAATCAGAATAAGAGTCACAATGACGCTTGGATAAGTTTAACCAGTTTGGTTAATTTTATTCAACAAAATCCTATGATAAGTTTAACCAAATTGTGTAAATCATTTCCCATACAAAATTTGACAGTTTATTAACCAAAGGATAAACTTATCCAATTTGTAAACTTATCTAGGGATTAACGAAGTTGCATGAATACCCTTAATATATTCAATTGAAATTGTGGGGATTTTAAAATTGCGTAAATGTTTAATAAATTGCCAGAAATGTTTAACTTTAATTTATATTATTAGTATTGGTCAAGGGCATACGCAGGATGTCAATCAGGGTGGGGGGGGGAGACTCATTCAAAAATTAGTATAAGTCTATGACCACCTCCTCCTCCTTGCTTCCTTTTGTATACGCCCTTGGTGGATATTCTTCTTAAACACAGTGGCCTGATTAGGGAGTACGAAGCGAATCGTTTCAGTTGGCAAAAACGCGGTTTTATATATTATTGCTTTCGCTTTCACATCTTTCGTTTTATATTCGCCCTATTCTACACTTCTATTTTTACGGCAAGAATTTCCAATAGTTTTTGTTTTGCAGTGTTGAAAGTAAATAATTGGACGTTCCGAGCAATACTTTGGAATTCAATTTTCACTCCTAACTACTTTTAAAGCTAAGGCTTTCAATGAATTTTGTTGTAAAATTAAAGATTCAGTTAAAACTCAAATGGCTTTAAAAATGAATTTAATCTTAATATAGTCCATAAAAAAACAAAAAAATAAAACTGATAATTCTTTATTGTTTGTGTTTTTTCTCCTTTTTCTTCTTTAAAAGATTAAGTTTGCCTTTCTTTGTTGACAATAATAACATTTTGGTTTGCAATAGTTTTCAAAAATTAATATACATAATGTTAATAACTTCTTTCGAATATCTTCATTAAAACATTATAAAATGTATAATGCGAGTTTCAAAAAATCAAAGTCAATGATTTGTGCTGTTGAAAAGAAAATATATAATTGTGACGATATTAATTGCAAATACAACAACGTTTAAATTTGTATACTGTGGCTACGGCGGCAATATTCCTGGCAACAAAACCCGGGACAAACAATTAAAATGTGAAAAAATACAATTTTTCTATAATCTTAATTTAGAAAAGCCTAGTTTATACTTCAAAGCGAAGTGGAATCAAACTTGAAATGAAACAACATAAAGTAATTCTAAGGGCCAGTTTTTCAAAGCAGTGAGAATATAAGAGTCAGCTTAACTTTTTTCGATCGAGAATTAACTTAATCTTTCAATTGTCAAAAATCTATTGAAATCGATGTGCGACTGTGTAACACTATTGATACTATTCTCTTACGGCTTTCACAATCGAAATCGAGTTGACGCCACATTGGGGAGTTTAATTCCTGAGTACACTTATCAAATTAGATGATTTAAAATAGGACTTAAATCGATTGAAAACAAAAATTTCTGGAGTTAACTCAGGCTTACCCCGAGATAAGGATGAGCTCACACTGAAGAACTGGCCTTAAGCCTGTAAATAATATAAGTTAACTGTAATTTATATAACACTACCTGAAACATAACATCTGGTAGTGCATATTGAACTAATTTTTCATGGTATTTTTGTTTTCAAAAGTGGTTTTAAGTAAATTAATTAAAGAAAGAATGCATTCAGTGGGCATGCAAGTACATTTTTTAAAACTTATTTTGTTATGTAAAATAAAATTTCTTCATAAAATGTGCAAATACAGGACAAATACGAGACAAATTAATGAATACGGGACACTTGTAGGTGTCGGGTTTCTTAAAAAAAAATCGGGACAGACTGTAGAAATACGGGCCAGTCCCGGGCAATCTGGGACGGATGGTCACCGTAACTATGGAGTATGAGTGATAACATTTCATTTGGAAAACTCATCATTGTAATGTTTTATTTATGTAAGAGTTTAGAAAGAAGTGATGTTTTGGGAATTTTTCAATTCTTGTTTTTATTTATAAGAGTGTACAATGCAGCTTATATGCGCCTTTTGTACTCCATTATGAACGAAAAAAAAAAAATACTTAAAATGTTCGAAATTTAGAAATTAACGATTATTCTAATCTTTATACAAATAATAATGCTTTTTAACGATAATAATGCTTTTTAATTGATGCGAAATGTCACTTCTTGTTTATTGACCCAATATAAACTGGCCTTACATCTTATGAGGGGGTATAGTTTCAAAACTCTTCTATTACATTTTTTGTCCAATATGAGTTAAGTATGAAGATGTGTTCTTTAGAAGGTTCTTCATCGACTTAATTAGCTTAAATTTATAAAAACTTATTATTTCCTATGCTTTTTAGAACCTTAAAAGTGGTGGTTTTTTTTTCAAAACTACACTATATTCCATTCAGTCGTTCAATAATTCAAAACTCATCTTTTTCTATACATATCAAATTCCGCACCAAAACTCTTTTTTCTTTACAAAGCAAAGTAATCGTTTTTAAGGCTCGTGTGTATTCTAAAGACATTAAAAATGCGTTATTCTGGGTTTTAAGTATTTTTTAGTGGTAAAAACTAACTTTTTAAGTTTTCTTTGATTTTAAAACTTTTCTATTCCTATACTCCAAAGCTTATCCTAGGTTCAAAACCATAAGATATGGATAAATGCTATAGCTTTTTTTAAAGCCATATATCAATTCTCTAATATGCTTTCTAAATAAAGTTTTTGTTAGTAGCTTTTGAAAAAAATATTTTCAAACTCAAAAATAAAAATAATATTTTTCTAAGTTTTAAAATTATTAAAAAAAAAGCTACTTATTAGAGAATGAATATGTGGCTTTTAAAAATTATAGCATGGTCTTGTAAGTATATTCCCTTTTCTTAAATAGTTTTTCCCTCCCCGCCCGATTTTGAGGAAATAAGCTCCCCCTCCTGACTTTTTTATAGTCTGGGTCTAATCTAGACGCACTGATATTTTTTTTGCGTGTTATAAGAATCACTCTAAGCCTATTATTATAAATAAATTGAAGAGAGGGTGACCAAGTGGGTGAAATACTCGTAACAATCTGAAAAAATTGGGAAATTGTTTTTCAGCATTTTGAATTGAAAGAAGGGGTATCAAAGACTATACCCAAGGTAGATACATATTAATAATTTTTTTCTATTTACTTAAAAATTAAATACAAATCACCCACAATATGTTTTTCCTTAACATTTCAGCTAAGTACCAATTTGTATTCTTAATCATCATTTCATCATCCACATTCATCTCTTGCCCAAAAACAAATGTTGACGTAAAATAGCCTTCAATTTTATTTTGACACAATCTGTCACGAACAGTTTTGAGTGTGTCAAATAATTTGTGTGCAGCCAATCCACAACAACTTTGATACCTCTTGGATTATTTATCAGTACCGTTAGTTATTTATGAATGACAAAATGACAATCTATAATTATTTAAGAGTAAAGATCGAACAAAAATCTATGTCAAACAACACCAATAAACCCTCATTCATTTTGGTTTGTTCGGAACAAAAAACCCACAAATTACGTGATGTGAATATAAAAATTTCCCAACACTAGCTGAAACACGTTCATATACAAAAGTTATTTCATTAAACATAAAATTATCTTTCCATTTGTGTTTGCACTCTCCCGCAATCTCTTTCCACACACCATTATTTGTACTAGTGACCTCAATCACTAAAGTGGTAGGCAAAGGTAGGTAGGTAAGGTAATCTAGCCCCACTTTTAGTTGATTCAAGGTCTTCGAAAAAATGTCATTGGACCATTTAAAATATCGGACTTTCCTTCAATCTACATACTGTGTTCTTGAAAGCATCACAAAATTAGATTTTTGAACATTGACTCTTAAATACACCGTTTCTTTAATAACTGTGCCATTTTCACATTTGTTCGCTAATTGCAACAAGAAATAAAATTAAAAGAAAATCAGAAAATAAAAGACCACAACTACGATGACGATGGCTTGTACAATATTATACTATTGAAAGATTAACCACGACGGCGGAAGTGTGAAAGTAACTGTCGTTATACTATTTATGCTGTTAATATAGAAATAAATTCACATCTCAATGGCAACACTTACGGGAAATAATAATTTTGAAATGTATTTTGCCATTTTGAATTTACAAGAAAACAATGTATAACGTTTTTTGACTGTCAAATTGCGGTAATGTTTGTTTGCTTTTTTCTTTTTCTTGGGCCAAACCCGAAATTAAGACACTAAACCACTAATGTAGCTTGATGGGCCGTTTGAATACTATCGCGATCACTTGAATACTAAAGTCAGTTGGAAAATCGTAAGTTGCCCAAAGTATTTGCTGCAGTCCATGGTTTGCAAACGTTACATGAGCTTCATTATGGTATGGGGAAGAGACAGAGATTTTTGTTTTCCTTTCCTCTCTGTGCACGTGTATGCGTTTCTTTAAATTTTGCAAAGAAATTAACTTGGATACACTTCAAAGATGAGCTTTAAAAAAAAATTTTCTTTTGAAAAAAGAAACTGTCTCATCAGGTTAGAGGTACTGGTTTTTGTGAGTTATGAGATTGTTTAAATTTATAAATTGTTACTAAAATTACTATGGAAATTGGAATTATTTTTTTCAGTGAATACAAAACTGACTATTGTTTTAGAAAAGGTGTTTTACAGAATTAAAATTGTTACGAAAGTGACACTTGATTAATATTAATGGTTAAATTGTTGTTAACATACAACACAGTAGGTGATGTCCTTTTAGACAAATACATATGTACATAAGTATCCTGGAATGAACACAAATGTATAGAACCAATTTCAGTTGGGTCACCCCGGGTGTAACCTCAATTTGTTTTGGGGTTTTCCAATAGGCACTTCCAAGCTTTGACACTTATAGCGGCCATATTGTTGAAGCTATACATAGATCAAATTGGCTGTCATTTATTCAATTAGCCAGTTTATATTTCTGAGATCTCAGAGGACTCAGAGCGCTCAGAAATATAAACAGAATTCCTCCCAAAATTTCCTCACTTTTCCCCTTAAAAACTGAGGCTGAAATTTTTTTGGATTCGCTTGCTCAATTATTTTTTATTGCAGTAAATTACATAAGAAGAAAAGAAAAAGAGAGTTGTTTTGACTTCTATGTGAGGAATAGTGTTTATATAGGGTGATTTTTTAGCTGGTTTGGTTTTGGCAGCACTGGTTTTGACAGCTGACGTGTGTTTAGTACCTTGTGTCACTGTCAAACAGCTTTAGTTTGGTTTGCAATTTAACCATGGATCGTTTTACAAATGAACAACGCTTGCAAATTATTGAATTTTACTATCAAAATTCGTGCTCGGTTCGAAATGTTCATCGCGCGCTGCTTGTGTTCAGCGATGAGGCTCATTTTTTGTTGAATGGGTACGTAAATAAGCATAATTGCCGCATTTGGAGTGAAGATCAGCCAGAAGCATTGCAACAGCTACCAATGCATCCCGAAAAAGCCACTGTTTGGTGCGGTTTATGGGCCGGCGGCATTATTGGGCCATATTTCTTCAAAGATGATGCGAATCGCAGCGTTACTGTCAATGGTGAACGCTACCGAGCGATGATGGAAATGGAAGTTCTTGACTTGCATGATATGTGGTTTCAACAAGACGGTGCCACATGCCACACAGCACGCGAAACAATGGCGCAATTGCGAGGCGAGTTTGGTGAATAGTTAATTTCACGTTTCAGGCCGGTCAATTGGCCGCCTAGATCGTGCGATTTGACACCATTAGATTATTTGTTGTGGGGGTATGTCAAGGCTAATGTCTATAGGGACAAGCCCGCTTCGATTGACGCACTGGAAGCCAACATCCATGAATTCATTCGTGAGATACCGGCCGATATGTGTGAAAGAGTATGCCAAAATTGGACTCAGCGGATGGGCTACCTGAGACGCAGCCGCGGTCAACATTTGCATGAAATTATCTTTAAACATTAAATTGCAAGGTTCAAACTATCGATTCAAATAAATATTTCATTCATTTCTTCGAATTTTTTGTGTTTTTTTTTTTTTAAAGTTCTAAACCTCTTAAAAAATCACCCGTTATTTTATTCTCCTGCTCTGTCTAAAAATTGAGGGAAAATACTGAGCGCTCAAGAAATATAAACTGGCCAAATTTGTTTTTATAAATCATCATAGACAGGTACAGCGTTCAACAATACGTCAACACGCGATAAAATTGTTTTACTAAAAATGGTGGTGTTCTATGCGGGCAACGTTCATGGAAATATAATCTTCAGCGATGAGGCCCATTTCTGGATGAAAAATATTACAAATAAAATTGTTGATTTCTTTGTGTTTTATGCTGGATTTACATGAGTGACAAATTGCCATTAATTCAGGTCATTAAAGTGGCAAAATAATGGTCAAATTAAAACATAAATGACATGCATTTACATGAAGGCAAAAGACAAGGAATGAGCAAATTCATTTATTGTATACTGTCATTATTTTCAAAATGGTGTCACTGTGCATTTACATGGCTTCTTTTTCATGACAATATTTGGTGGCAGTTAGCTCTGTCATTTATATTATGACGAATATTATGGCAAATTTTTTAATTCATTTACACGATTATGTCATTAATGGTAAAAAATAGAAGAAATTATGACGATTTGTCACTTGTGTATATCTGGCATTAGTCTTCATTTTGCGTGTATATATTTGAAATGAGATTTAAAAATAAAAAGGAACAGTTTTGGAAATAGAGCTCAAATTATTTGTATTTATTTAAATAAGTAACTTTATCACAATATTTAATTATTATTATTATCAAATAGACTAAGCGGATTTTTAAGTTGACTTTAATGTTTTTTTTTAGCCTGAAGATGGATGCATTATCCGAAACGCATCATTCAGTTAAATTAATAATTAAATATTGCGAAAAATAGTTTATTTAAATAAATAAAAAAAAAAATTTATTTGATATTGATGTGTTAGTATCAATTACAAATTAATAAACTAAGCTAAAACTAAACTCAACATGAGATCTTAGAGCGTCGAATGCATTACGAAAAAGTCACTGTTTACGTTTAGGTGAGGATGTTGGGAGAGAAACCGTGGCTGACATTTGAACGATATTATATTCCATACATAATGCCATCGATAGGCCTTTCAAACTACGAGTAATACAAATTTTTGATGAAATCTCACACACAGCGCTTAATGAAAGACCCTGTAGCATTCAGCGCATACTAAATTATTTTTGCATTAATATAATGTTATATTAAGAAGTGTAAAAAAATTGATTTATATTATGTTTTAAAATTAGTTTAAGCTCTGAATTTAACCTATGGCTTGTTGATGCTCTAGTTCATGCTCTTTTTGTTTCGCTTCTTCTTCTTTAAGGTAGGTGAACATCGTTTATCTTTATTTTTTTTCCATTTCCATATCCATCTCCAAAAGAAAGTGAAAGTATTTTGTTTTTATTTCCAAACTTCGCGCATCAGACATTGGAACTAAGCATTCGGCAATCAACTTATTTACCAAATCAAGTTTGTTTTCGTTCCAGAGAGCGATGTTCCAGTTGTTTTGATGATTTTTTTTTGTTGTTGTGAACTTTTTGCAGTCTGAGCTGGCTGGATGTGGATCAGATATTTCAAAGCCCAACTCGGAACAAGTTTCATTGTATTTTTGCTTAAACCATTGTTGGGATATTACGTGATTGTCAAGACGTAGGCAAAGGCATAGCTACTCGTATATCTTTTCGTTCATTTGCTTGGAAGTAAGGAAATAACTTATGGAGATGTGAATACCACTCTTGTTAACTTATTTATTCAAGTTAAAACCTTTGGAGATTATTTGATTACAATAGGGAATATGCATAAGTGGATATGTAAGTTATTATGCAATATTCTCCGTGTTTTGCTAATCAAAAATGGTCTTTGGTCGCAGTGGCAGGTAATGTGTAGGTAATTTAACGAAAATAGCTACAACTATACAAGTTTAATTAATGTGTTTCTTGACATCAAATGTGTCATCAAATATAATCACCGGTAGGAATGAATTTTTCAAAAGAAAATTAGTTAAAATAGCCTTAGGAGTATTACGCGTAACGACCTTTGAATTATTCACTACCAAATTATTCACGCTCAAAAATTTAAACAAAAAATATTCAGGGCTTGGCTAAGCTCTGATCACCATAAGATACAAGACGACACGAGATTTTTGTAAGTTTAGTTTCGGTCTCGTAAAATCTATAAATTTTAATATCTATCATCTCAATATTGATGGCCAAAAGTAGGTATGTATAAATAAATCTCGACTCGGTCTCGTTACGTTGAATAATTAAATTTTATAATTTAAATATTTTAGTTTAAACCTTTTTTCCGAAACCATCGAGGCAATTGGTAGTAAACAAAGCTATGAAGTAGTCTCGAACTCGTCTCATAAGACCGAAATTATTCTCGTTTTATGTTATTTTCTGCCTAGAAATAAGACGTTCACCTCTATAGTTGGGCTTATTTAGAGCTGTTTTTTTTTTTTATTAATGTGTAATTGTCATGGTTAAAATATTTTTTAAAATGACAAGCATTTTTATCTTTTCAGCTATTAAAAAGTTCAAAAAAAGTTATTTTAATTCAACAAAATTCATAGATCATAAAGAGAATTTTTGTTAGGGTTTTTCAAATAGTATTTTTTTTTAAAGGAAGATCTCAATCCAATCAAGCTATAGCGATATAATATACCTAAACTTAACCGATGTTTCTGCAGACGAAAATGAGAAATTGGCATTTAACGAGTTCTTATTTCACTAAGATTGTTCTACGCACACACAATCAATGGATTAATTATTTGTAACCTATTCATTTTTGGTGCCGCTTGGCCTCTGAGGAGTTACAATTTAACTCATTTTATTCTTCATGAAGCTATGGTGGGAAATTCTTTCCATTACTTATACCTATATAATACATACTTTAACCTATCACAGATGACTTAATTTTATTTTTGTCCAATATAAATTTAATCTAATAACACATGCTTACAAGGTTTTCGATACAGGCAAGAGAACGTTTTTAATCAAGTAAATCTATGAATAATTGTGAAAAAATGGGTTTTAAACTCCAAAATTGTGAGAAAAACATACAAAAAATTAAAGTTTAATTTTTATATTAAATATATTAATATAATTTTTTTCTCAAATTCGAGGATCTAATTTATTTTTAATCAAAAACTGAAAACTAGATGATTCTATGTCTTCTAGTTTTGGAGAAAATTGAAAATAACTTAAATCCTATTTTATGGAATATTTTTTTTTTTGCTTGCTTACACATTACGGCTGGCGTAATTTCAATATAACATTGGAACAACTCTGTTATAAATTAATTAAAAATTGAGTTTTACATATAAATTATCGAGAGCAAGTTATTGGCACCGGTAACACAGTTTTGTACATACGACCTTGATTGGCACTGAACGCTGCCATCCGACATTCCTATAATCCTTCCAGTCAGTTCTGGGAAATTGGTTGGTTGGTGGGTGAACAAAATCGAAACGTCACATTTAGGTTACGACAAAATACCACAACAAACATGACTCCATTTTCAGCTTATGTCATAAAATCCATTGAAAATAAAAAAATAAATATAATAATATAAAAAAATTTACAGATTTTAGCAAGGCTTTTGACTCGGTAAACCACTCTATTCTATTGCGTAAACTAGAACTATTTGGATTCCACTCTTCATTTTTGAATTGGATATCATAATACCTCATTGGTAGGTCTCAAAAAGTTATAATAAATAATTCTTTTTCGAGATCTATTGAATGTAGTTCGGGTGTACCTCAGGGTAGCCATTTGAGTCCCCTTCTTTTTAATATTTTTATTAATGATATTACATCTGTAATAAAATATTCACACTGCCTTCTTTATGCTGATGATCTTAAGCTATTTTTAGAAATTAACAGTGTAGAAGATTGTTATTTCATACAATCTGATATTAATCTAGTTAATGATTGGTGCAATTAAAATTTCTTAAAATTAAACATAAAAAATGAAGTGCTATATCTTTTTTTAAGTCTAATATTCACATAAGCTTTGATTATATGATTGAGTCTAACTCACTCTAACGTGTAGACAAAATTAAGGATTTAGGCATTATGCTTGAATCAACTTTCTCTTTGAAAACTCATGTCGATTATGTGGTTGGAAGAGCAAATTCACTTGTAGGATTTATCTAGCGCAAATGTTGTGATTTTAGTGATCCCTACGCGTTGTTATCCCTTTATACGGCTCTCGTAAGATCTATACTTGAATATGCAGATGTTATGTATGGGATTCGATTTTTAAGACTTTCACTCTCCGTATTGAGAAAATCCACAGATGTTTTACGAGATTTATATTTTATAAAATGAAATGGAGTTTTATTCGGGTTATAAAGCAAGATGTTTATTCCTTGGAATTAAATCACTTGAATCAAGACGAACTATTCATGGTATAATGCTTGTGAGGGATATTTTATGTTATCATATAAGATGCCCTGCCTTACTTTTTATAATTCCAATTTATGCACCGTTAAGATCATTACGTTCCAGAAATTTGCTTTTTGAGCAATATCACAGAACAAGCTATGGTAGTAATGAACCAGTGTGTAGATCAATAAGGCATTTCAATGAAGTTTGCCAATTTATTGAACTAAGCAGCTCTAGAAATTTGTTTAAAGCTAATCTAGTCCTGATATATACTTTTTAACTATATTTATATATATGTACATTATGGAAATACATGTAAATATTTTAAGATATTTTTATTTCACAATTTGTTAGCCGTAAACTCTTGTTGATCAATAAATAAATAAATAAATAAATAAATAAATAAATAAATAAAAACAAATAAATACTCGGTTCCGCTCTCGTTCACACTTAGTACGCAATTTTCTTTTACTAGGTGCGTTTTATTAGTATTTATAGGTAATGCAGCAATACAAGTACCAATAAAACGCCATACTCGCTTTTATATTCAACCCTATTCAATTTTAAACTTGACGAAACTTTATCTTAACTTGTATATCCACTTTTTTACACTGCTACATTCTTAACTAAACAATTTTTCAATTTTTTGTTCATTGGAAGATTTATTATCGACCAACAAGAAAAAACATAATATTTTAAGAAGAAGTTGGACTTATTCCATGCAAAACATCAACTCTCCATCATGTTGCTGCATTCCAATGAAGAAAGAAATTAATACCAATAGTAGGTACTCGTACATTTGGCTGGGTTTGGCGATGCTCAACAAAATTCATAAATGAAAGGTGACAGAATGTTCATTTTTACTTGCGATATATATTATGTATTTACATAGGTACAATAAAGCAAGTTTTGGATCCGTACAAAAAATAATTGCGAGATAACATTCAAAGATGACATTACGATGATAGAGAGCACCAAAAAAAGTGGGTGGAAAAATTCTGTCTGTCTGTCTGTACCTCGACCTACAACCTAAACCAAAGCGATTTTCTTAAAATTTTGAACTTAATGTTTTTTTGTAACTCTGCAGAGGATTTTTTTTAAGCTCCAAAAATAACGGCACTTGCTATATTACCGTTGAGGAAAAGCTTGTTTATATCAAAAAACACTCCAACGATTTTGGTAAAAACAGTTAATTGCTGTAGTAGGTAAAGTGTACCTTTTGGTGAGAAAAAAATTTAACAAAAATCGTTATTAACGGTATCTGCAATGGAACGGTTTTCTTGATTTTCGACTTTCTCATTAATGGCTCACACGATTTAAATCAACATTTTAATACAAAAGATTCTTTCAAATAGCAATAATATTGCATATCAAAATTTTGAAAAAAAATAAATTTTGGATTTAAAAAAATTAAAAATTTGTTTTTTTTTTCAATGAATATTTTCAAAAGTAAGTTTATAAAGGTGTTTTAATATATACTCAAAATTGGCATACCAATACTTTATTTTAAAAATGTTGACAACATTTTATATATAAAAAAATTAAAATCGCTCCAAAGATTTTAAATTCTCCATTAGTATATATTCATATGTTTTCAAGTATGTGATCAAATTTTATACTTGTTTTTGAGCTCTAAGTTATCTTACTAGTTGCTTATACATTAATGGCTGATCGAATTTAGAAAAATGTTTGTTATATTGGTACATACAAATCTAAAATATGAATAAATTATATAAGCCCTGATGTTTTGGTGCATTTTTATCTTCACTTAAAAAATTTGCATGTTAAATACAAACAACAATACCGAATTATATCAAATTGTTGTTGTACTAAACATAATACTTTTTTTTTTTAAATCGGACATACAAATTTTTTAATGCACTAAAAAAACAAGTATTTTGTTCATCAAATTTTCCAAAAATTGAATTTTTGAAATTGTTTATTACTAAACAATGATTTTGTCGCATAAGATTTTCGAAGATCTTGAATTGTCAATTTTTGAATAACAAATAAAATAAATTCTAGCTTCGAAGGGCACCAATGTGAAGTTACTTTTACCAGTGTAGGTGGCCTCCAGTTTTTTTTTTAATTTAATTTTTAAATAAAAACATTAAATTGTTATACAATTCTCAATCTAAAAAAAAGAAAAATACAACTTTTGTTGTTCTTTTTTTCAAGCATAGTTTTTTTTTTAATCTTTAATGATAACTATTTGTTGTTTTTCCTGTTTCAATCTAACTTCAATGCTCTAGCTTTTTGATGCACACACATTAAAAAAAACGCAAGTAACAATAATTTGAAAATGTCAAAAGTAGGTACTTACTCTTTTATATACTAAATGTCAAATACACACGTTATGTACTTGTACATTCAAATAAAAGTACTCGTACATTCAACAAAATTATTTGGAGATTTTAAAAATAATTATATTATGAAGCAAAATTGAATAAAGAGTGAATATCCAAAACGCGTTTCTTTTACTTTAATACAAAATGTACGAACTTTTAAATAAAATATTTATGCAAAAGATTCGTGTCATGAAAAAAAAAAAAACTAACGCTGCGGACAGGATTCGAACCTGTGCGGGTAGAACCCAATGGATTTCAAGTCCATCTCCTTAACCACTCGGACACCGCAGCTCATGATCAAGAGCTGCCAAAGAACATAAACATTGAGTCGATAAAAAATATTCGTTATTATGAAGTGATTCTTTATCAAAGCTTATCTAAAGATGTTAAGATGAACAATAAATTAATTTGTTTGGAGTAATAATTTCAAGATTAATATTATTTTGAAGAAAATTATACTTTGAATTTGCAAACATTTTTACTAATCTGTTTGTTTTGGAAATAAGAATCTTATCTGACATAAATTAGAAGAACAAAAAAAAAAAAAAAGAAAAACAAAAACATTTGCAACACGCTCTAGCGTATGCTTAATATGCTGTCTTTTAATTTACTGTATAAACGAAAGTATGTGTAAGCAAATATTAGTACAGTTATTTTGATTTATGATAAATTTACTAAAAACTTCATATGAAATGAAAAAAAGGGATTGTTATATGCTTACTCAGTTATCAAGTTATGTACCTAGTACACTGTGGCGTATGCTTTACTTTTAAGCGGGAAAAGAGTTTTCATCAACATTTATTTTACCAACAGCTGTTTTATTTCTTGTTTAAGAGTCATTCAGATTCCTATAAATATTTTATACATATTTCATTGTGGGTATAAAGTTCATATTTTGCAGGTCTCCACCATCTTGATTAAAAGTGTGAAATCGTTTTTCGCTATTTTTAAACCGAGAGTTTTAGACAAAAATTTTCGTTTGCCATAGTTTGAATACCTACATTGCTGTAATACGTTGCTTGCATATGATATTTTTCCTTTATCAAGTACGTTTGTAATATTACAACTATCTTCATAATTATGGTTTAACTAAAAAACTTGATATACTTTTTAACAACCAAAATCAAACATCTGACAAGCAACAAGTAAAAGTGGATAATCCACTTGAATTGTTGTTATACATACATACAACGTGTGTGTTTTTTGTTTATCAAAAAAGGATAATGGTGATGACAAACAAAAAAAAAAGAAAATTTCATTAAACGCAATAATGATAAAATGAATGTAATATTGATAAAATTATTGCCATATTATCATTTTGATTATCTTCATAATCAGACAAAGAGTTTTATTTTGTTTGTTACTCGCTTAGTTGTTAATGGCAAAAACAAATTTCAGCTGATACCATAAAATTGTTTAATAAATTGTTAACAACACCAATCACAAGCCTCACAAGTTTTATTAATTATGGGAAATTCTCGTAAAGGACAAAGCTGCAATATTTTCAATGAATCAGAATTAGAACGTTTCATGTTTGGAAATAAGCTTGATTTTTATTTATATGCAATGTTGGATAAAATACATATATGGTATATCATTAACACTATCAGTTGCAGTTATTTGATGCATCAAAGCAATACCAGCAAGCAATAAAGTAATTTTATTGATCCTTTGCTTTCTGACAGGTGTGAAGTTTACACTTTATTGAACTTTGTAAAATGAAGAAGATATTTGTACCTATAAATAAAAAAACATTTTTTTGTATTTTCAAGGATAAAATAAATCAATACTAACAGACAGACTCACAGCCATTCATGTTAGTCTAAAAGCTAGCAACGTTTTCGAAAAGTCTCTGGCTTTTTTTTCATATATTTTCACTCTTACACCTTAGATTTGCGTTAAAGCTATCTGGCTGCTAGGAAATTTTGCGTCGTCCACCATTTTGAAAAATATATGCAAATACAATTTTTACGGTTCCTATTGGACTAAGATTAAAATTTTTTGTTTTATTTTTAGGCTATTGATTATGTCATTTAAAAAGGAACTAAGACGTTCATAGGCTTTTATTGTAAAAATCAATAATTGGATTGTAAATTAGAGGGTGCATTTTGGAGAGGGGAGTGCAAAAACACCTTTTTCAGTTTTTTGCATATAACTCGTAAACGAAGCAAAATTTCGATATTATCTTGATTTTTTTTTTACCATCGAAATGGATTATTAAAAATTTTTGTTTCAATTTTTTAGATACC
Source organism: Dasysyrphus albostriatus (assembly GCA_946251815.1). Lineage (NCBI taxonomy): Eukaryota > Metazoa > Arthropoda > Insecta > Diptera > Syrphidae > Dasysyrphus > Dasysyrphus albostriatus. The sequence goes on along the minus strand of OX276337.1, from coordinate 41,734,460 downwards.
TAAATTTAAAAAAAAATCATTGCAAAAAGAAGTGAAAAATCAGATTTTCTTTTCTTTAAAATGACATATTCAGAAAATAATTCGGATAAAAATCGACTAAGCTGATTTTAGGTTTTCAAAGTAAAATATATGGCATTTATGGCTATTTTGAGAAATTTGTAAGATGATACGCTCAAATTTGGTGTATGATTCGTTCTTGACCATTAAAGTTAAAAATAATAGAGAAATTTCAATTTTTTGCAGAAGGGCTACCATCTTACTTTTCCCAAATTTAAAATAAGTTCCAAAATCAACAAACTTGCCCTTAAAAACCCGATTTTTGAATATATGTTAGCTAATTATACATTCTTAGACCTGAATGAAAAAACAGTGCCAGATGATTTTGGTTGTCAAAACTGAAATGTCTTATAATACTTGCTTTTAAAATTTTGAGCTCCAATAGCAATCACTTTCAGCCAAAAAACTCGCCTGGCACTATTTTTTTCATGTCAGGAAGGTTAAATTATCTTACAAATGTTTAAAAATTGGGTTTTTAAAAGCATGTTTGTTTTTTTGGCGATTATTTTAAATTTTGAAAAAAAAAAAAATAAATAAATGGCAACCCTTAAACTGGGAAAGAATTGACATTTCTCTATTATTTTTAACTTTAATGGTCAAGAATGAATCATACACCAAATTTGAGCGTATCATCTTACAAATTTCTCAAAATAGCCATTAAATGCCGTATATTTTACTTTGAAATCCTAAAATCAGCTTAGTTTGAGCAGCCCTACTCGGTCGATTTTTATTCAAAACTTTTTCTGAATATGTCATTTTAAAGAAAATTAAATCATATTTCTTTCATAAAAAAAAACAAAAAATGTGATTTCCCCTTTTTTTCAATGATTTTTTTTTTTAATTTAGGTAACTAAAAAATTAAAAAAAACATTTTTAATAATCCATTTCGATGGTAAATTGTATTTTCTACAAAAAAAAAATGTTCAAAATTATTTCCAAATTTTTGCTTTGCTTACGAGTTATATGCAAAAAACTGAAAAAGGTGTTTTTTGCACCCCCCTCTCCAAAATGCACCACCTAGTTTAAAAGCACTCCGTGGTTTTCTCATGTTCAATAACCCAATTATTGGTATTTACAATAAAAATCCATGAACGTCTTTGTTTATTATTGGCCTGATTTTAGGAAATAACCAATAGCCTATTTGTAGTTTAAAATATCTCTTAAAATTCTTGGTCATAATCTTTTCCAGTGAAAAGATAGTAGCCGTGTTTCGTTGGAAGCTATACACAGTCGGGCAAAAGCTTTTCAACAATTGGTTAATAAAGCTTTTTTTGTATAAGAATTGCATAGTTCCAAACTGTTCCAAAGCACTGTTCGCCTGTCACATTTGACTGCATTGGCAGCTGGTGATTGTTATTGCACTGCGTGTAAAATTTCAACTGGCTGCTGGCAACTTCTCAACAAAACACGGCAATTGTCGAAAAACTTTCAACTTTTGTTTGCAAAAAAATGTTTTTAACATTTATCTCGCCTTTTGTTGCTCTGAACGAAAAAATGATTACGTAGTTCTTTGAAGAGTACCTAATTTCCTGTATTTTTGTATATTCAGATCTTATGTGAAACAAAAACTGTCTCAAATACAGTGTAACCGAATTGCCAACATACAGAAAGTAGTTCCACAGGGGAGTTTATGATTTGTACGGTGATGCAAAAACATAACGAATTCTTGCAGAGGGACAAATATTTATATTTTCCAAGACAAATATTTTATTACTATAGAAAGGAAGTCAATCGCTTACTGTTTAGAGAGGCAAACAAAACTCTTAAAAAGACAACGGAAAAGCTTAAAATAATGTTTTATAGCTCGTTTGGGGAGAGTACGATAACTTAGGCGCTAAGTAACGATAAAGCGTTTTTTTGGAGAACAGTTCAATGGAAGTGTTTTTACTATACAAAAGGGGTCTTCCTCCCCCCGTTTAGGTGGGAGGTGCAATTTTTTTGAAAAAAATATTACAAATCGAAAAATATCAAAAAAGAAAAAAGAAAAGCGAGATATCACAAAAAGTGAACTTTGACCCAATAACTTGACTTAACAACCTACAGATGTTGTTAATAATTCATTTTGTAGATAATTTTATCCCCCAAAAAGTTTTAGTTGGACATTTAGTTGTAAAATGAAATTTGAAAGATTTATTTCATATAACAACAAAACTAATCTCTTTTCCAAGACGGTAGTTATTTCTTAACCTCAAAAATCATAAAGAGATAAAAAAAAAAATCCATCGAAAAATGCTATTTAAATTCCTAATTTGTCTAGGCTTAAAATGTATTTCAAAAACGGGTTTATGACTTCTTTTTCGAACTTGATTTTTAAATATTTTAATATTCTACTTATTCTTTCTTTCAGTATCTATTTAAGAGTATGATGTGATTCACATTCCCCAAAAATTGATAGCTTACAAGAAGGGAAAACTTACTTTCCATTTCTCTTTCACTGTTAGGTGTGTTTGCAACGTCTTGCAAATTTTTCCATACTTTCATTATTTATTGCCAAACCACAAAGGAAAACAAAAACAGTTTTGCGAATTTCAAGTTACCAAACAGGCATATTTTTTTGAAGATGCTATCAAAAGATTTCATAAGTATTTTTTTAGTAGAGGTTTTGTTAAATCAAACTAGCAAAAACAATACTGTTTCTAGTGACGGTAACCATCCCACTCTTTCAAATTTCTATTAACTTCTCATTTCAATGACAAATTTTAATCGCCAAAATGTAACACTTACTCCCAGACTATAACACACATGCGCTTAAAGTGAATGAAATTCAAAGAATTAGCGTCATATAAAATTCTTCCATGGTCCGCTTGATCACAGAATTTCGCAAGATCATCATTCCAATACTCGTTAATATGATGGTATCGAAGGTGCTGCTGATGTGTTTGTGGTATCTACCTACGTTAAAACGGAACGTTGCGTATTTTAAAGATAAATCCAAATGTTATGAAATTGTTTGTATCTGACTAACTATTGGATTCGTGTTTATTTTGAATGGCGGGGATAAAACAAAACCGAAAAAATTTATGTAACTCTGTTTGGCGGCGGCATTTAGTGATTTGGGATACTTCAAGAGTTAAGTTATATACTCTTAGCCAAGAGAAAAGATTTTTCTTACTTCTTCATTAATTCAGTGGAATCACCCGGCATCTTTATTGAAAGTCTACCGTAATTCAGTTTATTAATTTAATTGAAAAGAATGTTTGCCGATAAATTCATGTTAATAGTGGTATGTTTTGGGTTTTTCTTATTAAAACGTGTGCACTTGTAAATGATATAATAAATTGTTTAAAACTTGTTTTCGAAAAAAAAACAAAAACTTTAACCTAAGGGTCAATGAAGAAGTCAAAAGAAGTGAAATTGAGAGCTAAGCTGAGGCCAATGCTGTTGCTGATAACTTAATTATAACATTGTTCGTATTATTCAGTTGGGCTTGCTCTTTCAATGTGTAGCGTGTGATTGATTTTTTTGTGAAACCATTAGGTTTTTGTTGTGTACCTAACAATAAATTATCCCTATCAAAATTTATTGTGCTTCAGTGATATTTAGATATTAATAAAAATGTCTTCAAATAAACTCATGCATGTAACGGTATATATGTTTATTTAGTAAATACAAAATTATTAAAAACTATTTTTGTTTAAATTGTGCGTTTAAATAAATCACAAAGAGGATAGAAATTTTTAATAAAATGAAACATTGATAATTTGAGTGAAACACATTTCAGTACAAATAGAAACCTAAATTTTGTTTAAGATGCTTAATTCCTTTTTTTAAAATCTAACTAGGCCAGCAAATAATCTCAACTCCCGTATAGATTGTATCTAGTTGAATCTATTTTACATAATTATTAATAATACTTTTATGCATCTTAATGTTTGCCTCAACTTTTTGACCTGCAGATTGGCCAATATTTTTGTATAAATTAGATGTACAGACCAATGCATATTGTTATTCTGTATAAGTCAGGAACATGTTTTTTTCTATTTTTTTTTGTCTTTGTCATTTTGTTAATATTTAAGATAAAGAATAAATAATAAATAAGGCGAAACAAATAAAATACACGACTGAAAGTTGCTCTCGCGCTATTTCATGGCTATAGATTTCGAAGACTTTTTTACCGAGACAATGTGAAAAGTTAAAGTTTTGAAAATTGTGAAAAAGTAAAAGTATTTAAAATACAAAAAACACCCCTCAATAAAAATAATAATAATAAAAGCTTTGACTTTAATTGACAATGATACAGGATACAGTGATAGACACACAGAGACGTTACAATTAGTTGTTTTGTTCGCTGCGCCGGCCGCTTGTTCGACGGAAGCTCTTATGTTACTTAGAAAAAGCTGAACCCCTATCCTTAGGGCTTTTGTATAAAAAAACATACAGCTAGCAGTCCATATAACGGGTGATTTTTTAAGAGGTTTAGAACTTAAAAAAAAAAAACACAAAAAATTCAAAAAAATGAATGAAATATTTATTTGAATCGATAGTTTGAACCTTGCAATTTAATATTTAAAGATAATTTCATGCAAATGTTGACCGCCGCTGCGTCTCAGGTAGCCCATCCACTGAGTCCAATTTTGGCATACTCTTTCACACATATCGGCCGGTATCTCACGAATGAATTCATGGATGTTGGCTTCCAGTGCGTCAATCGAAGCGGGCTTGTCCCTATAGACATTAGCCTTGACATACCCCCACAACAAATAATCTAATGGTGTCAAATCGCACGATCTAGGTGGCCAATTGACCGGCCCGAAACGTGAAATTAACTGTTCACCAAACTCGCCTCGCAATTGCGCCATTGTTTCGCGTGCTGTGTGGCATGTGGCACCGTCTTGTTGAAACCACATATCATGCAAGTCAAGAACTTCCATTTCGGGCAAAAAAAAGTTTGTTATCATCGCTCGGTAGCGTTCACCATTGACAGTAACGCTGCGATTCGCATCATCTTTGAAGAAATATGGCCCAATAATGCCGCCGGCCCATAAACCGCACCAAACAGTGGCTTTTTCGGGATGCATTGGTAGCTGTTGCAATGCTTCTGGCTGATCTTCACTCCAAATGCGGCAATTATGCTTATTTACGTACCCATTCAACCAAAAATGAGCCTCATCGCTGAACACAATTTTTCGATAAAAAAGCGGATCCTCGGCCAGCTTTCCAAGAGTCCATTCACCAAAAATTCGGCGTTGTGGTAGGTCGGCTGGCTTTAGTTCTTGCACCAGCTGTATCTTAAAAGGCTTTACGCCCAAATCCTTCCGCAAAATTTTCCACGTAGTGCTGTAACAAAGGCCTAACTGCTGGGAACGGCGCCGAATCGACATTTCGCGGTCTTCTGTCACACTAGCTGATACGGCCGCAATATTTTCTTCACTACACACAGTACGTAAACGTGTTGGTGGTTTAATGTCCAACAAAGTAAATTTGGTGCGAAATTTGGTCACAATCTTCCGAATAGACTGCTCAGAAGGTCGAGAATGCCGACCATAAAATGGAAGCAGCGCGCGATGAACATTTCGAACCGAGCACGAATTTTGATAGTAAAATTCAATAATTTGCAAGCGTTGTTCATTTGTAAGACGATCCATGGTTAAATTGCAAACCAAACTGAAGCTGTTTGACAGTGACACAAGGTACTAAACACACGTCAGCTGTCAAAACCAGTGTTGCCAAAACCAAACCAGCTAAAAAATCACCCTTTATAATAAGTCAAAAGTTTTATGTAAGTGTAAAATTTGCAAATTTGACTTTATTTATGAGTTATACCAAAATAAAAGCGGCCATTCCCAAAATTAATCGGAATAAAAAGCTTTTTTTAAGAATATCTTAAATTTTTAATGAAACACTGGAGTATACTATACGTTGTCTATATTTTGTCCGACATTTCAAATAAATCTCACTGTTCGTAGAAACTCAATAAAGTTCAATTGCAATCAGATAAAACTGCCAAAACGAGCCTTCAACTTAAATCAGAGGTAGACAATCTTCTCACACTCTTTTTTACAAAGTTAAACTATTGCAAAACTTTTGGAAATCTATTTTTTTATTTATGTCAAAGCAATATTTTTGAAGTCAATAATGATTCATGAAAATTTATAAATTGACAAATGCAGAAATCGAATTGGAGAATTTATATATATTTACACTATAGCTATCCATCCATAAAGATCCTTCGATACAAATATTTTATAAAGAAACAAGGATAATCTAACAGCTGGCAGCATAGTTTTGGGTTTTTGAACCCATAAACAAAAACTGAGTATGAGGGTCTATAGGTGCTTGGTGATATAGGTGCATAGGTGACATTGAACACAAAGGCCTAGCAGGAATTTTTTTGCTCCCGTGTTGGGGACGATGGATTTAAAATAGCGGTTTTCAGAACATTGTGTTAAGGCAACATAATGCACTTCAATTAATTTATAAATAATAAAGAATAATGCTCTGTTATTTTCTTTAAGTCCACTATTTATCTACCGATTCGAAGAATAAAACTCATGATATGATATTTAGAAGCGAAAAAAAGTCTCAAAAATAAAGGCTATATTATTTTGGAGACTTTTCTATGTAGATCTTTGATTTTTTTAATTCTCCAAATACCTCTTGATATCGTTCACCTCAAAAGTTTGTATCTTGAGTCCTATATTGGATTGTAAAAATTAAACTTTGTGGACTTAAAGAAAATGGCAGAGCATCATTTTTAATGAATGAATTCAAGTACATGCGGCCCTAGTCCAAAAAACGCTATTCACAACTCCTCGTTCCTAACACGGGCAACAAAATAATCTTGCCAGACTTTTGTATTCGATGTCAAGATGCATTCACCTACTACAGACCTTCATACTCATTTTTTGGTTATGTGCTCAAATCAAAAATATGCTGCCAGCTCAAAGTCTACGACGAAAGCTTACCTTTCAGCACCTGAAGAAAGCTGGTCTTTAATGTTGTATTATTTGTTCTTATTGTAGTGAAAAAACTTACGAATTTATTCTTTAGATATAATAAACCTCGATGAAGGTGTGCCAAGTTAAATATATGAAGACGAGGTGTTGACTGAGAAAAAAATTAGAACTTCGCCAACCAGAACCATCAAAAAAAGGATAATTTGAATAAGAACTTAAAAAAGAAACAATTGTGAATTAGATGTACACTATACACCACATTAAAAAAAAACAAGAAATAGGCTCTTCTTTTCAGATGGTGGAGAATTAAGTCAAGTTTCCATTTTTAAAGAAATATAACTTTTAGAAAACTGCATGTTATACAATTTTGTAGCGCATTTTCGTTTACAAAAATGGTTTAAATTAAAATTAAGACTGAGTCCCCCTCCCCCAAAAACATTTCTGCATTCCTTTCTGGCTACACTCTTCTAAATTTACAACATCCTATGCGAAGCACCTACACCTTGTTTAGGCCTAATGGTGTTGAGCTTAATAACAATCAACCTTTTATTCAATTTTAGATCTTATTGTGCTGCCTGCTCTACAAAATCCATAGGTCAGAAGCGGTCGTTTATCGACTCATAACTGAAACCCTTCAAAATAACATTGCTGGAGAGCCCATCACCCACGAAAGGACAAACTGGGACTTTGATCCAGAAATAAGCAAAGCTCGTCGGGCTCTATTTTATGAGGTAAAATAAAAAAACCTGTAAGTTACTTGTTTTTATATTTCAACACATTTTTTTTTCATTATAACAGAAAAATGGTTACCGGGCATCGAAATTCATCGAAAGCATTGGTGTAGGCATCGACGGCAAAGAGCAAGAACGCAGAGAAGAACAACAAATTCGTGATATTGGAAAACTTAATGGAGAGCACTACCGGAATTTTTCCTGAATTTATTGAAACTACGTCGAATCAATTTAAACTAATTTACAAATTATCACTCGAAATAAATCATCCACATTAAGAGCATATTTGTATTTAATTGCGTGTATAGGATTATGTCATTTTTTTTTAAGTTTAATTATAGCCTAAGGGAAAAAGTCCTTTTTAATTACATCATTATGTGAAATAATTGTGGGAAACTTTTTTTATTTTACTCTAAATTTCCTTGCATTATTCAACATAATACTCAAAGTAATTGAGGTAATTTTATACATGGCATTACTGTTTATTCCCCTCTCCAAAATCCCCTTTTTATACGTATGTAGACATTTCACTATAGAGCTTAAGCATAATCATTATACATTTGCAACAATTTACATCCCTTTTCTCATAACTTGAAGTTTTTAATTTTTGCCATTCTGATCAAGGTAATTAACGTTGATGAAGTAAAAATTAAACGATTATAATTGTTCTTTCCTTTTTATTTTGTTGATGGAAAATATTGTTGTTGTTTTTTTTTTCTGTAGATAAAAAAATCTGTAGTCGTGTTTTCTCCGTCGTCCTTGTTGAAATATAGAGTAGGTATAGTGCAGTGAGCAAAGTTGTTCAATGTACACTTCTCGTCACTTGATTGAAGTCACAGGTCCTTTAATTATTTTTTTTTTAAAACAGAGTTATTTGAAATGCGTTGTTAATAATAAACTTATTAGGCTACTTAGTATGTAGTAAAACAAAAATCTTATTTCCCATTACATGTTTATGTAGTGTAGATTTATAATTAAAAAAATATATAAATACATTCCAAAATCATTTTGGACTTAATTCAACTATGAACTAAATTACATTAATCTTCCTTTCATATGGCACCTTAATTAACAAAAAAAAGATTTGTGCCATTAATCAGGTGATGCTGAGTGTACAACTTCTGTTTATGAGACAATCTGCAATGAAATAAGCTCTAGCTAAAATGAAAACCCTCTAATCAAATGTGCATACAAGAGAAGATGGGTTGTGTTGTATAATGTATATACATATAGCTTTGCATTGGCTGGCGCACTTATAAATCCTTCAAGATGCTTTTTTTTTTTCTTCAGTGTATTTAGTTAGTTTGTTGTGTAGTTTGATGCGATGCGCGTGTATAGGTTGGCTTATTATAGCAGACGACAAGTTATATGCACAATTAGATGAGATTATTATTGTCATCTGCTTAACAACTACAATAATTCTATCTACATTTTGTGTGTGTAGTCATTCATTTATGAGAAAATCATTATCCTGTACTCAGTCCTTCTTAAGCAATCATAAATCATTATGCGAATTGTTCTGTTTAACATATTTATGAGTATCTAGTGTACCTATGTACGAGTATGTGGATGTTGTATCAAAGAAGCTTTGTATTTGGAACATTTAAAAATATAACTAAAGTTAAGTTATAAGAAACATTTTCCAAGTTCTTTTTGTAGAGATATTTAAGGCGTTTTTTATTGGTAAGACGAAAAATGTGGGTCTCATAATTCTGTCTGTCTTTCTGTCTGTCCATTCAGTGACAGCCTAAACGAAAACTGCGGCATCGATTTTCTTAAAACTTAGTACATAGTGGTCCTTTTATTTTTCTTTTTTAGTTTTAGTAACAAAAACCTAGCATACAATTCTATAGTGTTTGGGAGGAACATAATAACTTTATTTTTAAATGAAATGAAAATAAAAATGTTTTAAAAAATATATTTTGTATTTATGTAATTTATTTAGCTTTAAATTATATCACAACATTAAATTATAAAAGCGACGCGTTTCGGATTTTCAATCCATCTTCATCCATTTTTATTTTTAAATTTGCGTCTTTTCGTCCACTTTACACTGAGCTAGAGCCTAGATAAATTTACCGATTTTCTTCAAAATTGAAATACATATATATATAAACATAATTATCGAAGAAACATATTTTAAATTTGAAGAAAATCGGTTTTTCTGTTTAGGTTCTAGCTTGATCTAAAGTGGACGTAAGGACGTAAGTTTTAAAATGCAGTTATTATATTTTTGCTCTCAAACACCATTTATTTTTTTTTTTTTTTTAATTTTACAAAATCTTATTTTTCCCACAAACAGTTTCACAACTTTTCTTAAAAAATTTAATAACAATCTTTCAGTAAAGGCTGCCTTTGGACGGGAAAGGATTTAAAAAAATAGTTATTCATGTTTCCTCACAAGGAACCATTTTTTTATATTCGATTTTTTTCAAAACGGTAATTTTGATTACAATCATTTTTTTTACAGAAGTCTAAGAAAAACAAATGTAGTTTTTCTTACCGAAATTAAAAAAAAATAAAAAAAAATATTAATTGTTTTTTTTTTTGAAAATTACATGGTCGATTTTTATAAAAACTCAGTATTTGATAATTTTTGTATACTTTCAGAAAATTTTTTGATTTATGAAAAATAACGGTATCCTCCATACAAATGTTAAAAAACCACAAGGGAAAACAAATTTTTTTTTTTAAAAACGATTCTTTCGGTATTTATTAAATTTATTATTTAAAAAAAATTTTCAATTTTTTTTTTGAAAATTCGATATCTCAAAAACGGGTTGACAATTTTGTATGTGTAGGCGCATTAATAAATATTTACTATTCGCAACCAAAAAATTTTCCTTGAAAATATTTTAAGAATTTAATACATACCTAAAAACTTACTTTTGTTATTTATATTAATAATTTGAAGAAAACCGCTCCAACGATCTAAATTTTTTTTCCATATACAATCATATTCATCTTAAACTCTCAAAAAAGTAATTTTAGCTAATTAAAATGCAGTGGTTGTCTAGTATAACGAATTTTATAATCAGTAGCGTACGTAGATGGGGAAGGGCCCTGTGGCAGAAAACAAAATGGGGCCGCTTAGCAGAAATGGAAACGGAATAGTTTTATAATATTATAGGTATTTGCTTAAAAACAAATTAAAACTGACAAATGGAAACAAGTTATAGAAAGAAACAATAACAAAAACACGAATAAAACTTAAATGTCACTTCTTTACACAGAAGTAAGACGTGTTTTGACGTGTGGTTTTCAATCTGGTAATACTTTTTTGGGAGTTGGTCTTTTTGACAGTTCTTACTTGATTTATGCTTAGTTTGGTGTGCCATTTCATAATGAACAGACTTACTCCCGAACAACGTTTGCAAATCTAATAAATTTATTACTAAAATAATGGTTCTGTACGCTCGACGCATCGCGACAATCAATTTATTGAATGAAACCTTTAGTAAAGGCATTATCTCGCGTCGTGGGGCTCTCTGAAGTCGCTTGTCTACGCAAATAAGCACTCGACGATTGACGCTTTTGAAGAGAATATTCGGCTCTTTATTGCTGACATACAATTGCTGCAACAAATGGTCGAAAATTGGGCCTCTCGGATGGAATTTATTTAGGCCAGCCGCGGTGGCTACTTGCTTGAAATCATTTTTAAAACACAATGGCAAACCATTATTCTTATAATAAAGCTCAATTCTTGGCCGTAACATTAATTTATAAGCCTTTTATTTATTCTTGAAATCCACACGTCTAAAAAAACACCTTTTATGACAAAATTACCTTCCAAATGTTAAAAAACCTTTGAGGAAAATATTTTTTTACTCAGAAACAGCTCCTATTATTATGATAAAATTTATTTGATATGTTCAAATGACTACCTTCAGATATCGGGGAAGGGTGCGAAAAGTATGACCATGTCTATTGTGTTTCCCTAAAAAAGTTACAGAGGATGCCAATAGTCTTTTTTTTCCATGCCACATTCTATATTTTTATTGCACACTTAATCCAACTGAGCATGTGCTTATATATTCAATTAAGTAGCCCAATTTTTTTTTTGTAAAAAAACCAATCGGATTAAAATTAAACAATTTTTATATGAAAACAAAATATTGGAAACAAAAATCACAAGGAGCAAACAGTGAGACATTTTCAAAATTCGAACTGTATGTGTGACTTAAATTTACGAAATATTGCCTACTCTTTTACTTGCATTCAATGTACATCAGGAACGAAAAGCAAATATTGATTCTAAAACTTGGAAATAGAAGGTCACTTTTTGCTTCTGATTTTATTTATATGTATGTTTAAACAATTAAAGAACTTAGATTCATTTGAGTGCTATAATGCGAATGGTTCATGTCTCCCTTTTGGTCCAGTCACCTGTTTTCCCCTATATTGTATGACAAATGAAGGAAATCATGGGGATAAATTAACAGGTATATTTTCGACCAAAAATAGTTCAAATAAAACTCAAGCTGGCATTCCATAACTCCAAAGTATTTTCCTGTCATATGTCAATACATTTTAAACATGTATTCATTATAAAAAAAAAATCATAATATGAAATTCCTTGAATAAATGCACTATTTTGTAATTTATCAAGTGGCACAAATGCATATCCCTTGTTACATTACATTTCATTCTTCAAGATCCATTACACGAATAGAACAAATCCATCATCAGTAAAATAACAAAAAAAAAAAAAACGTAATTGTGAACCCCATTATTATATTTAAACTTGTTTTCTCTTATCAAGTAAGCCTTAAACAAAAAGAATCATTCAGTTCACTTGATATGACTTCTTCGATTGAGGTAGATTTCTTCTATATTCCAACCTCACCGTTAGTGCCACCCAACCCCATCACCATTTCCAACCCACTAATAATATTTTGCATTAAACCACAGTTACATTTCATCTCGGGATGAATTTTATCCTTATAACAAGAATGATGGTGCACCTATACCTAAATACTTTTTTTCTTAACGGAACTCAGCGCTATTTCCTGAAAATGTCAAGGATTCATTTCGATTTAATGCATTTCCGTTGCCTTAATAATAATGAATTCCATTCAACCTTGTAGGTATATAAAAATGCGGTTTGTTAATCGGGTTCGGATTAATGTATAGAATTGCATATAGGGAAATTTATGCAGAATATTTTCTTATTCCAAAGATTTTTATAATAATTTATTGTTCTATGTTATTTAATGGAAGCCAGAGTTCCATGTTGAAGTACTTGTTGATAAAATTTCATTTAAGTGAGCTTTTAAGGATAAGAGTAATGAGGATTTAATGCATTTTATTTTTGACATACGGTCATATTTTTGTGTGGGCACAATTTTATAACGTTTTCAGAGTAAGAAGGTACTGATGCTGATATGTAATCAGTGGCTGCAGTCGTTTCCTAAAATTATTTTCATTGCAAAATACAATACAAAACGGTCTATCAATTTTTGAATTTTTTAAACCAATTGATGAATCAAAGGATGATCCTTAAATCATTAACTCTTTTTATAATCGCTATATTTCTATGTGTAAAGTTGAAAGAGAAATGGACAAAAAAAATTTGGGGCTAAAAAATGCACCTACAATTTAGCTGTTTTCTTCCAAGCCCTAGGAAAAGTGTAAAAAACATACAAGATTGGGGCTGAATATTTGGCATTTTTTCAATTGGATGAATAAACAAGGATGAGAATAAGCAATTTGAATATACGTAGACTCCTTTTATCGAAGCTTTGAAATAAGTGGACCAAAACATTCAAAGTTGGGGCTAAATAATAAACTCCTAAGGTGGGGTTTTCCAAGCCCCAATGGATACAAAAAAAATAAGACTAGGGCTGACATATTACAAAAATTACGAAACAACGAGGTTGGGGCTAGAAAATTTGTTTTCTCAATTTTCAAGGATATGATAAAATAATTAATAAAAGCAGTCATACATTTTTAAAGAAAATCGAAAATAAATGAAATGCCCGACTGGGTCACACGTATTGCTCCAATACTCAAGATGCTGAGGGTACAAGAAAATTATATGTAAATATATGGAAATGGAGAGAAAAATTTTTAAAAGCATAAAATTTGATATTTAAAATAGCTAAAACAACTTCTTTGAGAGCTTAAGATGACAAAAAGAACACCATTTTAATTCTCGATTGAATATGATTTTATAAAAAAAAGATTCAAATCGTTGGAGGAGTTTTTTTAAAAAAATATTTTTTGTATATTAAATTCTCAAAACGTTTTTAAGGAAAACTTTTCGTATGCAAATCTTAAGTATTTACTTACGTGTATATAAAAATAAAATGTCAAAAAAAATTTAAACCGTTTTTGAGATGTCAAATTATCAAAAATGAAACTTTTATTTTTTAAAATTCAAAAACTGTTTTTGAAAATATTGAAATACAATATTTTTCAATCTTATTTGTCTTTTGTATAGGTATATAAAAATAATGAGAAAATTAAAAATTAAAAAAAAAAACGTATTATGAGAGGTACTATTAATAGTTGCTATATGTCAATTTTCAAATTTCAAATTTAAAAAGAAATTTTTTTTTAACATTTGCATCGAAGGTACCATTATTTTTCATAAAAATAAATTTTTATAGAGCACAAAAAACTGTGGAAACCAAGTTTAAAAAAAATGTTGAACATTTCGATAAAATATTTTTCTGAAAATTCTGGTAAAAACAATCTATTTGTATCGTTTAGAAGCTTCTGTATAAAAAAAATTATTCGAATCAGAAATACCAATTTGAATAACATCAAAAAAACGGTTCTTTGGGAGGTACCATTCATAACCTTTTTTTGAAAAATGGTTAGCCATCCAAAGGAAAAAAAACTATTTTTTTTAATTTTCTCAAAGAAAAGTAGTGAAGCCATTTTTGAGTAAAATAAGATTTTGTAAAACTGCTTATAAGAAAAAAAATCAATAAAATGTGTAGGCAGAATCATCAAAAACCACTTTGTACCAAGTTTAAGGAAAATTGATCTGGCCGTTTAAGCAGACAGTCCAACTGACAGACAGAAATACGAGACCAACTTTTCTCGTCTTCCCTATCATCGTAGTAACAACTCTGATCAAAATCTAGAGTTCAATTTTTTTTAACTAATGCATAACTTGCCACTTATATTACAAATACCCAAATAAAATGTACGACTGGATCTTGGAACTTAAGAACTTTTAAAAAATGCAAGTAATAATAGAATAGTTCAAGAAATCGTTCTTTAATTAGAGCTCAAAAGCAAATATGCAATTTGAAATTTAAATTCAAAAGTTCAAAATTTGAAGAAAAACACTTCAGTGCAGTGGCTTTGGTTGTAGATTCAGATACAAACCGACAGACAGACAGAATTCTGCCACCCTTTTTTTTCGTGTTTTCTAGCATCGTAATGTCATTTTTCGTAATTTTGTTTGCACGAATCCCAAGGCTCTGGACCTTTGGCACCTCATATATGAGAAATGCCAAATAATTGGTCAGAAAAGGTCAACTAGTCCTAGAAATTGGTCAACCCTTGATAACTAGTAAAAATCGTTTACCAGCTTAAAGATCTCTTGATCTACTTATATAAAAGGTCAGCAAGTTTTAATAAATTGGTCTGTTATAGATTTTTTTTTGTGTAATTTTAAAAATATTCAAGATCATATCGATTTTGGCCACCTCATTTATGGAAAAGTTGCAAAAATTAGATACCATCTGAAGGATCTCTAGATCTGTATATAAAAAGTCAGCTAGTTTTAATAACTGGTCAGCCATGGATTTTTAAAAAATTAATTTATAAATTTCGGTTTAAGGACATTGCCCCTCATTTATGGGAAATTTGGAAAAAATGAATACGACCTGAAGGGCCCTAAGATCTATATATAATAGGTCAGCTAGTTTCAGTAATTGGTCAGCTTTATATTCTTTTTTACTATTTTTTAAAGTTTTTTTTTCAAGGTCACGAACGTTTTTTGGCATAAGGATTAAAATTCATAACAAAAAATCTATGGCTGACCAATTACTGAAACTACCTGACCTTTTATATAAAATAGGAGATCTTTAAGATGGTAAGAAATTTTTGTAAATTTCCCATAAATGAGATTCCAAAAATCGCAATGACCTTGATTTTTTTTTTAATTCAGAAAAAAGTTGACCTTTTATAACCGTGTAGTGGCCTTTAAAATGGCATACTTAGTTTTTTGGAATGACCCAAATGAGGTGCCAAATTTTTTTTTGTGACCTTGAAACGAATTTTTAAAATTCAAAAAAAAAAAAAGGTATCGCTGACCAATTACAGAGAATATATGACCTTTTACCAAGATCTAGAGATTTGTCAGTTGATATACTTTTTTTGTAAATTTTCCATAAATAAGTTGCCAAAAATCGCCTGTGACTTTGAGTGACCTTGAGAAACTTTAAGCTTTTTTACTAGTTATCTAGGGGTGCCCAATCTCTAGGACTAGTTGATCTTATCTGACCAATTACTGATTAATTAGATGGAATTCTCAAATATCAAATTTCCCATATATAGCCGAATCCAAAATTTGCCCTATAGTACTCGTACCTAGTACCTGCATGCATAAGTTATCGCAAGTAAAAATAGGTCCTTCAGAGGTGTATACTATTAATAACTCTTTCTATTTCTTGGGCTAGCATTTATTAAAAGTAATTTATGGAATTTTATTTAAGAAAAGTGGTAGAGCAGGTATTTAGAAAAAAAAAGATTAAGAAAAATTGTTAAAACAATTTTGTTTCTAAAAATAAAATAAAAAAACTTTGGCGGAAATTATAAAAAAACGCTTTTCATCAATTTTGAAAAAAAAAAAAATCAACCCAGCTCAACGAACAGACAGACGGGCAGAATTGTGAGTCCAGCTTTTTTCGGTTTCCCTATCATCACAGTACCAACTTTGATGAAAATTCTTAGTCCGAACCTATGTATGTATACAATTTAGGGTGGTATGGATGGACATCAAAAAATTTCTTAAATTTTTTCAGATTTTTTTCACCATCCTGGTCACCCTATTTTTACTTTAAAATACAAATTATGGGGTTAGAATGATTCTTTTAAAGCAAACTGAGGATATATATTAGATTAAGACTAGAAAAAAATTGTATCGGAGAGGGTTTTATTTCTCCCCGTTTAAGTGAAAAAAGATTGTTTACAAAATGGGAACACCTCCATGCCACACCTTAGCTTTTTCTTAAGCCACGATTTCATTCTATAATATGTTAAGTTTTTATTTTAAATAGTTTTTGAAAACATAATTTTAATCTAACAAATTATAATTTTTTTTAAATTTTTAAGTTTGATTTTTTTTTCAAAAACTATATACAATACAAATTTTATTTAGAAAGCATATTAAAGAATGGATTTGTGGCTCAAAGAAAAGTTATAACGTGGCATTGCAAGTGTTTCCGTTTTTTTAAATAATTTTGTTCTGTTTTGAGGCAAATCTCTAGAAAATTACCTCTCCCACCTGAACGGGAAGAAATAGACCATCCCCCTATACATTTTTTTTCTCGTCTAAATTGATCTATACACTTCGATTGTTTTTCCTGGTATAAGAATAACCTTAACCCCATAATTAGTACCTTAATGTGAAAATAGGGTGACCAAGGGGGGTGAAACAAAAATCTGAAAAAAATTGAAAAAGGTTGTTTTTCAATGTTTTGAATCGAATGAGGACTATTCAAAACTATGTCCACTTTAAGGACCACTCTATTATACATTTGTTCAGTTTATATTTCAGGAGCGCTCACTGAGCTGACGGAGAAAGATTTTTTTCCTAAGCTTTTGACAACCAAACTGGGGAAATTCTCTGAGCGCTCAAAAATATAAACTGGACAATTATAACGCAAGTAAAAGTAAAAAAATTAGCACCGAAAAGTATGCTTAGAAATACTATTGTCTTCTCAATTCAACAAAATAGCTGACCCTGAAGATGAGGAAATACAAACCTAAAAATACTATAAAGTCATTCTATATAAAAGACGAAAACAATAGGCACTTGCTCTAAAAAGCAAATGAAATTAATTGTGAATTTTAAAAGTTGCTATAGAAGGTATCAAGAAACGTGAACGTTCGACAAAACGTTGTTAAGAAACCGATTGAAGAAAAATGACACATTTAAAAAGTAGCGGTTTCAAATATGTAAATTCTTTCTAATTCCAGGCAACAACTTCAAACTGCTTTTATACAATTTGACATTGTAATAAAAAACGACTTTGTCAACATTTACTTCGAATAAAATTAATTATTTTCCCATCTACCTTACAACATATTACCTGACACAACATATAGATATAAAAAGAGAAACGTAACTACTTCTTAAAAAAACCAAATCCACCAGTAAGCTGCCGAAAGAAAAATTCGCCTTGAACTCTCACCCAGCATCAGGCCAACATTATACAATAACAAAAAAAAAAGAAGAAACATTAAGCCCCTTTTTTGCACCCACTCCCTTATTTGATAGTGAAAATGATATACTTAACATTTTTCTATGTCAACAACCCTCGAATAAGCTGCGAAGTTTTTTCAAGGTGCCCCAAAGAAAACCACTTTTTCGCACCCCCAAAACCCAAACCAACACTGGTTGGCAACATTTTTATATTAAGTTATCCCCCTGGCCTGAAAGCTCATATATACACACATTCATTCGAGTCCCCTTTGCTCTGCCTTTTGTGATCCTTTTGCAAACTTTGGAAGAAGGTAGGTATTATAAGGGTGATTTAGGTTTTCGTAAAAAAAAATGAAGTCCTGCAATGTTAGCTTTATTCAACAATTACTCTTAGCTTAAATATAAATCGACTTTCAGCACGGAATGGGCTCCAAATTTGAAAATGCAGGAATCGAGAACGGTGGCCGGAGCGCGGTTGCATTAAGAAAAGGTTATTTTCCACGATGACCGGATCGCAGAACTTAAATTTCCATAACCCCAGAATCTATCCTTGTCTTAAGCGCAATTCCGTGCAACCAGCTCGTGTACTTTAATTTATTTAATTTTTTTTCAACTTCGATGGTACGAGTATATTTTCATTTGGGGTTAAATATCTAATGAAAAATAATACAAGTAAAGCAGAAAAAATAACGAAGGATCAGACCCGGTATTTTTTTTGGGTGATGCACAAATAGCAAACGGAACATCAAGTTTTACTCTTGAGGAATCTTAAAAAGCAAAGAGCGGATAAAGAATTGACTTTAGCAAATTTTTAATAAAATACGACATTGAAGTGGAGAATTTCATTAAAAGCGTATTCCACTGTTTGGTTTGTTCGTTCATTCGTCCTCGGAGTCATTGGCATCATCGTCGTTGTCGTCGTAGTCGTCCTTGTCTATTTGCTAAGGATTCTGATTTGTGACGTTTTTTTTTTTCGTTGGGGGTGGAAAAACTACCTATCTATACAGCCCTCAACGCTACCACCGCCGCCGCCACAGTTGAACCATTATCTTACGGAGCCATTTTTTTTGGCTCTTGGCAGAGCTTGGGGTGTCGTGGACCTTTTTTCAAAGTCTCTAAGTTGCTGCATTGTATGTGTATATGTATTGATAGAGCTTCGGTAAAGAGAGATTTTTATAGTGCTTGTTATATTGGGTCGATAGCACACCTTTTAACTTCCTGAATAAAAAGGGATGAAAGTGATGTGGGTGGCAGACAACGAGGAGAGGACGATTTATACCATGACAAAAAAAGAGGGACTCGGGAGATGAGAGCTACAGAGGAGGGTGGTATGCCAACGCAAACACAATCAAATTCAATAAATTCGGTTTTTATTGGAGTGAATTTGGTTTTTAAGCGCAATTCTGTTTGTTTACGTAGGAAGTCAAAGCGATGTGCACGTTTAAATGATATCCTTGAGGCTCGTTGGCGAAATAACTACCTACCTATAAGGGTATTTTTTTTTGGTACAATTTTTTGCTATTGCAAAGTGGTTATCAAGGGAGCTAAAGGGGGATGGTAAAGGTGTCATTTTTGATTGTACCATTTATGTCTAGTTGGTGGCTTAACTTTATTTTATCAAAAGATTTCGTATGAAATTGATTTTTGTAACATCAAAAAAGGGTTGAAATGAAACTATAAATGGAAATATGAGTTTTGATTTGCTCATCACATGCAATGCCTTGAGGTATATACATAGAAACTATTCCAAGCATTTTAAAACGGTTGATTCTAAGATACACACTCTCTGGCTGGATTTGAAAAGGCTGAATTTTTCGGAAGTTATTGACGTCTTTTATGAAACAAAAATATATTTTTATTTAAACAATATTTAATAATTTTTTTCAAGCGGAATTCGGTTTAAGTTAGACGACTAGAAATAGTTGATGATAAGGCCCGTGAAAGAAGAAGCTTACCCTTCTTGAATCGGTATCCATTGACTAAAAATCCCCTAGAAGGGATACAACAACTGATGAGCCCAACGGTTGTTTATTGTGAAACGCATTATATGAAGTTATTAACACATTAATCTTTTTTCATACTGGATTTACTGATTGTAAGCACCTAGTGATTATATAAAAAATGTTGATAAATTAGTAATTTTATGCAGGTACATATATAGATTTATGTCAACCATATGATGCGTGTCGTTGTATTATCAAATTATAAATTTGTTAAAAATTTAAATTTACCACGTTCATCGGTGTAGAACACAAATTATTTAAAATTTTAAAATTCTGAAAATATGGAAAATAGATGAAATAAAATGCATGACTTGGTCGAACGAGCTTGCTCTTATGTTCAATAAGGTGCTGAGGGTTAAGCATAGAGTACCTATATTATCTGGAGTCGCGACTCGTACCCCTCTTGCCTAAAACACCCGCAAATTTTATTTGAGCACATTAAGAGAAAACTCTCTTAAATTCCCTGTCCGTGAATACGGGTGATAGCTCTAAATGTGACGTTTTCAATTTTTCTATTCAATTTTTTGTTGTTTTCGGTCTAATGAGCCAAAATCCATTAAGTTATCATTGTATTGGTGAGGTTCCATTTAAAATGCATTGGGCAGCTAACACATGCTCAGCCATGTGGAGGAAATACTCACAATGGAGTTTGTAGGGTGAAAGAGAAAAAGCCCTGAAGTCGGTTCTCTAGATAATATAGGTACTCTATGACCAATACAATGATAACTTAATGGATTTTGGCTCATTAGACTGAAAACAACAAAAAATTGTATCGAAAAATTGAAAACGTCACATTTAGAGCTATCACCCGTATTCACGGACAGGGAATTTAAGAGAGTTTTCTCTTAATGTGCTTAAATAAAATTTGCGGGTGTTTTAGGCAAGAGGGGTACGAGTCGCGACTCTAGGCAATATAGGTGCTCTATGGTTGAGAGTTTGAGATGAAAAACAAGAACGCCATATTAATTCTTCATTGAATATGTTTCTATGGACAAAAAAAAATTAAATCGTTCAGGTTATTTTCAAAAATATTTTTTAAGAGTTTATAAAAAAAACTCTTAAAACATTTTTAAAGAAAAATCGAAAATATCGAATTTTCAAAAAAAATGTTGAAACTGATGCAACTAATTTTAGCCTACAGAAAAAGTTTGATAAGAATCGATGAAGCCGTTTTTAAGAAAATAAATATTTTCCTAAACGGTTTTTTAACATTTGTATGGAAGGTACCGTTATTTTTTCATAGAAGTAAAATTATTTCATAAAATACTTTAGAAAGTGTTAAAAACCTTTAAGTACAGAGTGTTATAAAAATCGATTACATAGTTTTCAAAATATTTGATTTTCAAAAAAAAATTTAAAACATTTTTCTTAAAAATCCAAAAAATATTTTTTTTAATTTTAAGTACACAAAAATATTTATAGCTTTTGAAAACCTCTGTAAAAATATTGAAATCAGTCATAGCCATTATTAACCATTTTTTGAAAAATAGTTTTCCTCTCAAAGGGAGCCTTTACTGAAAGTAATTTATTTAATTTTTTTAAGAAAAGCTATCGAGCCATTTATGAGAAAAATACGACGCTGCCTTAGATTTCATAGAACACCAGAGTCGGAGTACAAACACTATTATTCCAACCTAGTTCTATACAACGGTGCCAACATAAACAGGAAAAATAATTTCTTGCTGAAGCTTATTCGGGGTCTCATTGCAAGAGCGATGTAATCGACCAATTGCTTAATTTTTGGGGTTTATTAACCCAATAACGAATACTACGAGAGTGTGCGTCCAAGCGACTTAATTCCACCCGATGAATTCCTCGGTGATTCCGCTTATCTTCCACGTCAGCCGTAGGACTGTAGACAAGCTGTTCCTCTATAGTCGAGACGTCCTTGCACAAGATGGAGCCGAGCACTTTTGGTTCAGTAGGACTGTGCCCGATCGGGAACGAAGAGATAGGGTAAAACAGGAGAACCCGTTCTGGTGGTTGAAACATGAGAATGAAGTTAGTTCCTTCGGATAACTAAAAGTTGACCATTGCTTTTTTCTGTCATGGCCGACTTACATAGTTTTCAGTAGTTAGTTTTAAGCAGGGACAGGGTGGCACCAAAAAAGAAATTTAAAAAAAAAATTAAAACACTCAAAAACACAAAAAAAAATTATAAAACATACAAAACACAAACAAAAATATAAAGCCAAAAAAAAATATAAATACCGAAATACCGAATGCTTGCTGTGGCTGTTCTAGTTTGTAGGTGGTGTGTAAGTAGTCTGTAAGTAAATATAAATGGTTTTAAGTAGCCATAAGTAATTTTAATTAGCTTTAATTTAGTTTTATGTAGTTTGTAAGATTTATATAAAACCAAAACTAAAAGACACCGATATCGAGTTTTTTTTGTAAATTCTTCTCGGTGAAAAAAAAACGTTCTGGATTTTAGTATTAAGATTGTTTTTGGGCTGAAAGGCATTAAATTATTTTAGTTTGACTTACAGTCCCCGATTGGGGTGAGTAAGTTAGTTATAAGATATTGATAAGCAGGCTAGTTTTGATGAATTTTTGTCTAGCTTTAATATACTCGTAGTTTTAAGAAAATGGAACAATAAAAATGAATTTAAAAAAAGAAGAAAAATATGATTATGTATACGATTGCTAAAAAAAAAATTGTATGACAGATACCGTTATTTTCGATTCTAAAAAAAAAAAAATGAAGAAAAAGTGTGGGCATAATCACCAAAAACCACTATGTACCAAGTTTGTAAGAAATCGATTGGGCCGTTTAGGCTATAGACAAACAGACAGACAGATTTGTGCCCCCTCTTTTTTTGTTTTCTCTATCATCGTAATGTCATGTTTGATTGTTTTCTCAATTTTTTTTTGCACGAATCTAAAACTTGCTGAAAAATTGGCTTATAAAATGACAGAGTCCTTCACAATCGCAACCCCTATTTACTGTATTATTTACTTATGGTCATTTTATAAAAACATTATAAGTTACCTTTTATGTTTAACTTGTCTTAATTTAAAAATTTAAGTTTAATGTTTTAAAATATTAAGTTTCTGAGAAACGTCTTTTTCCAGACATTTGAAGATATACGAGATTTTAAGACAATTAAGCCGATAAACTATTCAAAACCACTTTTAATATTTTTATTAAATAACCAATTTTGTAAGTATATAAGTATAATTTTATTATTACTTTTATTTTCTTAAGCATTACTTTTTCAAAAATTTGTATAGGCCTGAAAAATGGACAAGACAGAACTATAGCCCACATAAAAATAAACATTTGTATCATCATGAAATTAGGAATAGTTAAATGGTAAAAAGCTTTTACTCAAATTATGACCACCCGTTCGGTAGAAAAAGTAAATTTTTGAATATTATTGTATCGGGTTTTTCAATAAGAGAGCTTTAAAAGTTTTTTTTTAAATAAAACAAAAACGGTTTTGGATATCAATAAAATTCTTCATTCCGGTGAAAGTACGTTCGATGCCATTATGTATGAAAAATATGCTTTTCCAGCATAAATCGGCCGATGCTGCTGCAATTTCACGTTAGATATTCGTACGAAGTTCATCAAGCGTCGCTGGCTTGTTGGCATAGACCATAGACTTGACGTAGCCCGCAGGAAATAGTCTAACCGCGTAAAATCGCACGATCGAGGCAGCCAAGCGACTGGACCATTTCGTGAGATTACACGTTCTCCAAACTTGGTTTCCAATAAATTGTGTTTTGTGGCGCCGTCCTGTTGGAACCACATGTCCTCCAAGTCCATATCATCCAATTGGGGTCAAAAATATTCGGTTATCATTGAACGGTAGCGATCCCAATTCACAGTAACGTGCCAGTCTTGATCATCACGGAAGAAGTACGGCCCAATGACGCCGTCGGTCCATAAACCATACCAAACCGTAATTTTTTCGGGATGCAATGATGACGGAGTACGTGTGGATTGCTGCCTGACCAATACCGCATATTTTGTTTATTTACGAAGCCATTCAGCCAGAAATGAGCCTCATCGCTGAAGATGATTTTTCGATGAAAATCCGAATCATTTTCAAGTTGTTGCTCAGCCCAATTCACGAACATACGACGCTTCTGGTGGTCAAGCGGCATTAGTTCTTGCGTCAATTTAATCTTGTAAGGATGTAGGCCAAGATCTTTTTGCAAAATTCACCACAACGACGTCACAAAGATGCCCAACGCTTGAGAACGAGGTGTGAGAGACACATTTGGGCTTTCTGCACTGGTGACAGTCCAAAAATTTTCAACAAACAATTTTCTCAGCACTTCTTACTTTTTTCGTCATAACTTTTGGGGAGAGTATGATAACCGTGGCGACAAGAAATGATAACGGTTTTTTGTAGAACACTTCCATACAAGTATTTTTTGCTATGGGAGAGGGGGGTCTATCTGCCCCCGTTTGGACGGGAGGGGAATTTTTATGAAAAACATAATAAAAATGAAAACAAATCATTTAAAAATAACGGTAATACCTACATATTGGTATTATACCTTTTTTTAAATCTAATACCTTGTTCTTTTAGCCTATTTTTAAATCAAGTGAATTCTTTGCCTAGTTTTTGAAAAAATGAGTTTCAAAATAAAAATTTTTTAAGTGTGATTTATCAAAACTTTGAGATTTTATATTATTTTTTTCTCAGAATTCAATGCTCTTATTGATTCTTAATCAATAACTGAAAACTATATGATTTGATGTCTTCTAGTTTTCGAGAAAATTGAACATTGGAAACACGTTATAATTGCGTATTTTTTTTTTCTTTTTATGAAAGTTCTATGCAAGTTCATGAAAAATACACATTTTTTCACTTTACATTTAAAGTTCTTAACTAGAGAAAAAAATTAATGAAGGGTTATCCAAGCTAATTCGAATTTTACGTATGAATGAAAATTCCATTGAAATATGCTGGGTAGGATGGTTCTCCCAGGGTAGAAATTGTAATCCCGGGATTCCGATACATTTTTTGATCCTAAAATCCCGGGATTACAATGCTCCAATCCCGAGATTTTCGGGATTGGTTTCTCAAAGATTTTGATATTTTTATTCTTGCTTGCATTAATACTTTCTTGAAGTATGAACTGATCAACATTTTGTAGTTCAAAACAGGTTTTTCTATAATGACTGTTGTTAGGTACTTTGTATTTATAAGAACGTTTTTTATAGTAAAAATTTGTATATAAAGAAAGATCGGGCATTATGGAATATGTGGCTAATATGAACCACCGAGCTCTTCTCGTAACCCAAAAATTCAATCTTGGGGAACATTTTAACAATGATGCGCAAGCACGCAAAACTAACCTAAGTTTGATTTAAGCCACCGATATGAACGCGGTTGTTTGTTTTGTAAAGTTTTCTGAAATTTGGGTTGTTGATAATACTTGTTCTTACAGGTTTATCTTTTTCAGCTATTAAGCACCATGAATGAAAAATGAATACGATATTTACTTTTAAAAAGGTTCAATACAAAAAAAAATCGATTTAAAATATCTTATTTCAAAAGCATTTAACTGGCGTAAAATTAATTTGAAATTTGTTTGTTCTATTCTGTATTCAATACCTTTTTTGCAAAGAATGCGAAATAATTTTTTTTATATTTAAAAAAAATAGCAATGCAAAAACTTACATTTTTTTTTTTTTTTTTTTGGAAAAAAATAAATTGCTAGTCTATACCTCCCTTACCCTACTGCTGGAGAAAATAAGAAGAAGACTTAGCACTATTTTTGAGATTCTTATTCTACTTGTTGAATTATTGATTCAAAATAACTTTTCACTACGGGCACTTCTTTGTCTCACTGGCACGGGAACATTTTGACCTGTGCCTGTGGATTAAAATTTTTCTACTAGACGCTCAATTGTTGATCTGCTGGGACGATTATGACGACCATAAATTGGACGTAGCGCTCTTAACGTTGAGGCCACTGACTCCGAATTTCGGTAATGAATTTTAATAATTTTGACTCGTTGTTGGCTCGTATATCTTTCCATCATAAAATGGCAAACCTTACTGAAGAGAAATGTCAAAAGAGCGGTAAGAAATATGGTGTCGTTTGCTGTCCCTGTTGCTCTACTTTTGTAGCGTCCCTGTTGAAAAACCCTTTATTTAATTATTTAAAAAGTAGATAAGCCCTTAATTTTGTTTTCAGTTGTTTTTAAATGCTTTAAAATAAATAAAGTTTCGTCAAAAGTCGATCGAGGTACAGTCGCTCAAAGTAAGCTAATTTTTCGGTTTTTATCGACCTTATTTCGATACTTATTTTTTACAACAAGACTTACTTTTAATTCATGAAGTGAGAACTATCAGTTGGCTTATTAATAATAAATGTATATTTTCACAGCTCAATACAAAAATAGTATGAAAATCATGCCTTTTTTATCTTTTAATTTAGTACAGGTAAAATAGTACAGAAATTCTTTCAAAGCAAACTTGACCCATCATAAAACTTGGTGAAAACGTTCCATGTACCATGAGAATGAAACATTAAAATTGTTTTTAAAAATATTTCACATGGAAGGATGTTTTTTTTTAGTATCGGCAGAAAAAAGTTGGATATTATACTTATTAGTTTACATGCACAGCATTTTTATCATACATTTTTTTTCTACGATTTGGATGAAATTTTTAGCTAATAGCTAGGGGAAGTGATTTTAGTAAAACCACGCCATTTTTTCTTTTGTCTTGGTTTTTTGGAAACCTCATTTCTAAAAACCAGTATACAGGTACTACTTGTATAACTAAGAGAATCGTTTTTTTTTTTATTTTCTCTTAGACTGTTAAAATGATACGAGTATATTGTTCCAATAATTAATATAGCCTAAATTTGGACAGAAATCCAGCTGTGACGAACTTCATGCCTGATTTGGTACAAGATGGATGGAAGATAACTGCCAAATATTACCCTAGAAGCAAAGAGCAATCACGCCAAGAAACAGTATTCTAAAAGGATTGGATTCATCATAAAGTTATCCCAATATGCTAATTTTATTATCTTCTAAGCACAAAGAAGCCATTTTTAAAAAGCTCAAGGTTTAAAGGCTTAAGCGGTCGAACAAAAATTATCGGTTTCGAGTTGAGACCATCAGTTAATGAGAACGTTAATGACTAGCAATGATGGCAGATGATCTTGTGAGTGGATAATACATCTAATTTCCCTACTTACATAAATAGAGATATTGAACTCTCCCACCTTGCAAAAAGCTATTATGTCAGTATTCATAAAAAAAAAACACCAAAAACTTTAGCGCAATAGTTTAAGAACAAAATATATAATAATATAATATAATAATAATCTTCTTGTGATAAAAGAATAATGCCTTCCCCAACAGACATTATTTCCCTTGATACTTCTTCTTCCACATATCTACATTATTTGTCATAAAACTAATCAAATATACCATCAAAGACACTCCACTATAACCATATATCTTCCTTCAAACACGATACACAAAAGTAGTGCATGGCTGCAAATGTAATCAATATAGTAGTTGGATATACGGTACATTTGTATGCCCCGCAACGCGAGAAAGAGCCATCTTTGTATAGCTTATGCTTCAAAAACCAAGAACGAGAACGATGAGGACGACAACGACGACGACAACTTATTTATCCAATATCCTGTCCAGAGTGTTTCCTCAGGGTATAATAACCATTTCAATATGAAAACCAAAATTTCAAGTCAATTTCTACCGCTTATTCGAATAAAGTTAAAGTTTCAGCTTATTTCCTTAGCTGTGGCTACATAACCATATAGTGCTCTTTCCACCTCGCACAACGACGTCCGCCACCGACCTCATCCAACTCTACCATCACCGGTAAAACGAATGTTCTTCTGTTCAAAGTGTATAATTGTGCAAATAAGATAATAACGCAAGAAGGGCAAATTACTTACCGAAAGTTATAAATAAAGTAGATGAAAAGTTATAGAACTGACAATGAGTGTGAGGACGGGGGCACACCACAAAGGACGGACTTCCTCTTCGTTCATTGAAATCAGAACTATTCATGGAGAATATTAATTTTCGAAACTATAAGGATATCTTATTATCTGCGATCGGAAGTGTACACATCAACCACAATTGCACACATTGCACTCACACACGCTAACAGTTAGCCACACATTCTAACCCCGCTGATACTTTATTGGTCATATGAACTGAAATAAGCTAACCTCTTCCTAAATGCACCCTCGTTCTCGTAAAAGTTGCAAACAACTTACATTTTGATGGTTAGATAGATATAAATAAGTTTGTTTCATGAATTTTGTATATGAAGTTGAAAATTTGTTCAACAAGTAAGCTCCAGTCATGCATAAGCCTATTTTGAAAAAAAAAATGTAAGACTGTTGCAAGTTAATATAAATGTTAGGAAAATTTTGGAATTTTCAGATTAGTTAAGTTTTAAGTCGCCAAGACTTTTGTTTAGAGTTTTTACCAGTAAGACACTTACAGATTAATTCTAAACTTTTTGAAAGGTGATAGCTAGCATATTTTTGATAGAGGGTGTTCAAAAAAATAAAATGAACAGGTATACAGGGTGTCCTATTAATAATGGATAACCTTGCAACTGGATATAGCTGGCCTTAAGACCATTCAGAAACAATATTCTCCATGTGGCCTCCATTGTTAAGATGGTTTTTGAAAAAAAGTGTTAAGAATTGCGACTGTATTCAGATATTTGAACACTATGACCACGAGTGAATGATTTTTATATTTTATTTTTATAATATTGCTAAACAACAGTATTAAGAGATAAACAATCAAATTTAACACTTGTTGGTGTATTTTTTTTAATTTTAATTCTTTTTTATATTTTAGTATAAAAATGATAGAATATTTATTTCCTCCAATGTTTGACTTTCTCTTAACCAAAAAAAATGTAAGAGAACATAGGTGGCCAATGACATAAAAAAGTTGTCTATTAAATGTTGTTTTTAAAATGGTACAATAAGTTTTGGAGTCAACAACAATAACCAGTAAAATTGGCTATCAATTTTCCGAAGTAGCTTCTTACGACTTTTTAAAATTAAAATGAAGAAACTGTGGACAGCTAATTAATGGGTTTTTAAAAGAAGCATTGGTAAATATCGAGTGGTAAGGTATTCTTGCCTTGATCAAATCTAACATAGGGTTTGTTTGGTATGAAAAATGTTTTCAAAATGCATGGGAAAAAACCAAGTCTTGGACCACTTGGTGAACATTTAATTAATAAAACATGCATGTTCATTTGACTACCTGCTCAAACCTCGTTCTGGTTTTCATTTGTTCATGAAAGGTATAACATACTAATTGATAAAGTAAGGGATAATGTTTACTTGTTCCGCAAACTTGAACTTGCAGTTCCAACTAATTTTTAACTAATAAAGTTTCCGCTAAACAAGTTTGAAGTTAGTAGACGAAAACACGAACATTTTAACTCTTTTATATTGCATAAAACTATAGATTCTTACTTGCGATATATGTAGGTACTATAGGGCAAGTTTTGTATTCGTGCAGAAAAAAAAAATCGAGATAACAATCAAAAATGACATTACGATGATAGAGAACACGAAAAAAGTGGGGGCACAATTCTGTTTCTCAGTCTGTCCGTCAATTGACACCTTTAGCTTAAATCACTAGACCAATTTTCTTCAAATTTTGAACTTAAGATTTTTTTTGTTACTCTCCAGGGGAAAAATAATTTTTTTTTCAGCATCAAAAAATAACGGTACTTGCGCTACAATCGTAAATGAAAAGCTTATTTATCTCAAAAACGGCTCTAACGATTTTGATGGAGAAAAATCAGTGTATTACTGTAAGTAAGGTGTGCTTTTTAATAAGAAAAAAAAATAAGCGAAAACCGTTATTAACGGTACCTGCCATATAACGGTTTTTTAAATTTAATTTTATGTTAAAGCTCTCTTAAAATTTTAATAATATTGCATACCAGAATTTTGAAAAAAATAAATTTTGGATTTTTAAAAAAATATTAAAATTTTTTTTTGAAAATTCAATATTTCAAAAATAAATTGAGGGATTTGTTTGAAGTTATGTTCATAAATGTATTTTAATACATACTCAAAATTGGCATACTAAAAGTTTTTTTTAAGAATTTTATTAAAATTTTATATACAAAAAATTATTTTTTTAGAAAACCGCTCCAAAGATTTTAATTTTTTTTTGCATATATTCATATTTTTTCAAGTAATCAAATGGCATACTTTTTTTGAGCTCTAAGTTTTTTAAGTTTTTTTTTTCAAAAAAGTTTTTTTTTTAAAATTATTTTTTTGAAAACTCAATATTTCAAAAATGATCTCGTAGATTTGTTTGAAACTTAGTACTTAACGGGTTTTTTTAGCGCATTTAAGAATTTTTTAAAATTATTTTATATTTATGTAAAAACAACGGTATTTTAATACAAAATACTCTTGAAGAAAATATATTTTAAGAAGCTTTTTAATTTGCCAGTTTATAATTCTTGTGCGTCAATTATAGGACAGAAGAATAAAATATAAATACTCGTAGTATTCCTCACATAGAAGTAAAAAAAAAACATTCTTTTTCTTTTCTTCTTATGTAATCTACTGCGACAAAAAATAATTGAGCAAGCGAATCTAAAAAATTTCAGTCTCAGTTTTAAGGGGAAAAGTGAGGAATTTTTGAGAGAAATCCTGATTATATTCCTGAGCGCTCTGAGTCCTCCAAGATATCAGAAATATAAACTGGCTAAATAATACTAAATCTATAATCTACCTACTATAAATCAACCAAGTAGAAGACTTAGCCTTAAAAATTAGACTTGTTGAATTATTGATTTCAAATATTTTTGTATGGCCTTTAGTAGGGGTGTTGGATTTTTGTTTATATTCGAAATGGGTAAGGTGCATCTTGTAAAGGATTTTGATAGAAGTAATTTTTGTTCTGGGATATTTTGCAAAATTGAATTTTGAGACCCCGCGGCCGTTTTTCCGTTTTTAGGTAAGAAACCACAATTTGAAAACGTGGTCATAAAAACTATTTAGATTTGCGTCTTTAAGTGGTTTATTTTTTAATGTATTTATACTTGTTTTTGGCACTTTTCCTTATAGGTAGTCGTGTTATATTAAGATTAGAACTTATTACATATTGCGTATGACAAAGGCCCTCATTATGTCACTGATTAACGCCAATTTGTAGGACTAAAGGCAATAAGAAGCTATTTAAAAAAAAAAAAATTATTGAGAGCAAAATGTTTAATAGCAGAGAGTGTGAGGCTAAAAATAAATAAATAAATACATTTGATGGCGCAACAGCTAGTGGAGAACCAGTGCCTAGTGATTTACAACTCTCAACCATTTCTGTGTGCGTGTTGTTGGCAGGAATGGAGGGGACCTACAATTTTTTGCCTAGTTCGAACAGCTAAAGGAGAAGCACTTAATTATGACAAGTATACTCTAGGAGGATTTTTCAGTTCCTCGCAAGAGGCAGTACCTGGGGAAATGAATTTCTGTTTTCAGGTGGCAGGGGCTGGGAATCGAACCCAGACCTTCAGCATGACCAACATCCCTTTTTAAACCTAGCCCCCTTTTTTTTGAGAGTATACATTTTGAAAAATGTTTTAGATTGTACTAGTTGTTCTTAATAATGTTCTAAGTTCAAGTTTTAATGTTAAAAAAATTTAAAAGTAATGGGCAAAATTCGAAATAATGATAGCTCCCTTTTTTTTAATTTTTCAATGTTCAAAAAGCGTAAGCCTGATCCAAAAAAATAATTTTTAGAAGGAATATCATAAAATGTATAGCCTTTTCAATTTTTTTCATAAATACAAACTACAGCTGTCCAGTATTTTGTTTGTTCAAATTTTTATTTTCAGTATTTTTTAATAATCTATTCGTTCCTTTGTTGAGAAATTATGTTGTCCTTATCTAAACTAAATCAGTCTAAAAACAAGCTTTAAAAAAGTCTGAGTTTATGAATTTTATAAAAACTCTATTGGGTCCCCTTTGATAATATTAAAAAATCCAGAAGTTGTTCCAAGTTCAACACAAGCATACAGCAAATTTCATGAAAATCAAGGTTTAATTAGAATCTAACCAAAATGATTAAACGATCTTACCATACCTCAAAATTGCGGAAAAAAATTAAATTTTAAATAATTCTTCTAGCTATAATTTAGAATGGTGTTTAATCCTGCTTCTTTAAAATATATTTAAATTGTTCACACTTTCAAAGTACACCCGCACACATCCCCTTTTTTTAAATTTGATTGTTTAAATCAAATTTAAAAAAATCCTTTTTCCTACATCTCATCGTTCCGGAAGAACATTTGTTTCAAATATTTTTTGTTTTTAAATTAAG
Source organism: Dasysyrphus albostriatus (assembly GCA_946251815.1). Classification (NCBI taxonomy): domain Eukaryota; kingdom Metazoa; phylum Arthropoda; class Insecta; order Diptera; family Syrphidae; genus Dasysyrphus; species Dasysyrphus albostriatus. Next base: position 41,702,058 of record OX276337.1, on the reverse strand, counting down.
GAAATGACTACATATTCAAAAAGATTGCTTAAGTATTCTGGTTCAATTTCAATAACTTTTTTATTCGAAATAAAGGGGACTCAAAATAAAAATTTCTCTTCAATATCGTTAGAATTTTAACTCAGGTGTAAGATCTTTTATATTTTATAGTTGTGTTTAAAACTTTCTACCATTTAATACTCTTTGTTTTCAGTTCTTTACGAGGGAAGGGGTATTTTATCATTTATTTTTTCTATTTCACACTGGTATATGGCGCAATGAAACAATCCTATGCATAATGTAGAGTTTTTTCTAAAGGGGGGTGCAGAATAACGAAGCTTATTTTATATCGTAAATAGTATTCTTAAGCTAAAAATTCTTTGATTATTCATATTTTTAAATGAAGTTTAAGAACGAAAAGATGTCTATTTAAATGATTTTTTTTTTAATTAGATTTTTCAAAAACAGGGAGTGTGTGCCTTTTTTTGAAAATTTCAATATTTTAAATATATTTCAAAGAACCAGGATCTTAAACTCTTTTAAATAATAACTAGAAGAATTTTTTTTATTTTTATTTTTAAGCTTCTATAATAATTAGGCATCGGTTTTTATGAAATGGTGGTATATGCTAGAGAAAACATAATTTTACTTGGAACAACTTTGGATTGTTATTTAAAATTTCAAAATGAAAACATGATATTGATAAATAACTCCTTTAATAGCTTGAGGTGATAAAAATAATGCAAGCTGAATTTTCGATCAGATATGAATATATTTATGTAGGTTTATGGACAAAATCCTGTTTTTTAAAACTTTTTGTACTTAACATCAACATCAACCTAGTTTTTAAATCATTTTTAAGAGAAAATTTTAGTATTAAAGTGCGTTATTCAACTCAATTATTATTTATTATAAAAAAATGTATTATTTTTTGAAAATTTTGGTACGGAACAAATTTTTGCATACCAATGTTTTTTATGTTAAGAAGTTAAGAGATGTGTATGGAAAACAATTATTATTGCATACAAAAATAATTTTACATCCAAAAATAATTATTGTTTTCCATTTTCATATTATTGTCTAGAGGAAAATTTATGACTTAATGGGTGGCCTAGGCCAGGGCAAAATTTGATAATAATACAATATTTTAACGGAATTGGTAGGAATTCGTTTTGAATATTTTTTTTCGCATGGAACTGTAAACTGTTGAGAAATTAGATTAGATAGATTAGATTTTTATTCTCGTTATGTTCTTTTTGAAAATATAACGGATATGATGTTGCATTGTCTTGTAGGAAACACGTGTTATTTGAGGCTTTACGAAATATCAAATATTTGGGTCAAAAAACTATACGTCATGTTTCCATTATATTCTTCAGTAACAGCAAAGCGATATCCATCTTCAAAATGTAAAGTTTATAATTTTTATAAAATATGAAACAAATAGGGTACCCAAGTGTCACTTTTAATGGATGCAAAGGTGATTTTCTGTTGCCTAAAATCGAATATTGGCCTTTTCGAATTTTTATTTTGATAAATATTTAATTGTCTTGTGGAAACCACTGTTTGGTTTTTCTTTTAATACAAAATTTTTTCTCAATAAAGTTTTTTTATTGGACATTTTCTCTTTCTTACTTTTCACACATTTCTAGCTTCAAAATTTCAAAAATCCCGAAGCAATTTCTCTGGTATTTGAAAAATTTAATATGTTCTTGCCGAAAGTTTGATTCTTATAAATCAATACTTCCTTCTCAGTTAAACTCTCATGGATTAAATAATAATAAATGTGAAAGTACTAAATGCCATTACCAACCAATACAAACAAATATGTTGTCATAACTCCTTTGACAGTTGAACATCCGTTTCCGTTAGTAACATCCAGCAACGTTGGCGGTACTTTTCATCAAAAAGTTTTCAAAGGCGGGAGTGGGCGTGAATATGGATGATGGTTGAAGCTCCTGATTATTTTTTTTTTGTGTTTTTAATCCTTTCCAATACTCATTCTTGTTTGGACAATAATATTCATTGGAATTTCTTCAATTTGCTCGCATTGAATTTATTCAAGAAGCATCCGATAGTATCCATATGCATATGTGATAAAGGTGAGGTGTGTTGTCCTTTTGAGTTTTTTTTTCTTCCCTGATCCTGGAGGACTACCAAACATTATTTGTGTATGCTCTCAAGTTTGCATTGTAAATATCTGGAGTATTACTTGTTATTCGTCCTTTGTGTGCGCCTTTTGTTGTCCTTTTTTTTTTTGATATATGGATGAGGATGTGTATACCTTTCTTGCGATGTGATGGGCCATTTCATATTGGTCACAAATATATATTTGAATATTCAGATGTCCAATTGTTGTGGTATTGTTATTTTTCGTCGGAATTTATGTAATTCACATGCGTGTCAATGCACATATCCTTATTGTTGTCCTGTGTGTTTTTGTTTGTGTTTTCAATTTGATTGTTATGAGTGTCCAAAAGGTGGCAATCGAAACACTATGGTTGATGGTGAGCATTGCTGACGCCTTACAAATTCCTCCATATGGGTGTGGGTGTGGGCAGATTGATTATCCCTTACGGCATTGCTTTGAGCGATTATAGTACTTTCATATACTTTTCCATGGTAATTGTGAATTCGGTAGTTGTATAAAAGAATTCAATAACTCAAGGAATCTGTCGCACGTACGATCCCTTATCTTTGGTTTTGGTTCTCAGGAGATTGAAGTATACAAATGCAAGTTCTTCATACGAAATTGAAGTAGATTTTGGGTTAGTTATTTGGGTTATGCTTATGATTATCCTTAATGGACAATACATCATATACCTATTTAGCGATAATGGGTGTCAATTTTCAGATTAGCTATGAATAATTTCTTTATTAGACCACATGTGTACGAAGAATTTAGATTTTTATCATCGTATATGAGCGTGCGATTTGGAATAATATGGGATATTGAAAAAAGAAGTGTGATTTATGTTTGTTTGTGGAAGAAAATGGTCAAGCGGAAGGAATTAGGTGGTTTTGTGTGAAATTCAAAGAAAATATTTTTTAATCGCCGAGATGAATCAAATTTTTCTCAAAAATTATTCTTGGAAACAAATTTACTTTTTGAAATGTCTAAAAATATGTATGTATTTATAAAATTAAAAATCTTTGACAAACTTTGAGAAATTTAAAGGTTGTTAGGATCAGGGGTACAGTAAGTAGTTTCTTCACTTTTAGTCTGAAATTATAGAACTCTTTAATGCGCATTTGTGTGATGTTTGGTGCAGTGAAATAACTTTACGGGAACTACTTTCACATGGGAAATAATTTCACCTCTAGTGGGATATTTTTTCACTTTTTATTGGTTAATTTTTTTTCTCACTAATCATGGGAAATAATTTCATCTGGAGATCGGGTGAAGTAATTCCTCATCACACTTTTTATGAAAACATTTTAGAAAGAAAAAGGAAAAGGGAGCTTTTTGAAAGAATGTTAATTTGTAGAAATGAGCTTGAAATAATCTTGAAAAAAAAACTTTGTGACCTTGAAAAAAACTTTATAAAAATCTTTGGGTCTTTTAGGTGGTATTCAATTTTTGCAAATTTTCCATAAATGAGGAACCAAAAATTGCTATGACATTGAAAATTTTCAAAAATTTATTTAACAAAATCAATAGCTGACCAATTACTGAAACTAGCTGACCTTTTATATAGATCTAGAGATTTTTCGGATAGCAATTTTAATAAATTTCTTATAAATGAGGTGCCCAATATTGCTTTGACCTTGAATTTTTCTTAAGTTAATTAAAAATGGTCACTTATGGGTGACCAATTACTGAAAATAGCTGACCATTTATGACCGTTAAGTGGGCTTTCAAAAGGCATGCTTTTTTTTGAAATTACCAAAAGAGAGGTCCCAAAAGTGTTTTCTGTTTGACTTTGAAACGAAACGAACCTTGAAAATTCATTAAAAAAAATTATGGCTGACTAATTACTGTAAATAGTTGACCTTTTGTCTAGAAATCTTTCGGATGCTCTCCTTTTTTGTGAATTTGCCATAAATGAGGTGATAAAAATCGCGCGTGATTATGAGTTATCTAGGGCTGACCAATTTCTAGGGCTTTAGTTGATCTTTGCTTACCAATTACTGATCAATTAGATGGCTTTTTTTCAAATTTCCCCTATATCAGATGCCAAAGGGCCATCAGAACCATGTCTTAGTTCCTTTTAATATGACATAATAAATAATATGAAATGAAAACTTTCTACGTTTGTTAATGAATTTCTTCACGGTAGACTCACGGTAAACCTGGTTCCATACACCTTTGATCATTTTCGGTTGGATCATATTGCGCATCAGCATTATGATGACTTGAAAAAGTAGAGTGGTAGTAGTGGTAGACCAAAGCACATCCAAAGAATTTGAAAATTTAGTTGAATAGTTGGTTGCTTCGACATCATTTGAAACGTGTACGTAATGAAACGATTTTAACGAAAAATGTTGTGTAACTGTGATTTGATTTTAAAAAATGAAATTCAGATCTTAAATGTTCTTATTCCTTGCAGATAACATCGTGCGTTCACTCAGCTAAATTGTGGTTGAAATGATTGTGAATAATGGTGATGATCTTGAAGACTTAACTAAAGAGTTTTTTCCTCAATAATTTTGAACTCGCAAAGCTTCGTCAAAAACGAAATCAGTCCATTTACAGCATCAACCATAATTTAGCCATTTCTCATTGCTAACATTTCTTGTGACAAATTATTGACTGATAGATCGTTCTGCAAAGCAATTCATTGTCAACTACAACGACCAAGAAATTTGACGGAAATAGTTGGCCAGCAATATCATTGCCCCTCCAAAGTGTTTCACTGTTCGATAAAGCATCTCTACTACCATGGTGCATTCATCATAGATACCTAATAATTTTCCAAGTTCTAACACCTGTGCCATCGCTGAATTTCTGGAAATATTGCATGTAAATATTTTTTTCATCTAATAGTTTTATGGCAATTTGAAATCTAAATTGACTGAGAAAATTATATTAACTTTATAGTGAAGATTTTCAACGTGTTTTTATTTTAATAAATAAAAGATGTTATTTTTAGTAACTTAAAACACATATTATTTATTTGCTTAAATATACATTTCGGAAGCTATGTTTCCATTATCAGTACGCGCTAAATTATATTGAGAAGAATATCAAAAAATAATTTGTTGGTTTTTATATTTATCTTCGACGAAAATAGTTGGATTTGGTTGAAAGCGTTTATTTTTGTGTTTCAGGAAAGAAGTACATTTTTTGAAGCAAAATACAAATTTTTGGATTTTTTGTGAGTTTAATATGAAAAAAATTACCAAATTTTCAATCAAAAAATATATGTAATTGACGAACAAATTTTTGATTTTTGACATTTTTAGGGCTGTATTCTTTTAACTGAATCCTCTACTTTAAGATGATGTAAAAATACCAGACTGTCATTGTCAAAAATAGCAAAAATTAAAAAAATACTTTTTTAAATCCGATTTTCGCGTAAATTGTTAAAAAAGATGCAAAACGGTAATTTTAAAATAATTAAAGAGGCTGGGTGCGACTCACACTGGTAACTTCCCTTTGGTGCCCTCAGAAGCTAGAGGACCGATGTTATTTTATTTTCAAAAAATCGCCTATTAAAGATCTTCGAAAACGCTCCTTGATATTCCATATGCAATCAAGGGAAGATTAGTGAGAAAAATAAAACTAACCCAAGTTCACAAGTACTTGAGAAGAAATAAGCTTAACAATTTTTGGTAAAGTTTATACTACTTTTTTTACTTTAAAATAATAATGTTTGTTGAATTATTTTACAAAACCAATCAAATATCAATTATGAACTAGTGTAAAGAATTTAATTAATCCGAAGCCAACACCATTTTGTGTGATTTCAGGATATTTGGCAGACAAAAATTTCAACGATTTTGGTACAGTTTCTTGTTGTTTTTTTTTTTTGGTTTAAAAAAACTATTTGTCGAATTTTTTTTTGCAAATCCTATAAATATTATTATTAACAAGTCTGTAAAATTAAATTAACCCAAAGCCACTCAAGATATTTGAGAAGAAAAACTATTTTCAACAATTATTGGTAAAATTGACTATAGATTTTTTCGTTTAAAATAAAACTGTTTGTTGATTTTTTTCAATTGTTAACTAATATGTAGGATTAAATCAATCGGGAGCCAAAGTCGCTGTCTGTTCTCAAGATATTTGAGGCAAACAAAAAATTTCAAAAATTATTGGTAAAATTACTTGCAGTTTTTTTCGCTTTGATTCTTTATTTTTAAAAAAATAACCAATTTTTATTTGTAAATTAGTGCATAAACTACAATTACCTCGAAACCAATATCATTTTTTGTTCTCACGATAATTGAGAAAAACCACTTTTTTCAAAAATTTACAGCAATTTTTTTTTATTAAAAAAAAAACTATAAGTTGATATGTTTTTATATTTTAACCAATTCCTTACTACGCTAATATGCGTAGGATAAAATCAATTTGAAGTCGATAACATGATTGTTCTTGAGATATACGAAACTAAAGAAATTTAACCAGGGTTTTTTTTAATAGCTATAGTAAAAAAAACCGCTCATTGAATTTTTTTGAAAGTCCTTTTTGCATGTATTGAAACTTTTATCTACAAAATAAAATTTATTTGAAGTCGATTTCTTCATTCGTTCTTGAAATATGGTGAACGAAAAAAAGTGAAGGAACGTACGGACGTACGTAAAGACACAGACATATCTCTAAAAAAAAAAATGGATTCCGATTCTAGGGATCTCGAAACGTGAAGATATGTCAAAATTTTGATTCGAAAAATCAGACCAATTACAATAACTTCCACTGGGAAGGTAAAAATTGGGTTTTGGTATTCTTCTCAATGTTTTTGAGATTATTTGAAAAATGATCAAGGTGAAAGATGAAGCCTTTTAACGATCTAAAAATTTTACACAGGTATAACTGTTTTCGATAGGTCTACTTTTGCAAGAAGACGTAAAATACACATTTTCACACCCCTTACCCATCTTTTCGGCCACCCACCCTATTTCCTGTCATCTGTTGCGGGGCAGTTTAGTTTACCCCTTATATATACGAATAATCTAAAATTTGGCCATCACCCATATACTGTAAATATTTTTTCAAATTTTTCTCTTTGAAAACCTGGATTGACACTGGTTTAACATTTTTGGTCGGATTTAACAATTTTTGATATTGCGTTTCAATCTTATTCAATTGAATCCATGCCAATTGGATTGCCTCTAACCGAGTTAAGCGCCCCCAAAAAGAATACTTTTTTACTTAAACTTCTTCAGACCTTCAAACTAACTTTATGAGCTTAGGGCCGCGAAGTCACTCATGGTCAAGTTGCAAATACAAAATGCAGATGTCTATTATTTATGTCTAGTGTAGTGTCCTCAGTTGCTAAATATGTAAATATAATAAAAACTAAATAAATACAAAATAGGGATGCCTTATTACGTATACACATAAATTTAAACATTTCATACCTCGACTAAATTTAATAATGGCATCTACACACAGAACAAAAAAACGATAAGAACCAAATTTAATTTTCATTTTTAAAATTGCTGCTCATGTATAAGCTTTCTATTTGCATTCTCAATTCTCAGCCAATTTTTATATGAAAATTCTCGTTCTTTTTTTTTTTGTGGTGGTTTTATGCTGCACAAATAGAAAATTTTTCAATTTCCATCCCGAAAGTGTGCAACTACAAACAAAAAAAATCCAGAAGTAGCTCCACCCGCCTGCACATATGCAGGCGGACAAAGTTTTAATTTTTGTGCACTTGAGTCCCCCTCTTTTGAATCCAGCGAAAAAAAAATGCATAAATACAATTTCTGCCATATTAAGTCCTCACATCCTTATTTCATTTGCAAATAACACACAACCACACATTTTTATAAATGTGAGTCAAAAATAAAAATAAAAGAATTTTGCATAAAATGCAATTTTTATTTAGTCACATTTTTTTTTTATTTTTTAATATTTTGTGTTTTTTTAAAAGAGGACCATGTGTGCCAATCCCTCGCACTACCTTTTATATCTCTAAAAAGGAGGCAGGAGATAAAGGATATACTTTCACATCATAAATGCAGGATAAAAAAATAGCTGTAGGTCCTTACTATAACGACATGGAAGCATAGCGGCGGCGGCGGGCGTAATATGTGAAAAAGTCAGTATGGCGTCGCCAGTCGTAGCCGACGATGACGACGACGTAACCATCACTCCAACCCAACATCCGTTTTGGAACAAAAATAACACCACAGACTGTTTGAGAGTCCTTTTTATTTTATTATTTTATTCATTCGTTGGGTATGCGGTTTTTTTTTGTATTTCGCTCTGCTGTTGCTTTCCTGTTGGGTGCGCATCCTGTTCCTCTATTTGCTGTTGGAAATTTTTGTATTTTATTTTTATTTTGGTTTTAATTTTGGCTGGTTTCGTTGAACAACAATGAAACCATATTTAATGAAATTTTTGAACAACTTTCGAAATGCATACTCCGCTAAGTGGGAGATAGGGGGCGCTGTTTTAAACAGCAGCAAAATATATAACAATTTACCCGCACACATTGTATTACGGATACTTTATGTGATGATGGGGGAGGGTGACGGTTTAGTGTGGGCTCATTAACCCCTTTGGGAACACCGCAACGCCATCTCTCATTCGCCCCCACCATCAGGACTTGCCTCAGCGGCGAAAATTATTATAACCAACCAAGCCACTTTGTATAGTTGGTGTATGCTACAGATGCTACACCATCACCGTTATACCCATCACTCATTGGAGCCTTTGCGGGTTAAGTTGATTCTCATTTTTTTTTAATACCATAGCAAGCCCTTCCGGCAGCAGATAAGAGGGTACCTAAATGTGCATATTGGTCCTTTTGGAGGAACCAGATGTGCTACAAATTGCAACAGTTTCGGGAAGAGAGTTGGGTGGGTCATGGGTTCTGGATTCGCAAAATGAATGTAATAAAATGAAAATATGCGAACACAAGTCTATTTAATAAAAGCGCAGGGCTCTCATCGGATAGAGAGGACTGCCTTTTATACTACATTCAAGCTTTTCAAAAGAAAGGGAGGGGTTTGGCAATTTAAGGGATATTTCGTTTAATTAAAGTTCTGGGAACTCCTTATTCGTAATGTGGAAAAATCTGATGAGAAATTGCAATTTATCCAAAGACCAATTCTGGTTTTTGTGCGATAAAGCCTCCAATTTTTTAACGAACAGAATCCTAAAACATCTCCATCATCAACCCATCGCTAAATGTGATGCAGGATAAAATCCGTATTTTTTTTTGATACATTTTGGTAAAATGAATTCCCAGCCATGGAAAAGGCTTATATGTGTACATAAAATTCGGTTTCTGTTCGTTAGGGACTTGAATTGAAAGTGTGCAGTTTTTTAAAGATATTTTTTGCTGTTGAGATTGTTTCGATGCTCAGTTTTCTTTTGTTTGTTCTTTTTGAGGAATTAGGTATATCTGTTTTGGAATTCGTTTAATGTGCTTTCAATGATGTCGTTGCATAGCATTGATGTATGGTGGATTAAGTTTGAATGAAGTATCATACAATTTAGGGGCGTAAACTCAATTGTTTTCATACAAATGATGGGGTAAGAAAGTTGACATTCTTGATGTGTTTTGATTTGAAGGAAAGTTTTAGAATTTAATGCACTGACCTTTTTGTTTTGCCCATTTTCTATAATTTCAATAATTCAGGTGAGAGGATAGAGCATACAGCTATAGCAATGTTATCCATCACAGGTAATAAGTGGAATTTGTAAAAGGGAAATCAAATTCAAATAATAAATATGTATATGGTGAATAAAACAAAAAAAAAGAGAAATTAAAAACAGAATAAGGGCCATTATGGCTTTATACAAGATAAATAAAAGAAAAACTGTGAATTTTTTCCCTAAATCTTAAACATTGTTTATTGTATCTGAATCTCTTAGAACTTCAAGTACGACGCTTACGTTGACGCTATATTTCCGAAGAAATTTGTTCTTAGCTTATTTAGGTATAAAAGACAAAAATTAAAAAAATTTCTTTAGAAAATTCCATAAAACAGCTCATGACAAAATTTTAACCAACTTGTTGGTAGATATTAATAAATCTTTTTTTTTTTTATTTGAAAATTCTTTTTCATAAATAATTTATATTCACCCCCTGCGGGTAAGGGGAAAGAATATACCCGAGGTAGGCATGCCTGTCGTAAGAGGCGACTAAAATCCAAACTCCGTATACTGAGATTGAAGTATACATAACTATGCAATGAGCAAAACGATAAGATATAGTACCCCAGGTGGCAGTCCAGGTTCACTGGAAAATCCACCCTCTTCGGAGGTCGGCTCTATGGATTCTGGGGAGAGCCAATTATTGCATTTAATAAATCCCTTCCTAAAAAGTGCAAGGGTATCTCGATCATCACCATCTAAATCGAGTACAAAACCAACAAAATTCGGGTAAAAGAGTTCACCCGTCACGCCTGCGCGCGCCAAAATAGACTCAGATAAAACAAAGAATCTTGAAAAAGATAATAACGAACTTAGACAAAAACTTGATCAAGTAATGGAACTTTATCAAGAGCTAAAGAAAGAAGTCGATTTTCTTTGAAAAGAAAATGAGATATTGAAAAGTGAAAATCCTCCAATAAACTCAAAGTCTAGCTTGCCACAAGTCAATAATTGTAGATATGAAACGGACGAAGAAGAGCTGGCACGTGAAACGGAAAAGTCCTCAAAGAAAAGATTGAGTAAAAAGCGTAAAGCTGGCTCTTCACCTGAAGCAGCCTCTTCTGAAATAAGAGTTTCACCAAAACATGCGACAGTGAAAGAAAAACCTTTTAAGGAACGGCCCCCACCACCGATAAATGTTAACGGTATTGCGGAGTATAACAAGTTGCAAACCATATTAAAAGCATTATTACCATCGGCTTTTAAAATTATTTCACTTAATAACAACAAATGGAAAGTTTGTGTGAAATACCCCGAAAGTTATCGTCTTCTGTCACGAAAACTAAACGAAGAAAAAGTAGAATGGTATACCTACGAAAATAAGTCGGAAAGACCCCTACGTGTTGTGGCAAGAGGTCTACACGCATCATGTTTAAAAGACGATATTATTAGTGATCTAAAAAAGTGCAACCTCAAAATCTTAGATGCGACGAACATTGCCAAAAGAGAGAAAGAGAAAAAAGAGGGTGAAGTGATAGTGGTACAACGTGGTCTCCCACTATTTATACTTTCGTTCGATAAGACTGAAAAATTAGATGAAATTTGTAAAATTAAAACAATTCTAAACATCGAAGTTAGGACCGAACCTCTAAGAAAGAGCACAAGGTTAATCCCTCAGTGTAAACTCTGCCAAGAATTCAATCACACCCAAACCTATGGCAAAAAAGAGCCAAGGTGTGTAAAATGCGCTGGAAAACATCTAACTGTTGACTGCAACGGAAAAAGTGAAAGTCCACCGACGTGCATTAATTGTAATGGAAATCACCCAGCAAGTTATAGGGGCTGTGAAGTAGCAAAAGAATTACAAAAGCGACGATCAAAATCTGCCCAAACACAAAGAAACCCACCAAGGCAATTAGAAACCGCAATTCCCAAGAGTGTCAAATCTGCGAAAGGTCCAAAACCTAGTATCCGTAAGGAAAAAAAAACAGTGTCAGTACCTTCGGAGAAAATATCAAAGCAAGGAAATGCAGAAACAGATGCCCAAATGGCTGCAAGAAATATACCCGTAATTAAAGACACTGAAACAGACCCAGTTTCGAAAGTCTTTTCAATAATTTTGTCAAAACTTGAAGAACAATGTGAAACAAATAAACTTATCTTTGATAGAATAAGTAAGCTCGAAAATTGTATTCGACCCAAACCTGTTTCAAAAAATATATGATGGAAAAGCTTAAAATTCTAACGTGGAATGCCAACGGATTATGGCAAAAACTTGGAGAATTGGAGATGTATATACGAGAAAATGATATTGACATATGTTTGATATCAGAAACGCATGCCAAAAATGAATCAAATCTTAAAATCCACGGGTTTCATGACTACCACGCCATTCATCCATCAAACAAAGCAAGAGGTGGATCATCATTGTTTATAAAAGAATGCATTGAACACTCGATAGGCCTCAAAATAGAGGTGGAATCAATGCAATTGAGTAGTGTACAGGTTAAAACTAAAAATATTCCTCTCAATGTCTCTTCCATATATTGCCCTCCGCGTTGCAAATTGATAAGAGTGAATTTACGACATTGATAAAGTCACTAAGTCCAAATTTAATTGTTGGTGGTGACTTTAATGCAAAGCAGACCTTCTGGGCCTCACGATGCATATCTCAAAAGGGTCGCATGCTATATGAAGCAGGAATGGAAAATAATTGTGACTTTCATTCGACTGGCAAGCCAACTTACTGGCCAACTGATCCGTCGAAAATACCTGACCTAATCGATTTATTCATGGTGAAAGGAATACCCTCTAACCGTATAGATATTTCAGAGGGCTATGACCTCTTCTCAGATCATTCTGCCGTCGTACTCATTATGAGCGAAAGCCTTGTTAAAATTGAAAAAAACCACCCAGGTTAACAAACAGTAAAACCAACTGGGATGGATTTAAAAAGATATCGAGGACAACGTTGAGTTAAGGGTATCATTACAAACGCCTCTTGAGCTTGAAGACGCAGTAGATACCTTTGTTGATATAATACAAAAAGCAGCTTGGGATAACACACCTTATCAAAGGCTAATGCCTCGCTTTAAAGATATAAAATATCCGCAAGAAATAAAAGATTATTAATGCATCAATCATCAGGTATAAGAAGTTTTTACTGATTTTTGGCAGGGTGCTTTGCTAACTTTATACTCAATTAGCAAAGCACCCAAAAAAACATAGAAAACATAGAACAACAATTTCTAAATAGTCACAATTAATTAACGACTAATTAACGGCATATTATCAACCCATTCATTTCGATTCGTCCAAGTTGCTTTGCTAACTTGACACTAATAGATACTTCTATAGCGTTATTATTTCTGAAAGTTTTTTCACCTAACCAAAGTCTTACAATCCAATTAAGGGAACAAATTGCGTTGTTTCTTTCTTACGAGTACATTGCGCAATTGTCATAAAAATTGATATAAAAAGAACAGTTCCCGTCAACTTTTTTCCCAGTTTAACATCGGTTAGAACCTTTTTTGGCATTAAATGAAATAAAAAGCACATTTGTCCAAAAGATTATTTTTTTGACAAAAAACTTATTTCATTATTGAACAGGTTCTGTTGAAAACAAAATGACATAACGATGATAAGGAACACCAAAAAAGCTGGTGGCTTAATTCTTTCTGCCTGTCTGTTTGTCTGTTTGTCTGTTTGTCTGTTTGTCTGTCTGTCTGTTTTTCTACGGCCTAAACGGCCCAACCGATTTTCTTCAAACTTGGTACAAAGTGGTTTATGGTGATTATGCCCAAACGTTTTTTTCATTTTAGTCTTAGAACCAAAAACAACGGTAAGTACCTGCCATAAATTTTTTTTAGCAATTGTACATAAATGCATTTTTCTCAAAAACAGCTCGACAACTTTACTTTAAAAAATTCAATAGATTACGTCTAGTAAAGACTTTCTTGGGATGAAAAACCATTTTTCAAAAATGGTTATTAATGGTACCTCCCCAAAGAAAGAACCATCTTTTTTATTTTCGAAGTTCTTCAAAACGATATGAATGATTTCATTACATTTTCTTAAACAGGGGTTTCCAATAACTTTAAATATTTTTGTGTACTTAAATTAAAAAAAAAATTTTTTACATTTTAAGAAAATGTTTAAAATCAAATATTTGGAAAACGATATAATCGATTTTTTTGAAACTCGATATTTAATAGTTGTTTAGTACTCTCTAAATTATTTTTAGAAAAAAATTTATCTGTATGAAAAAACAACGTTACAAAACCGGAAAGGAAAATATTTTTTGTTCTCAGAGAGTACTCCTACGATTTTGATTGAACTTTTCCCATTTACTAAAATTAGTACGATCTATTTAACAAAATTATAAAATTTTGCACTTAGCAATATTAATATAGTACTTGTCATAAAGCATGTTTTTTTATTTTGAATTTTTCTTATTATCGGCTAGACGGATTTAGATAAGTTTTCTTATATACAAATTTCAAATAAGATTAAATAATATCAACATTTTCAAAAAAAAGTTTTTGAGTTTTTTATAAAAAGTTTAAGAACTTATTTTTTGAAAATTTGATATTTCAAAAACGGGTTGACAAATTTTTTTTCAAATTTTATTTTAATATGTACATAAATGAACACATAAGATTTGCATACCATAATTTGTCCTCAAAAATGTTTTATTTAATCTTAATTAATTAATTTAATTAATTTTAACTAAAATTTTAAATAAATTTATTTTATTTAAAAACAAATATTTTTAAGAAAACCGCTCCAACGATTTAAAATTTTCTTGTCCATATAATCCTATTCAATACAAAATTGAGATGGCGTTCTTGTTTTTCATCTCAAACTCTCAACGAAGTTTTTTAAGCTAATTTAAATATCGTATTTCATGCTTTTGCAAATTTTTCTCTCATAATTTCCATGTCTTTAAATATAATTTTCTTAAATCATCAGCGTCTCTAACATAAGAGCAAGTACGTGCGACCCAGTCGTGCATTTTATTTATTTTGATAATGTCTCGCGCCTTAATATAAAAAGGCGTCATTTGCAACCCTTACATCTAATTCCGAATAATCTCCCCATTCCAAAGGATATCTTTAACCAAACAAAAAGCAACAGATCTAAAGTGTCAACCACAGTCAAAAACTCAACAATGCCCAAAGTTTCAGTTTATACTCGCATTATCTCCATTGTCATTACCGTCTTCTTCGTCTTTGTCGTCGTCAACTGGGGAGATCAAATTACAATCATTTTGGTCTCCTATTTGTATCCTTCCTTCGTTTTCATCATTTTTGATTTCCATTATTAAACGCAAATTTTATTCATTAATCCGTGTATGGGTTTTTGTTTGTGTATGTGCATCTTTCTATATGCGGCGAAAACCATCTCAAGTCTTAAGAATATCGCAATTAAATTTCACTGCAGGACGTCCATCTGCAAATGATGGCCCACTTAAACTTTGCCCAATGTTGCGGCAAACATTTCTATTATTTAAAAAAATATACGAGTATTTATTTTAATATGAAGGTACATCCAAGTACAGGAAAAAAAGGGCTTATTCATTATCCTGTGTGTATACTTACAAGCATATTAATAATTGCTCCTTGACAAAAGAAAATATAATTTTATCCTTTTATTTATCCTTTTTTTCTCCCTCAGATCATCAACCGACCGAAAATCGGTTGCCTCCTGGTCGGGTCATAATGAGAATAAATCAAAAAAGGGATGAAAGGATAATTCAGTGTAATACAATATCATGTCAACTATGGGTATATATCCTTTCTGTGTAATATCGCCATATTATAAACTATACCAGTAACATATTAAACCTACTTATTGAGTAGCAACTGTTGGAGACAGACCGTGGGGGTCCTCAACATTAAGGGTAATTATTTTGTCATGAATATTTTTAATGAGATCACTGAGGGGTGATTCGAAACGATTTACAACTAATTTGTTTTATTTTTTTTTTTTTTCTTACGCAATGAGGGCTTTTTATGTTTTTTTTTGTCAAAATGTCCTTGACAGGACTGTTGCAGGTGTTGAAAATGCGGGCTAGGGTTTTTAATACCAAAATAAAATCTTTGATATTAATATTGCTCGTATATAGCTTTGGCATTTCAATATCAATTTTTTCAGATTATTAAAATTCAATTGAATTGTTGGTGATGGTTTTTGATATATTCGCATAACATCGATAATACCAATTAACTAAAGAGTTGTTAGATATAATCCATTTGGGAGGCGCTCTTTTGATTGATATTACACTACATGGAAAGCATATTTTTCCATAGGTATTATAGAGAGGGTTTTACAGACTTACGATATTTTATAAAAGCCATGATTTGTCTGTGAATGTAGCAGTTAAGACATTTTTTTTTTAAATTTTGAAGTTTAGAGTTCACTTTCATATTCTTTTCGAATTGAATTTTGAAAAATTCTATCTTTTTTCTGTAAAGTGTAATAAATATATTAAAAACGTAGATACGATTTCAAGCGAAGCTGATTTTTCCCCTTGGTTCTCCTAGCACAATGCGTGAAAGTCTTTCTGATTGATGGGCTCTGAATAAAAAAAAAAATTCAAATTCAAATTTGTTAAGTTAAAAACTAGTTTAATTTGTAGTAAATTTTTTATCCCCACAGCATTGTCAAAATTTATTGTATTGGTTCTAACAGTCAATGCTATCTTAGAACATTCAAATATGAAATTTGTCCCTAAGGCCACGCATGCTCAGGACCCATTAGTGGCAGGTTTATCGAAAAAAAATGTATTTTCCATTCTTGTAATCTATCAGTTCATAAAATTTGGATTGCCTCACTAATATCTTATATCAAAGAACACGGTAGTGTGGCACTACACCCTTTTTACAGGGACAAACTTAGGTCATTTTTGACCCCCCCTACAACTTTTGTACCAATAAAGTCAGTAACTTCAAATTCGCACTATTTGCTGAGCTAGTCAAACACAGTCGTTTCAATAAATTTCATCTCCTAAGAATAAGTAATTCCTGAGATATAAGACTACAAAAATCACTAAAACCATAGCTGTCTCGTAGAAAAAAGTTTGTAGACCAAGTTTGAACGAATGAAGATTGTTGTTTGAATTAAAAAAAATTGATTTGGCGAAGATAGAGCCAATCAAAAGAAAAACCATTATAACTTCTAAGCGAAGCGAAAACAAGAAAACTACCTCTTAAGTTTTTCAACACAAAACTACCTCAGGAACTCATGGTTTTTCTTTGTGGCTATAACTTAGAGATAGCCTGTATACTATTAAGTTTATCGGATTTAGTTATAAGTACCTGCGTGACCGAGTTTCACTCGGAACAATTTTTGTATATTTTTTTAGATTTGTCATCTCCGTTTTTTTCGTTCCTTTTTTTGGGGTGTTTATTATTTTCAAAACTGTTTTTATAATCAATTGTACACATAAATGGACTTTAAAATTTTCTTAAAAAGTATTCAAGTAATGTTAATAAATAAGGCACCGAGAAATTGGGCCCCAAAAGAAAAAAATGAATAAAAGGCCTCTAATTGGAGTAAACGCGATATTTTAGTCAGTCATTATGTAACTCGCTGATGGTTTGGAAAGCTTTTCAATGTAAGGATCGTGTTGAAAACCATTAGCTTGTAATAGAATAGCGGACTAAAATCGAAAGATGGTTTGAATAGCATCAGTAAGTAACAGAATAGCTGACAATAATCTTGCAATTTTTTAGCTAATTTTTTACTAAGATACTACAGATACTTTTCAATATAAGTGTCTGAAAATGAAATAAGGCTCCAAATTGCTTTATAAAATAAAATAAAATTAAGCCTCAAAATTAATTTGAGATTCTTATATAATTCGGGCCTTATTTTATTAAGAAATAATAAGAGTGAGTGTCCCATTTGGTGGATATTCCTGAAACCATGTTTTTGCCCATAAGAGTAATCTCTGAAAAAATTATTCAAATTACTTCAGTGTATTCCGAGAGATAGAGGAAATCAAGTTTTTTCTATAAACCAATAACTAAGAAAAGTGATGTCCGTGAAGTTGGCATATCAAATGTCAGCATATAATTTTTTTTTTGAGTTCTTGCCGCATGCGCTCGAGTTCTATAGTTTCTGATAGTTTCTGAGTTATCGAAATACAATGGACAAATATTTTTGTTTGGTAGATACGACCAACCTACCTACCCTCACGCATACAAAAAAATAAAAACCGTAAGTAAAGTGCTAGATAAAAAACTGAAACTAGTCCTGGAAAAACCGTGAACTTCAAATAAATTCATAAGTTTGAGCTTTTGAAAGACCTAAACAGACAAAAATAATGTGTTTTTAGCATACCGTTTCTAACACTTTTCTAACAAAAATTATGAATTTTTTCATAATTAGAGGGATTTTTCACTAATTTTGGTAAACGTCCTTGATATGCTGGCAGGTTTTCGGGAGTTTCAGCCCACTTATGGATCTCAACATATAAATGTAATGTGTTTAGAATATAATCTAAGGAGTTCCTGTTTCTAACACTTTTCGAACAAGAATTATGATTTTTTTTCATAATTAGAAGGGTTTTTCACGAATTTTGGTAAACGACCTTGATATGCTGGCAGTTTTGGGAAGTTATAAAATTTATTGTTAAATAACATTTTGGGGTCAGTAAGCTAAGCAGTAAGTGGAGCTGTTGCCCCACTAAATTTATTTATTTATTTAAGCTATCAGTCATTATAGAAATATTAGTTGTTGAATTTATTTTTTTATTTCTGTAGAAACAATGACAACAACAGCCGACTAAATACTAAAGATGAACTTTTCTTGAGCATATTAGGCGCAGAGAAGCTTAAAATATATTTAGCCCGTTAAATACCTAACGATAGCAAAGCTGACAAAACTAGTTTACATTAGATACAATATATGTACATTAATATAGTCCACTACAATGATGAATAGAAAAAGATTTGTTTGAATTTACAACTTTTTACATTGTCGTCTGTAGATGAAAGAACAAAATAATATTTATTGAAGACTGAAATCAATTGGTTTAAAGGACTATTATCACCATAGTTTGTTCTGCTGAAAATCGGACACAAAGGCAACTGTCTTCTTAAGCTTGCCTGACTGCAGCTGAAATTTAAACGACTAAGAGCTGATGGAGATACTATTGACCCATTTATTAATTTTAAAATAAAGCAAAACTGGATACACTGTCCATGTTTGGAAAGTAAAGGAAGATTAATTAACATGAGTCTTAAGGAGCTTGAGGATAACATTGATATAAAAAAACGTATTTATCAAAATATGCGGGATGTGACTTTTTCAAAATTGGTAATTCAATTGAAAAGAAAATTCTTCTGTTTAAGTGGAGTGACTGAATTTGTAATTCAAGCTAAAAGTTCAAATGAGCTCCATAACGTTTCGCCCAGGTTTGATAGTTGGGCTCATCAGTTAGATGACTCCTCACTACTTTTACTTGATACTTTTACTCGATGTTTTTACTCGTAATTTTTACTTGTTTTTCTTACTCGTTACTTAGAACAAATTTAAAATCTGCAATTTTCCATTCAGGGAGCGTCGCATCTAAAAAATCTAATAAAAATAAAAAAAAAGTAAAAAAAAAAATAGAAATAATAATAATTGTAATTATTAAAAAAAAAATTAATACTCAAATTAACACTTGAGTGATGAAAATTGATGAAGTAATGGGGCTTCAAATAAATTCACAAAAAAATCCAAAAACATGGAATTTTCTGTAGATCAAGCAGCATCAGCACATTCTCTCAAAAAAATTTTATAATCAAGTTCTCTCTATTGCTGCGGAACGAACAAATATTGGTACATCGGTAGAGTTTGAAGTGCATACAAGGATAAAAGTAAAAGAAATTTAATCTTCTGCTCGGGGAACAACCAAATTCTTAAAATTGTTAACAAAACTACATATATGGTGCATTTGCAGCTATCGGAGAATGGTTAGAATTGAGGCTTGAGTTGCATTCTAAAAGAGAAATCAAACAATTTGGAATTTTCATTTCAGCTTCTCAGGGAGCATTTGGCATCCACTCACTTTTTTTGAAATTGTTAAAATTTTAAAGTGCGCTTTCAATTTTACCAACAGCGATGAAAATTGATTAGAGCTTAAAGATTATAAAAAATGAGAAAAATAAAAAAAAAAAATGAGATTTTCCATTCAGTGGGCGTGGCATCAAATTATGGAACAATTTAGGTTTTTGTAGAATGAAGAAATCCGGAAGAGTGGAAGGGCTTGATTTCCACCTGGAAAAATTAGTTCTTTGCAAAAAGGAGTGATATCAAAATGAAACATTAATGTTAATAAAAATAGCCAAGTTTAATTTTATAAAAAAACTGTGCGTTGAATATCATTTATGACTGATATTTTACGCACAGTTTTTTTTTTTTATAAAAATTAAACCTGCCTATTTTTATTAACATTAATGTTAAGTTAAACGAAACCATATAAGTGTCGAAGAAAATTACGATTTATCGTCAGATCATACTCCAGTAATATTATCACTGAGCGAAGCAGAAATAATAGAAAAAAGTAATCCTAAGCTCGTGAACAAAAGAACAAACTGGAACGAATTCAGAGACAAACTTGAAAGTTTTATAAACCTAAGATCCCCTATGCAAACAAATGAACAGATTGAACAATTTATTGCTGATGTGCAACAGGCTGCAGAAGAAAGTACTCCAACAATTTCGAACTCAAGAGAAAAAGAAATAAAATATCCTGTCTAAATAAACGAGCTGATCTTGGAGAAAAGAAGAGCTCGAAGAAAATGGCAAGCTACGAGATTTCCAGGTGATAAGGCAGTTTTTAACCGTCTTAACAATGAACTAAAGAAAAGAATCTGGGAATTTAAAAGTGATTCACTTAGTAGATTCCTGAATAGTCTGACGTCGGATGCTTCTACGGAATACTCCTTAGGGAAAGCAGCTAAGCGCCAAAAAAGACCACAGGCACAAAACCCGCCAGTAAAATCTCAAGATGGTAAATGGATCGGAAACCCAAAACAAAAGGCTGATCTCTTCGCTGAACATCTCGCGAATGTTTTTAAGCCATTTCCAGCAAGCACAGCTACAGATCCATTACAGTTTGTTGATAGAAACGACGAATGTGAAATTCCTTTTGTCACGCTCAAAGAAGTAAGAAGTATGTGTCAACATAAGTTGTCTTACAAAAAATCACCAGGGTGCGATCTAATAACTGCTCAGGTTTTGAAAGAAATGCCTTCTATAGCCTTCAAAAAACTCCAATTTATAATAAATGCATGCTTTAAACTAAGATATGTGCCACATCATTGGAAAATTGCAGAAGTCATTGTTATACCTAAACAAGGTAAGCCACTAACAGAAGTAACATCTTACAGACCTATATCGCTTATACCAATCATGGCAAAAGTTTTCGAAAAACTGCTTCTGAAAAGACTAAGCAGAATAATAGAAGAAAGAAGACTAAATCCGAGCCATCAGCTTGGATTTAGAAATAAACATTCCACGATAGACCAAGTGCATCGGATTACGGATGTTGTGGAAAAGGCACTTGAAGAAAAACAAGTATGCTCGGCTATATTCTTAGATGTTGCTCAAGCCTTTGACAAGGTTTGGCACTTGGGACTTGAGTGCAAACTGCAAAGGGATCTTCTCAGGCAGTACTATGAAATACTGAAATCCTACGTTACGAACCGACTCTTTAGAGTACGGTACGACCCAAATTACTCGGAACTAAAGAAAATTGAAGCCCGTGTACCACAAGGAAGTGTCCTAGGACCAACCCTGTATCTGCTATATACAAGGGATATTCCAGTGGACATCAACGCTATCATGGCCACCTTTGCTGATGATACTGCAATATTGGTGCCAGATAAATTCGTTACGAAGGCTACACAAAAACTGCAAAATGCAGTCGATAAAGTTGGTGATTGGACGCAAAAATAGCGAATCAAACTAAATGAAACAAAATCGACGCATATAAACTTTACAAACAAAAAAACAAACAATGTTCCAATTCTTATAAACAGTACAACAGTACCTTACTCCAATACTGCCAAATACCTTGGAATGACTTTGGATGCAAAGCTTAAATGGAAAGAGCACATCAAAAAGAAAAAAAGACGAGCTAAACTTGATGTACAGAAAAATGTACTGGTTACTAGGAAAGAACTCTGACCTATCTATCCAGAACAAACTATAATGTTATATAAACAAGTACTGAAACCCGTTTGGATATATGGCATCCAACTATGGGGCTGTACAAAGAAAACAAATGCTGAACCCATCCAAAAATTCCAAAGCAAGGTCCTTCGTGGAATAATAAATGCCCCTTGGTATATAAGAAATAGCGATCTACATCGTGACCTTCAAATTGAAATGGTTACAGAAGTGGTTAAAAAACACGCTGTATCACACAATCAGTGACTGCAAAGTCATACCAACCCCGAAATGGAGACCGTCGTAAATGTACGAGACAATGTTCGAATTCTTACCGAGTGTCTTTTTAAGATTTCCATCGGATAAGAAAAAAAAAAAAAAATGAATGTGTAGTAATAACATCTAGTATATCATGTCAAGTTGCAAGTTCTAACCTTATGAAGATTATAATATCAAACAAGTAGGATGATATCGAAAGAACTCTCAATTATGACAGAAATTGGATAGTATTTTAGAAAAACACAAACGTCTGTATATCTTGAAACATTTATTATATTCTTCTTCCACTTTCAATCAACCATTATCAATCAACTAAGGAAATAGAAATAAAGTTAGGAAACAAAAATGAAGAACAAATTGTTCACTTTTAAAGCAATCGTAAGGGTGCGACATGCAATGATAATTAAAGTTTGTACTTATTCTTTGTATGAAAATGTTACATTTTGCTTGTTTTTATTAGTTTGTGTGAAAGAAATCAATATGCGAGAAAATGTTGTTTTCTAAGTAAAGCTAATTAACCTCATCATTGTGATACTCACTGTGATCATTATTAGCTTATTTTTAAAATCTAATCTTAATCAATAGAAAACAAAACAATTTTCTTTTTAGCATACCTATTCACCATAAAATCTTCCTTTCCTAAAAACCACTAACA
The DNA here is from genome assembly GCA_946251815.1 of Dasysyrphus albostriatus. Taxonomy (NCBI): domain Eukaryota; kingdom Metazoa; phylum Arthropoda; class Insecta; order Diptera; family Syrphidae; genus Dasysyrphus; species Dasysyrphus albostriatus. Next base: position 41,679,262 of record OX276337.1, on the reverse strand, counting down.
TCAATCACTTTTATTCAATTTTCCAATTTCCACCACGTTTACGTTCATCGTGAAGGAAATAAAACAAAAAAATATCTCTCAACCTTCTCCCCAAGCCAATCGAAAAATCATCCCTATAATAAAAGTATCTATCCAATCTCCACCCTCATAGATCTCTTCACACCATTTTATCATCCAGCAATAACTATATAGCTCACTTGATGCCATTATAAAAGTCAAACCTGTCTCTCTAAACTGCCAATTCCACATCTTCCGACATCATTCTCGAAAGAATAACAACAATAAAAAAAAAATTCCCTTCTAGAGTCACAACCCGACCCACAAAATCATTATCATCATCGCAAGCCATCCTCCAACCTTCCTAGGGCTGCTCTTCTTACTCAGAAAAACAAGGTAAATCAAGTTTCAAGAAGCCGTTGACAATATAAAGAAAATCAAAATCAAATTTTCCAACCCTTATTGTTCACTCATTGGGGATCCTTAGAGTCCTTAATATATTAAATTTTCGTTTGAACGTGCTGCTTGCATAAATAATAAAAAAAGAAACAAAAAAAAAAAACAAAATAAAATCGAGAACAAGGCGGAAAAGACAAAGGACCCATTGGATTTGTGCTCAATGCACCATCGCATCGTCAGTCGTTCTCGTTGGCGTTGTCGTCATAGTTAAATGGATCCTTCTTGAGTGTACCTGGATAAATCTGTTTCCACCCCCAAAACCACCCACCACCATATTCGTCGTCGTCGTCGCCGGTTTTCGTCAACGCTGTCGTCGTGGTTGTCATTTTCAATCTGTGAATGTAGTTAACCTTATTAAATGGAGCAAAAACAAACACCCAAAGGAAGGATAACGTTTAACCTTTGCCACCCTTTGTAAACTCTGAGCTCTGCAAACCATTAAGGGACCCAAAACAAAGTGAGGAAGTTACCAATACATGAATACGTTTTCAGGGCATGAGGAATGAGTTGAACTTACATACAAATGACCCATCCGGGCAAGTGTGTCTGTGCAGTGTCTCATCCAATGGGCTTGGAGCTGCAAGACGCATGCCTGGGAATTCATCTAGAAGAGAATCGAATGCTGACATCCTCAGAACAGCTCGCAAGGAATCGACATTATTCCTATGGAACCAGTTCTGAGAATCAAAAATATCGTCCTGAGAACTCACCCGAAGGTTCATATAAGTCGCGTGCGGGTATGGATTGTGCTATAACTGTAATAAATATAGATACACTTACACACATTCTTATCGGACATAAATGGCTGCTGATTCAATTTGTGTCTTCACACTTCCTTAACTAACCGGTGCGGCGTGGTGGAGGTGGTGGTGGTGGTGGTGAGTGATGAATAAATCGAGGGAGAGAGTGAGCATTTATTCCCTACTCGAATTTTTTTTATAGACCGGATCCCGGATTCCCCAAGGACGCAACTTGTTGGTTTGTAAAGAGGCAGTTGGCTTGCTCTATGATGAATGATGATTGGGTAAGTGGCCTGGTGGCGATGTAAGGTGATGGGGAATAATGTAACCACTGAGATGAATTAATTGAATAGATAATAATTTACGGCTCAATTAGGGAGAAGCATTTCATTTAGATGAGATTAATTTATCGTTTGCAGCTACAAATAGCTTTGGGCTGTGTAAGTTAAGCTTAATGAAAGGGTGTGAAGACTGAAGAGTAATTATATTTGGTTGATTAATTGAATAGGATGAGATGGAAGATCTGTTGATATTTTTTCTGGTTTATAACAACTATTACTGTGATGGGAGGGCAGTCGGGTTTTGTGGTAGTACCTTGCACATTTTCTTAAAACAAAAGAAACGAATAAAGCTTAACTAGTTTGATGAAATAGATACAAGTATATATCAGGCTATTTACAACTATACAGAAACTTACTGAAAGCATTTTATACAAATTAAATAAAATACATGGTAACTCACGTGACAAAAAGTCGGTAACTCACGTTATTTCTCGCTTTTAATTTAAAAATTAAAAGCTTAGACTTTTATAATTTTATTTTATATTCAGTCATATGTTCATAACTTGTAGGATATTTTGCAATTCTTATTTAAGAAGAAGCGGAAAATAGTCGTTTTTCTATCTTCATGTTTATTTTTTTATGGAATTACCTGTATGTACATTAGGGTGGTTCTTATATTGTTTTTTTTTTCAAATGGCTCTAGATAAAAAAAACTCCTATTTTTTCACATTTTTAGTTCACCCTCTTGGTCTCCCTCTTTTGACTTTAAAGTACTTTTGGGGTAAGGGAGATTCTTAAAGACGAGTAAAAATTTGTATCTTAATGGGTCTATTTCCCCTTGTTCAGGGGGAGTGGAAATTTTCAAAAAAAAAAAAAAAAAAAAAAAATTACTTAAAACAAAACAAAATTAAAAAAAGGAAAACTACAATGCCACGCTTTAATTTTTTTAGTTAAAAATTCAACCTATAATATGTTTTTTGAATAAAGTTGCTTTATAAAAGCTTTATAAAATAATAATTTATATAAGAACTTTATCTAGAAAGCATGTCAAAGACTAAATTCGTGGCTTTCAGAAAAGCTATAACATGGCATTGTAAACATTCCTTTTTTTTTAAATATTTTTTTCTGCTGTGAGTCAAATTTTTAGAAAATCGTGCCTCCGCCTGAAGGGGGGGGGGGGATATTTATTTTTTTTCTGGTCTGATTGAAGTCTATGCGTTTTGATTTTTTTACGTGTTATAAAAATATCCTTACCCCAAAATAAGTATAAGTGAAAAAAATTATTTAAATTGTTTTTCAATATTTTGAATCGAGTGAGGGGTACCTAAGACTATGTCCAATTGAAAGACCACCCTAATGCCCATATTTTGTTCATTGCTTTTAGACCAAATCTTATCATTTAAAAATTTGAGTATCGCTTTTTTAAGTGAAACAATTTGATTGCCTTATAGTTTTGAGAAAATTACGCATACGTCACAGGGTACAATTTTAATAAAATCCGTTTTTATTGCAAAATTTCAGCTATAGTCGCCAATTTTTTTTTTAAATTTATAATAAACTAATAAGTGTATAGCATGGACTTAAAAAAGGTTGATTGAAGTTACATTTGCAGAAACAGCTGAACAAAAACTGCCTTCCGAGAGGAATAAAGATTTTCAAGCACCTACTGCCGTTTGTCCGATTTTTCGGTAAATAAATATATTTATTAAAACAGGTGTATTATCTTTGTAATTTTATTTTTATTTTAAGCTTAAGCCAAAATGCTGCCAAAATTATTCAGAATAAAAAGTTTTTTTTGAAGTATGATTTTTTTATTGAAAAGATTTTTGTATGAAAGAAAACATAAAATTATAAATAATTAAAGTGTTTAATTTGCTCATTTTCTAAAGAGTAATTTGTTTTAAAATATTAAAAACACGATAAAGTTTTGATTTTATGTAATCTTTCATAAAAGAACTGTTATAATAGAAAAAACTCGTGCTTAAAAAAACTTTTTATTCCGAAATTTTGGAATTGAGCGTGGATTTTTTTAGTTTTGTATTCAATAGCACCTTTCATTTTTTAAGAAAACTTGAAAAAATTCAATATTCAATTTGGTAGTCATTTTACTTCATAACATAACGTAACTATATTTTTCAGCTTATTCAAATAATCCCTTAATTATTTTAAAATTTTGAGCGCAATCTACCGTTGAACTTAAAAAAAAGTTTTTTTAAATAGTATCGGGTTTTTCTATAAGAGCGCTACAAAAGTTTTTTTAAATAAAACAAAAACCGTTTTGGATATCAATGAAATTCTTTATTTCTGTGAAAGTACGTTCGATGCCATTATGTATGGAACTCGATTTCTTTTTCATGGCCACTAGGACACGCTTGCAGAAGTCCAGACGCTGACCCCAATTTTCGATGGATTTCAAGCATAAATCGGCCGATACTCCTGCAATTTCACGTTCGATATTCGTACGAAGTTCATCTATCGTCGCTGGCTTGTTGGCATAGACCATAGACTTGACGTAGCCCTACAGGAAATAGTCTAACCGCGTCAAATCACACGGTCGAGGCAGCCAAGCGACTGGACCATTTCGTGAGATATGATGATTGTGACATTCACTGTGTGGCTTGTGGCGCCACGCGCGCCGTCCTGTTGAAACCATACGTCCTCCAAGTCCATATCATCCAATTGGGCCCAATGACGCCGCCGGCCCATAAACCACACCAAAGCGTAATTTGTTCGGGATGCAATGATGACTTATGGAGTACGTGTGGATTGCTGCTGATTGACCAATACCGCATATTTTGTTTATTGACGAAGCCATTCAGCCAGAAATGAGCCTCATCGCTGAAGATGATTTTTCGATGAAAATCCGAAACATTTTCAAGTTGTTGATCAGCCCAAGCGGTGCTGAAGCGGCCTCAATTCTTGCGTCAATTTAATCCTGTAAAGATGTAGGCCAAGATCTTTTCGCAAAATTCGCCACAATGACGCCACAGAGATGCCCAACGCTTAAGAACGACGTGTGAGAGACACATTTGGGCTATCTGCAACTGAAGCCTTAGCGGCAGCAATATTCTTGACACTATGGTCACTTTTTTGTCTCACTGGCACGTGAACATTTTGTATTGTGCCTGTGGATTCAAATTTTTCCAATAGACGCTCAATTGTTGACCTGCTAGGACGATTCTGACGACCATAAATTAGACGTAGCGCTCTTAACGTTGAGGCCACTGACTCCGAATTTCGGGAGTAAATTTTAATAATTCCGACTCGTCGTTGGCTCGTATATCTTTCCATCATAAAAAGGCAAACCTTACTGAAGAGAAATGTCAAGAGAACGGCAAGAAATATGGCGTCGTTTGCTGTCCCTGTCGCTCTACTTTTGTAGCGTCCCTGTTGAAAAACCCTTTGCATATATTTGATTATGTCATAAGATCATCAAAAACCTGGAAAATTGTCCTTCCTATTGGTCTTGCTTTTAAAAGTCAATATTGCTAGCAATACATCCAGATATATTTTAGCTCTAATGTCAAAGACTCGCACAAAAATGAATATCTGTTAAGGTACGCCACAATAAGTGCAAGAGTGTATATGTGTGCAAAGGCTCAAAGGTGCTGTTTTTATTTTATGGAGCCATTGTGTCTGGAGCATTGTGTTTGATGGCTAGGTATGGAAATGCTTTAAATTTCAACAGTGCCTTGCTCACTTCAAATGATCTCCAAGTCTGTTAAATGTCCACCCCACTCACAAAAACACCTCTGCAGATTAACTCATACTGGCTCTACCAAAGGGAAAGGGAATCTACCAGTTCTGTTTCCACGCATGAACAAACTCGTGCCTAGTATCATATTTTTTGCTTTAATGGCGATTTATTGCCACTTTTGAATATGGGTATTGTTGAATTGCTTCAACTGCTTTAACTCATTCAGATAACGCAAAAAAAATGTTCAGTTCTCCTGCTAAGAAATTTCCCATTTTTAAAATAAGCTCTGCGATATGTCCAAATTTGAGATGTCAAAAAAATTAGTATTGCGTAAGTTGAGAATTTATTTACTTATAGTTTAATTGAAAATAAAACAAGGCGTGAAAAACTAAGAATCACTGCTAGTGAAGAAAAGAAATTGAACGCAGGAACATTTTGAGCGATATGAAATTTTTTTGAACTAGGAATAAAAAGATCATTGGTCCAGGTTTATATCCTCCGGGGTCTGGATCTGGACCACGATCCACCAAATAAAAATAAAATAAATTTTGTGGCACAACAGCTCATAGAGAACCAGGGCCTAGTGACTTACAACTCTCAACCATTCCTGTGTGCGTATTTTTGACAGGAATGGAGGGGACCTACAATTTTTTGCCGAGTCCGAACGGCTAGATGAGAAGCACTTATTCATGACAAGTATACTCTTGAAGGATTTGTCAGTTCCTCGCAAGAGGCAGTACCTCGGAAAAAAACATTTCTGTTTTTAGGTGGCGGTGGCCGGAAATCGAACCCAGACCGCGAACGATCCGCCAAATGCGCGAATATATTTTTTTTGTCAAAATACATTTTCCGACCAATTGTATAAAAAATTTCAATTTTTTTTTATGATCTTACAAAGCAAAAAAATAATGTGAATATATTCAAAAGAATCAGTTGTTAGTATATGTAATTTTTATTTCCATCAAGTCATTACATTTTATTATTTTTTAAACACTTTTTCTAAATCATCTCTTTTTTTAAAGAATATCAAAAACTATCCCAAAAACAATACAAAGGATCCAAGAAAGTAGTAGAAAAGTGCCTAATTATACCGTTTATACCTGTTCTCCTCGTTTTACATAGATTTTCCTCGAGAAATCTATATTAAACTGCTTGGAATCGGATTTGTGATAAATTCTTACCTATACAAATAATGCAATTTTCCCGCTTGCGCTTAAAATAATTTTCGAAATTCTGTTGAAAAATAAATGTCTAACTTGAAGTGTGGCGTTACCACCTGGGTATTTTGGGCTATTAGTGAATTTGAGTAATGTCCCTTTCTTTAAACTTTTGTTTACTTAATGGATTATCTGTAACAGAGAATGGACATGAGAATTTAAAAGATTTAGGAAATGCTGAAGAGACTTTCTATTTCGTATATGATTTTTGTTGCAGAGGAATATGAAAATTAAAATTTTACGAAAAAAAATTTTAAATCATTTAAGGAAATGTTTGAATTATACTATTGAATGTATATACATTTAAAAAAAAGTGTAGCTTTAAGAATATATTGATGTTTAAATAAGCTTATAAAATTTACTTGATTTTTCTTTTATGAAATATACCATTTAACATTAATATCCAACAAAGACTGGTTCATGGTTACCTTTTTTATAGTTTTGAGCTTCCTTTGAAGTTTTACTGGTCCCAAGAAAGTCTCTATTAATTCTTTCTAATTTTCAAACTCATATCTTTTAAATAGAAGAATTAAGAATGTTATTAATTTTCTTCTCCCATTAAAGCAAAATTTCAGGAAAATTTACTTTTATTTTTCTTCAATTTTTAGTTTTATTAAGAAAAAGGCAATCTGATTCAAATGAAAAACAAATTCTGCAATCAGCACAACTGGATGGTAAGTATTTGCTTTAATGTTCGAGACGTTAAGGGTTTAAAAAAATTATTTGTATAGACATGGAAATTTTGACAGAAAAATTTTCAAGGACATGAAATACGATATTTAAATTAGATTAAACAGCTTCTTTGAGAACTTGAGGTGAAAAAAATAAACAACCTCTTAGTTCTTGATTGAATATGCTTGCATACAAAAATTTTAGTCGTTGAAGCGGTTTTTTTAAAACAATAATTTTGTATATACCATATGTAAATTTTTAAAACATTTTTAAGGAAAACTTTTAGTTGGCAAATCTTAGTATTTATTTACTTGCATATAAAAATAAAATTAAAAACAAATGTTGAATTGTTTTTGAGATATCTATCAAATTTTCAAAAACAAATTAACAACATTTTTTTTTTAATTTAAAATTTTGATGGGTATGCTATATTTTTTAATCTTATTTGAAATTTGCTTAAATAAATTATCTTATTTCGTTTAGCCTATAATGATGAAATTCAAAGTTTTAAAAAAGTTCTATGAAAAGTACTATTAATAGTTGCTATTTGTAAATTTTTATCATTTTTGGTAGTACGAGTATATCGCACTTATTTAAGCATACGGAAAAGGTTTGCTAAAAATCCTTAGAGCTGTTTAAAAAAATGTTTTCTTCAACCGGTTTTAGCATTCGTATAGAAGAAACCGTTATTTTTTCCATAAAAGAAAAACCTTAGATACCGAGTTATATAAAAAGCGACAGTGTCAAATTATTTGATTTTCAAAAAATAAAATAAATGACCATTTCTTGAAAATGAAAATTATATATTTTTTGAAAATTTTTATAAGAAAAATCTTTTTTAATGTTTAGAAGCATCTGTAAGAAACAAATGATTTAAATCAAAAAAACCGTTTTTAATAGAGTCGAAAATAAAATAAATGGTTCTGTGGTTTCCCTCAAAAAGCAGCCTTTACTCAAATAAAATTTATTGATTTTTTTAAAGAAAAGTTGTGAGTCCGTTTTTGAGAAAATTAAATTTTGTAAAAAAGTTTAAAAAAACTATGGCAAGTGCCTTTATTTTTAGCTAAAAAAATTTTAAAAAAATCAATGGGCAGAATCACCAAAACCACTATGTACCAAAAAAAATCGATTCAGCCCTTTAGGCTGTAGCCGAACAGACAGAAAGAGACAAAGCAACTTTGACAAATCGAAAAATTAGTAAGTGTATAATTTGCCGTTAATTAGTTGTGAACATTTCGAATTTTCTATCTCGAAAAGCACTAAAAACTTTTTATACTTAATGTTTTATGGCTAAATAATTTGCCATTAGTAAGTCTTTTGCAATTTTGGGATATCAAATAAGCAAATTTGATTTTATACGAATTTTGAAAAATAAAACAAAAACATAGAAAACATTGGACGAAAAATTGATTTCGTCCCAACAAATCAACGACTAATTAAAGGCAAATTAATAAATACTAAAATTTTATGTTTAGAAGTTTTAATTAGGTAATTTTTGAAAAAAAAACGTAGAAAAAAGAACGAAAAATTAAAAATTGTCAAAACTTACTAACGACTAAATAATATGCATAATTAAGTCATAAATCATTCGATTTGAACAGTTTTTACCACTATTTGAGGTAGTAATATGCTAATTTGATGTGAAGTTAACAAAGAATGCAAAAAAAAAATAGAAAACATTGAAAATTGTCATAACTAATTCAGAACTGGCTAACAACAAATCTTTTAGCATTAGCAGTTTTCACCACTTTTTTAAGTGACACTTTGCTTACTTGATATCAAGCTAGCAAAGGATGCAAGCAAAAACTTAGAAAACACAACGCGATTAGATTAAATTTTTCACAATTAATTAACGACTAACTAACAGCAAATTACTAAGCCATAAAACATTAAGTAAAGAAGTTTTTACCGCTTTTCGAGATTTGTGAAGTTAGCAAAGCAGCCAAAAAACATAGAAAACATTGAACGACAAATTCTAAACTGTCACAACTTTATGACAGTTTAGAATTTGTCATTAATGGCAAATTATCCACCTATTTATTTTTCGATTCGCCTAAGTTGCTTTGCTAACTTGACACTCATACTTTTTTCATCTTCCCAATAATCGTTATGACAATCCTGATCAAAATCTCGAGTTCAATTTTGTTTACAAATGCATAATCCTTTTTCATATTGCTTGTTTGTTTTACGAGTACTATATGTTTGTTATGACGCAACCTCCATTCATAACACTGTTTAAAAAAATGTTTCTTTCTCGTTTGCACATGTCAGCTCTATACGAAAACAACAAATAATGTTTTCTTAAGTGCTGACTTTTGCTTCAGAATTTCATTAAAATAAAGAAAGAATTTTGTTCAAATGTCATTTAAAATTTTTAAAACCTATCAAAATGGAATTACACGGGCTCAGATGTGGAAATTTTTTGTTGTTTTTCAGTTTTGAAAATCGAAAATGTCATTTCTTGTGACCCACACGTTGCTTATGTAAACGTAATATTGATATTACATTTGTATGGTTACCAATCTCCATAGCATCAAAACCAAAATGTTATAATTTTTTCCATTTTGATACATACCACTTATGACTTCATCGAGTAAATAGTTTTTAGTCGGCCAGCGTTCTCGTCATAAAGTTCACAAGTGCAATTGATATTTAACTTTGGCTTTGGTGTTAATATTGTTGCGCTGGCATCAAAAAGCACGAGACAAATAATCAATAAAAAACAATCTGACAAATTGTCAGCATATTCAGAGCACCATTTGTATGACTGCGTAGAAACTAATGAAATTTTGAATTGATGTGGCCAAGTTTGTAGCAGATATTTGACAGTCTTGTCGTGTGAATTCACCATATAGGGCTAAAAACACAGCGGGTAATTTTACAAAATAAAATATTTTACCGTTCCATCATAATTCTGTTTTCAAATAATCTATACATAAAACAAGTGCTTAAACAAATCATCCAACCATTGCTATTTCTTTGAGGCATTAAATTTAAAATCTTCATTAATATGTCTTGTTATGTATAAATACTTTTCAGAAATATTGATTTTATCTAAAATATTTACCCAAAACATCAAAAGAAAACATTTTCGAAAGAAATAATTTCCCAAAACCTGCCCACAAAAAATCCAATTTATGCAATCATCCTTAAATTGAAATATATCCTTATAATCTAAATCGAGCCATATGAAATTATTTAATATAAGTAATCGCTCTAGGTAGGTTCTCTCATTACTTATTCAAGCATTTTTCAAAGTTTATCTTTCGCATTAATGAAAAAAAAAGTATCGAAATCCAAGAATGACAATCTTTTTCTTAAATGTCTGCAGATTTAAACAGGATCACCGCTTGAGTAAGCATTCTCAGAATTCGGATCCATATCGTCTTACACGTAGGTTGAAAATCTTGCTCTATAGATTAAAGGAAACTGCGTGATCATCGTTGAAAATCTTCTACCTACTTAAATATAAAGAATGGTCGAAGGAAGAAGACATTTCAAAATAGCCGGGAAAATCGTCGTATATCTCTTCATTAGCAGGATAACAAATATCTAATAGTAGTTGATCCCTATTAACGTGACGTCGCCGTGCTCCTTAGTATTGCTATCAAAACAAAGGATTAAGGGAACGTCCCTTCCGATGCAATCCATCAATCCATGTCTTTAACAAAGGTACATTATTGTACAAAGGCGATGTCATAAATTTAAGAACATGTCATAAACTATTGTTTTTAAGTTGAATTCCGGCTCAACCACTAGTTTGCGGTTTCTTAATTCTATTGTTCCATTGTGTGGTTTAATTATGAGGTATTTTTATGTGTGGCGTGCAAAAGGTTAAAAAATATTCTTTCACTAATTTTAAGAGATACTTATACGTTTATGAGTGCGCCTTGTGACATCTTCCTAAAACGAACATTCTAACTTCATAGCTGAAAAGAAGAAATCTTAAATGTTCAATGAATAAGGGAGATATTTTACGCGTTTTTTTGTACGATTATATTGTGGCTCCAAACTCAAAGTGGTGTATGTGAAAAATCTCAATTTTGCACTAGAGGCAAAACAAAAATTATCAGAATTTTATTTTTTTTTTCGTTTAATTCAAAAAGTTCTTCAAATCTGTCAATTAATTCCAGAAAGTGGTTATTATAGCGGGTTTAATTTTTTTTTTCATAAATATTTACCATTTTTTGGGGTGTAAGGATGTGAATGCGTATGTACCTATTAAACCAAGAAAAAGCCCCTACAAAAAGAGGCTAAAATCTGTCTTTTTCTTAAATTTAAAGAGACTTTTAACTACAAAGTCATGAAAAGACACGCATAAATCATATACCAATCTACTCATATGTACAGGGTGTCCGCTGGGAAGGTATACTCCTTTGTTTGTTTATAATTTTTGATTAAATGAAAGAAAATGGATCTTATATTGATAAATGTTATGTTAAATGTCGGCAATTATGTATGGAATACAATATCAATAACCTTGCTTTTCAGATATCCCCACAAAAAAAAGTCCGGAGCAGTTAAATCAGGCGACCGTGGAGGCCAATCAACATCACCATTTCTTGAAATAACTTGTTGTGGAAAGAGGTCTCGCAGTAGTTCCATTGTAATCCAGGCTGTATGCGATGTGGCACCGTCTTATTGTTGGTATCCACATGTTAATCAAGCCCAAAGCATGCAGTTGTGGTGTTAAAAAGTTTTCAAAGTTGTTCTTTGAAGACCAAACTCCTGAGCACGGCATCGAATTGAGGTTGATGGATTGTTTTGAACACTTCCTTGAGCAGCAGTAATGCGTTTTCAGCCGATCTTGCAGAACCTTGTGGCCCATGCTTGGGCCTATCATTTACTGACCCTCTTTCTTCGAAATCATTCACTATACGATAAATAGTGCGTTTTGTTGTTTCTCCCAAAAATTTGACGTAACTTTCTCATCGTCACAGTAATCGATGATTGATTTTGATAAAATGTTTTAGGGATTGAAACGCCTTGATTTCTCAAATATTTTCCATAATAAACTTGACACGAGTCTGCTTCATGACTGCCAAATATAAACTGCCAAGACTAATGTTTACCAAAATGGCGGCAAAACAAAATAGTATACCTTCCTGGCGGACACCCTGTATATGTAGTTTAAAAAAAAAAAACACCTAGCTGCCACAAGATGTGACAAGGGGCGCTGGAATGCGATGGTCTCTGCTTTCGCCTTTCAACTCAAAGCTTTCCAGTTGTACAGAGAGGTGTTCATAAAATGTGAAACATTTGCCGATTATGATGCTTTTTACATGAGTTGCGAATGCGAATAAATTTGCTAAGGTAATTCCAAATATCAACTAATTTTGTTGTAATTTTTCGCTAAAGTGAATTAACAATTTTAAAAAGAAAAAATGGCCTATAGATTTAGTTTAAATTAATCAATTTACCATTTTTACATTTTCTACCCGACCAAATTTCTTCAAACTGTAAAAAAAACACGTTTTCAAAATCCACAACAACAGGACGTATTCTACAACTTCTCTAATGAAAAATTTGCTCGAACTTAACCTCAAATTCATTCATTCATTCCGAAAGTCGGTAAGAGAGGTCATGAATCCGCGAAGGACTTCAGACCAATTAGCCTGACATCTTTTGTACTTAAGACACTAGAGCGCATTCTTGACACTCACATTAGAGTTATACTAGTTGGTCGTCCTCTTGATGAATCACAACATGCATACCTCAAAGGCAAGTCTACGGAGACTGCCCTGCATGAAGTGGTTCGTACAATCGAGAAGACAATTCACTATAAAGAATATACCCTCGCAACCTTCCTAGACGTGGAAGGTGCCTTCAATAATGTCCTAACTGAATCCATTCGCGAATCACTTGCTCACTTCGGGATAGAAGGCTTCATATCTGAATGGATTGTTTCTATGCTCAGTGACAGAAGGATTCAAGCATCGTTGGGAAACACTACATCTACTAAATATGTTAGTAGAGGAACACCCCAAGGTGGGGTCCTCTCCCCTCTTCTATGGCTTTTAGTCATGGACAAAATTCTTGTCAAGCTAAGATGTATTGGTGTGAAAGCAGTAGCGTATGCTGCTGATTTGGTTTTATTGGTCTCAGGAAAGTTTACCACAGTGATTAGCGAAATCACTGAGTCGGCTCTGTAAAAAGTTAGCAACTGGGCCACAAGTAGTGGACTAGGGGTTAATCAGAGTTAAACGGAACTGATGCTCTTTACTACCAGGACTAAAATACCTACCTTCACCCCATCTCGACTTAACGGACAAACTCTATCCTTATCTTCTAAGGCAAAATACCTCGGAGTTATTCTTGACCCCAAATTGAGTTGGAAGGTAAATATTGATGAACGGGTTAAGAAAGCCTGCATAGCTTTCTATGCCTGCAGAAAAACATTTGGTAAGATGTGGGGCCTACAGTCGAAGATGATCTTGTGGACGTACACTGCCGTGGTTCGACCGATTTTATCATACGGATCAATTGTGTGGTGGCCTGCACTTAGCAAACAATATAATATTGAAAAACTTAAGAAGGTACAAAGAACGGCTAGCGTCGGCACTACAGGAGCCCTTCGAACTTGTCCAACAGATGCCCTTAGCGTTATCCTGCATCTTCTACCACTCGACCTTTATATAAAATATCTAGCGGCATGCAGTGCTGTAAGACTAAAAGAATCTAATTGTTGGTTTTCAAAACCCTATGGTCATGGAAATATAACAAAATTGATTCCTCAGGATATTTTTCTAACGAACACCGACTACTGTATTCCCCCTCTTGGCCTAGGCGAGGACTTCAAAGCCGTTTTTCCAACCAGAGAGGATTGGAAAAATGACATTGTTACGAAGGACTACGACACTATAATCTTCACTGATGGGTCTAAGATGGAGTGCGGTGTTGGTTCAGGAATTTTTTCTAAGACCCTTAATATATCCAAGTCCCTCAGACTACCAGACTTTGCTAGCGTATTTCAAGCTGAACTACTAGCAATCAGGGAAGCATGCAAGTTACTCAAATCAAACCATAATCAATTCAGGAACACAGCAATTTGCTCCGACAGCCAGGCTGCCATTAAGGCTATTAAATCGGCTACATCCACCTCTGTACTTGTCCAGCAATGTCGAGATGAACTATCAAGTCTGAACATTAACCTCCAGGTCACTCTCATTTGGGTTCCAGGTCACAGTGACATAGAGGGTAATGAACGGGCTGACGTCTTAGCTCGACAAGGCTCGGCCCTTCATAGCTCACTAGCGGTAAATGTAAATATGCCTATTGGTGCTATGAAGAGAAATATTTTCTCGATTTTTCTCGATGAATCTAACCTCAGATGGAGCAGTCTTACAAACTGTGTCATATCAAGAATGATATGGCCATCCTATAACAAAACTCGTTCTAACGATCTTATATGCAGACCCAGGCGCGATATAGCCAGGATCACAGCAATATGCACCGGACACTGGCCCATAGGGGAGCATGCAAGGAGGCTGGGAATCCCCTACAACTCCCACTGTCGTAGCTGTGGAGACCCCCAAGAAAAAGAAACTGTAGTTCATTTTCTTTGCAACTGCCCTGCTTTAGCCAATTCTAGATTGTCATCTTTTGGAAAGGCCTTCCTCGATGACCCAAAAGAGCTTTCTGAGAAGAAAATCAAAGATCTGATTATCTTTCTGAATGCGACTAAATGGCTCTAACAATAGTCCGTTAAAGTCTATAAAGCCATATAATTCCGTATTAAATCCCTACTAGGTTAACACAAGTAATTGGTATCAAAACGGCGCACTCCAGCGCTAATTGAGTCGCGAAGCCAGGGCTAGCGACTGCCATCTCTACCTACCTACCTAACCTCAAATTTTCGTGTTTCCATTTTACTGGTTTCTTTGTATTGACAGTTGGCGTCTATCGATGACTACTCTTGTGAAAGAAATGTCAATATTCGTGACCAGTTGCAATTCACATTTCATATGAGCTGTGTTTGTTATCGTGAAACTTCTTGCAAATTTTCACAAATTGTCACAAACTGCAGTTTGTTAAATCAAAAAAGTTGCATCGAGAGAGCGTAATGAGAGAGCAAATAATTTACCCTCCATTGGAAAACTTACTTCACAAATTTCTGTGAGCACATAGTGTTACAACTGCTTTCAAAAATCGTGGTGGTCAGTTTCTGTCACTGCGTTGCCACTAATCGGAAAATATTCGAAGTAGGTTTTCAAAAAAACATTCAGTATATTCAATTTTCTTACAGAAGATCTGAATATTCCAATTTTTACTTCTTTTTTCATAATAGAAGAATAAAATAAATTAAAAATAGCATAATATGCATAATTATGATATCACGACTATTATCAAAGCAAGTCAATAGCCGGAAGCCGTAAGAACAGAATTGAAAAACTAGTGTACTAAATTTCGATTAATGATAATTTTCTTTTCCAAAAAGTAAAAGTGCCGTTGACTCGATTTAAAAGCAATAGATTTGTTTGAAATTGAATTGAATTGAAATCATGGCAAAGTGGCAACGCCGTTTATACACAAAAATGAAGTTTCTAACAAAAAGTGTTCATGTTTCTATGCGCTTGGTAACTTTTTTCAAATTTCCCCAACTCTGATCGAATTTGTCCGCTTTTTCAAAGTTTAACAGGTTTTTCAATTTTTTTTGGAAAAATGTACAAAACCTATGAATTAAGACAAAATATTTCAAAATCAGGGCTGAGTTTTTATTATAAATGGATTTTGTACCCATTCAATGTCAAAATTAGTAGGTACCTGGAGAGTAATATTACCAAGATCATAGTGAATATCATTTCCGAGCTCTAGCATGTTTGAATTGCAAGAATTCATAACTGGAAAACACTGAACATCAAGAACAAGTGAATATAAATGCAAAACACAATGGCTTCTGTAACTTCCGTAATGTTTTTCAATTATACAAAAAAAGAATCTAGGAATTTGCACCAAAAGTTATTTGCAAGTTTTTGTTTTTGAAACCACGTTTCTACTTAGGAAAAAAATGTGTTGGTCTTACTTCATGATTCCGCGGAAACATGAAGATTGTTTCCAGAACCCTAGGGTTCCGCGGAACACACTTTCGGAACCGAAGGTCTACATTTTATATTAAGCGTATTAATGCAATGATGTAAACTTTTCGACGTAGTAATTTGTTTTCTGTTTACGAAGCACGTTTCATGAACACCCTTTTTGTGTAAACATCAAAAAAAAATTATACTTTCGTCCAATTTTGTTTTCAATTTTTATTGTTTTTCTTTTTATTGTATCCTTCCTCAGCCATTTTGATTAAAATGTTTCTCGTTTTGATGTTTTCATATTTTTGTTTGATTCTTTTTTATTCAGAATTAGTTTAAAAGTTTGCCATTTTTATTTACAATACAAAATCATATCGGAAAGCTTACGATTTGTTGGAAAAGATTTCTCATACAAATGTTGACAGTTCGTTTACGATATAGTAAACTTTCCGACGATTACGATGTTTACAATAGTTTTCCGACGTTGCATGAATATCCTTACTATCAAACATTCAAAACTAGACGTCTAATTTTCAAGAAAATAGAGAAAACTAAAAGCAATTTTGTATGACATTTTTTTGGCAGTATTAATGTTAAAAGAAATAAAAATGTCAAATGATTTGATTTGAGTTCTGTTCTTTAAAAATAATTGGACAGTTTTCTTTCTAACAAATAATTCAAAAAATTTTTTCTACTGCCTCTAAAACGAGTTTTCTCAATTTTATTTTCAAAGCACAAGTACCAATACATGCATTCCAGAGAAAAAAAAAATTTAATTCAAAAACTTTTTAAACTTGTAAAACAAAATATTGTTTGATGTATAAAATGAAGTTATTGAAATTGTAAAAACTTTCTTGATTTTGCCTTCTCATTAAAATCAATTAAAATTATAATAAATTAGACAGTTTTTAATTTCCAATTTTATCGAAAAAAAGTAATTAGAAAAAAACACCTTTTTCTTAGTATTTAACAGAGAATTGTTGAAAACAGTGATAAGTATAAGCCAATTCAGTACATAAAATTTCGAAAAAATCAGTTTAGGTACGGGTAGGTTAGCCTGTTATTTTTCGAAGTGCCTCTTTTAGAGGAAATAATGGGCGTGTAAGGGGCGGAAATTTTATCAAATTATTTATTATAAAAGTTTTCAGCTTCCCTGAAAACGGTTCCATGGTTCAGATTTTATGAACCTATGACCACCTCTTCATACAACTGAAACCACTGTGGAATGTTATCAATCTGTATGTGGTTACAGAAAAGCTGGTCTTCTTTATTATTTGCTCTTATTTAGAATATTGTAAGAAAACAAAAAGCTAAATTTTGTGGAGAGCTTTGTTTTGATGTCTTAATCAATTCCTAAAAAAATCCCTAAATGTTGGCAGAGAAAAATTTTCTTAGGAGTGGCAAATGCTATTAACATTTATTTTTTATTAATTTCTCGAAAGCAATCAGTTTTCATTTTGTTTGGAAAAAATTGAAATCACAAATTGTAGCTTAAAATAATTCTACACAAAAAAGATTAAAACATAGTTCTTTTTTCAGAAAATCGTTCAAGTATTTGGTGGAGCAAATTTGGTCAAAAAATGCAAATGTTTGGCTACGTCTCTTCATTATAAAATCAAAATTTTGGGGACGAAGAAGGCCGCCATCTTGAAAAAGAATTTGACTTGGTTTTTATACAACAACTTCATTAAATTAACAACAAAATCATAACAAAATGGAGCTATTAACGAACTCTGAACGTGAATTAACTTCGAAGTTATAGCGTGTCAAATTTTGACTCTTGATTATGTTTCTGTAAAAGGGATGAATACTAGTTTTTTTAATAAATATCTCAACAAACTTAAATATTTTAAATAATTAAGTAATTTATATTATTGCTCATAAAATTTACACATAAAAAGGTTTTGACATTTTTTTTTGTTGGACCAACATTTATGACAGAAACATGTAGAAACATTTGTCAACATCTCGCCTGGGTAAACTACGTAATGAGAACGTTTGTTGGTTCTCGTTTTTTTCAAAATGTGTTCCTCCTTAATTATACAAAATGTTGAAATAATTTTAGGTTTTATTTATTTGAAAGGTGTTCGAAAAAGACCTTTTGAGATTTCTACTTATTTTTTGTTTGACGAAGAAAAAGATTTACATAAGAAGTCTTTTTATAATACAAATTTTATATACTACTGAAATCAGCTAAGTAGAAGACTTAGCATTAAGGATTAGACTTGTTATATTATTGATTCAAAAAAGCTTACTATGGCCTTTAGTCCAAAAATTGGCGTTTCGTCCGGCTTACTCACAAGGGCTTATAAGTGACATAGTAAGGGCCTTTGTCATATGCAATTTGTATTAAATTTAGTTTAGAAAAAGATTTGCTTTCCACCGCTTTGGAATTTATCACCAGCTAATTACTGCGCTGGAAGGTATCGTAGAATAAGTCTTTTGAAAACACTGAAAATAAATTCGCTTCGATGAATATTTTTCGTTCTTTTTTTTTTTTGCTACAGGAGCATATTTAAGAGCTATTTTTCTATCAAATAATCAGCTAACTGAAGTCTGAAAGGGCTTTCCAAGATTTCAAATATCCTCCCCACCTAAATATGTGTCAAACAGGTGAAAAATTTGACGTAAAATTTCGAAATCAATTCATTTCAATGTTTATTGGTCGGAGGGAAAAATTGTCCATGCAAGAAATATTCAGTTTGCTATTTTAAATCATTATTGTTTTAGGTCCAACTCTGTGCACAGTTAGTCCCTAAGAAGTTACAAAGTTTAAGGTGGCAAAAATCCCTCAAATTTCAAGTAAACAAGGGTAAGCAAATAATGCTTGGAAGCTTTGGTGCTCTCTATTTTCTAAGGGACTAACTACAGAAAGTTTGATCTATAACACCAATTGTTTAACATTACAAGGAGAATATTTCCTTAATCGGCAATTTTTCTCTCCGACCAATAGGCATTGAAATAAATTAATGTACAAAAAACAAAGAAAATTAACAATATTTGCACCTGAATATAAAAAACGAGCTTTAAAATTCAAAAACAAATTCGTCTAGATCTTGTGTCGTTTCCAAGTCAAGCTTATGGATTTGTTTAGAGGCCACAAGCTGATTCTGTCAAGGTAAGTGACAGATTCAAAAGGCGAATAAAATTTTGTATTATGAGTTTAAACCCGAAGAGTTATATATAAATGGTATGCTTTGCTCAAATACAATGCGGGAAAAGGAACAAATAAAATATTTTTCTTGCTTTTATTTAAATTCAATTTTTAGTTTTTTTATATTTTATGAATGTTTAGGAACACAAATCTTTTAGAATATTACATTTTCTATAAGCCTACCGAACAAATTTTTTCCACAACAGCAACCATTGAGGATATAGAAGGCATTATAAAACACATTATTAAATGCATTTTTACTGTAAAAGAAATATAAGAAAAATTTTATTTTGTAGAATAAAATATACCTAAGTAAATTTCCTATAAAAAAGGCCTAAAATTTGTTTGTTCCATGAAACCTTTTAGTGATATTGGTTAAAAGGAGTATTTCCAAAATTATACCCAAAAACTACTTATTATAATAAACAAAATTTGATCAGTATCTAGGTATAATTTGGATTATGAAAAATCTTTTGTCTTTGCTAACTGGCCTAGGCCAAACTGCAACCTATTTTTATATTTAAAGGTAAGGTTAAATTTGACAACAAATTACATTGTAAATGATTATTTTAACATTCCAAAAATGTATGTAAAAATTTTTTTTAATTCAATGCTTTAACTATAGAAAAACTATACTCAGTTTAACCAAAAACACAATCCTTTATCGATACCAGCCACAATCCATCATTTTAATATTCATTTCATCCCCTAACATTAATTCAATTTCAATTCGACTAAAACCAACTTGTCAATGAATTTCCATCGTTTTCCCGCAGTGCAGGATACGCACTCATATTATAATCCTTTGTTAAATGTCATATTTACATTTAAAATTATCACCCAATTTCGATGTCGTTCGTACTAAATACGATGATTATTTTATTACCCTTCATATTTACCTGTTGTAACACAAAAACCACGTGCTATCCTCATCATGGTCATGCTTTCCACAAAATTGATGTGCGCAACCCCTAAATTTTGTTTGCATTGCGCAAAATCAACACCACACCATCACCATCGTCGCATAGTCAACCATACAGTAATGCTTATAAATGTGTTGGTGAGATTGGAGAAATAATTTATGACAGAGCCACCCCATGGTATACCTATGAAATGTGAATTTTCCTTTAACCCCCCTAAAAACAATATGGGAAATTCTCACACATACCATTTGAAAAGGACACTTACACATTCAAATATTGTGCATTCCTTGTTTCTGATTGCTCATAGAATCTATGCGTTGTCATGTCAACCACACAACATACAATTAAACATTGACGACAACATATTGTAAGATAAACCACCCTTAAGATGGATGCATAATAGAAACAGCAAATCTACGAGAATGTGTGTGTGTGAACTAGAAAGCACACCCCTTAAAAATATCCTTAGAATGGCCAAGCCAACAGACACTTTGTACGTGCATCTAAGCGAGAAGAAAGTCCCATCCCCTCATCAACCTCGTTGACGTAGTAGCTATACCTTACCTATTGCTTTCAACAAAAACAAAAAAAAAACCTACCCCTAGTCCTTTATTTTGGGTTAGTGAATGAATTATGCGTATTTAATGCAACGAATATTACTGTTGAATACTCAGTCGGTGATTGATGGTTGTCCGTTGACGTTATTCAAACGCAAACAATCCGCCAACGCGTTCATACCTTTAATTTAAATTAAATCAATTACAATGGTAATTTGATGTTTTATATTTGTATATCAATGTGTGTGTATATTATTGTGATTGATTGAAACATTGTAATAATTAAAATATATCTTTAAATGTATAGCAACACAAAGGATTTAATAAAATTATAAAAAATATATGTGGAATAACATCGTCTATAAGGATATTCAACGCACAATCGATATTTTTGGATTATAACAAAACAAATAAAATAAATAATTAATTAAATAAATACAAAAGTGTTAAATAAAGTGATAATTATTTTCATATACCTACCAACTGGTGCAAAACATAATAAAAAAGTTTTCTATTTTTAAAAATGATGTCAACAACTACAGCACATTCTTCCGTTGGGCCTTTAAGGCCGTCGCAAGATGCTCCAGTATCAAGACCCCGAGCCGTTTATAGCATCGATCAAATTTTAGGAAATCAAAGCCGAAGAAGTGGTAAGGATAAATTTTAACCTAATAGTAAACAAAAATTGAGTCCCAATATTTTTAAATGTTGAAATCTAAAAAATGTTTAGATTTGGAAAATGTTGAATAAAAATAAATTAAATAAAATAGTTCATATTCCTTAACCTTAAAACTTAAATTTAATGGTTTTAATTCAAATAGAATGCGTCAGGTCTCAAGCTCGGAATTATAAAAGACACACAAAAATTATAAACAATAAGAGCAAAGCAATAACAAAAACAGTCTCAAAGTTTCCAAAGATTTTACGAGTAACTTACAACCGTTACTTACTACCAGTTCGTTTTTTTACATACAACAGTTACGGTATAAATAAGTTCAGATCTACTCTATTCTTAGGGCACATTTTTACTGTTAGTTTAATTAAATTTCTGATTAAGGAAATCTTTAGTAAATTTATTACTTAGATATGTTTATTTTTTTTGCGCACGTTTTTCACCTAATTTTTGTCCCTAAGGCCCAGTTTTGATAGGCAAGATTATATTAAAATCGAAATAACTCACAAGATTTATGGAGTTAAGTCGAGTTTAACTCTGAAACTTGATGATCTGGCACTGAAAAATTGGACCTAAGTATCTGTACGTACAGATATCTTATTTTCGTATTTCTGTTAAAATGGGTTTTAAAAGTGTAATCGTGACCTGTTATTTTATTCTATTAGGTATTTTGTATTTCCTTGTAATTTCATGATCACAAATCTTCAATTGAGGAATGCTAAAAAGCATAAGAAAATTTAATTTCGAAGTTTTTTGTTTCCCATATATAATAAAGATATAAACCGTAATTACCTTTTGAGATTTCCTATATTATTTTTACTTTCTGCATGTTTTGTTTTTTTTTTTTGTTTTGTCATAGCCAAACGCTAAACAGAAATATTAGTACCTACCTAACCCAAATTTGAAACTGAATGAAACTCTATATTTTTTGAGCTTGAGTGTAATGTAGATCGAGCACATACTCATTATTATTTTCGAACGAACGTTTAACATAGATTTTCATAAACATTTTTACTACCTATATAATGGTAAATATTTCATAATTTATTTTCAAGTTTGTCTTACGTAGGTATACAAAATTGAGTAAGTACTCAATCATGAGCTAATGCTAGCACTCAGTGAATATGAAAACCTTCAAAATAACTAGCAGTTTTTATAAAGTTCAAAATACGGATTACTTTGAAGCCGGGTAAGGACCGACCACGACACCAAACCAAACGATACTTGTAAGTATCACCTCGGTATCGTCAAAATCGAAAAATTTCAGTATCGTTTCGGTATCGGTCTCGGTTTCTTATAACAAAGTCTCGTTTTAGTATCAGCGTGGTATAGGTCTCGTCTGATTTCGGTGTTGTCTCAAATTCACAAAATTCACGCCTTGATACTGTAGTGGAACGTGCTCGATTTTTTAAAGATTTAATAGTCATTATCATAATGAATTAAAGACAGGCTTTTTTAATTAAAGTTTTTTGTTGACCTATTAGTTTTTAAAGACCTGTTTCAGGATGCCAGAGTTAAGTTCTGATTAGGTATCCGCAGCACATACATTTTGACGTAGCATTATAAGTTCACAGAAAAAAATAATGCACAACCAGAGTTGGGTAGTGATCATTACTAAAAATGTAAATTACGAATACATGTACATAATTTGTAATCAAAAATTAAATTTTAATTACTAATTACATGTATAATTGTAGTTAAAAACTTCAATTACAAATTTCATTTAATTGGTAAAATTGAACAAAAAAGTACAAAAAATAAAAAAACTGTAATGATTAGTTGTTTTGTTATCATTACACACAAATATAATTGATTACAGAAAATATCAATTACATTTAACAAGATGTGAATGATACAGCTTGGTCACATCTGGGGGATTAAACCTTTTTAACGATCTATCATATATGCCTTTCTGGCCTTACATGAACTTAATAAGTGGCACGGAAAGATTTTTTCTTCACATCATGTTAATTGTAATTGATATTTTTTTGTATGCGATTATTTTTGTGTGTATTGATTACAAAAAAAGTAATCATAACAGCTTTTTTCAATTACTGTTTTTGTTCAATTACTTTTCTCCAATTACACATAATTGGTAATTTTCAATTACAAATTGCATGTAATTGTAATAAAAATGTCCAATTATTTTCTCAATTAGAAATTACATGTAATTGTAGTTGAAAATTTCCAATTTCAATTACATGTTATTGTAATTGAAAAAAGTCAATTACTGATTACATGTAACTGTAATCGATGCTGTAGTCAATTACAAAATGTAGCAACTACTACCCAACTCTGTGCAGAACTATTTTAATGTAAAAACCTATGTATTCTGTTAGCTGTCAAGCCATTTAGAGGCGTTGATAGAGCTTAGAAGGCTATAAGCCGAAGTTCTGGAAAGTTCCTCTTAGTCGTCACAGAAATAATTTCCTCGGCGTTTCTTTCTTAAATGACAGAGTGCTGAGCAGTGCCAAAGGAAGTGTAAGGTATCCTCATGTGCTTCTTTCTTTTTGCACCCTCTGCCAAGTTAGTCCTGGTCAGTACTGAGCCTCATTTTCATTTTTTGGTATCTTAGGCTGTGCCCGGTGACTACGCTGTCAAGGTAAGAGACATTTTTTGATTTTACGGAAACCAAGCATATGAAAGTTGAGCATGTCACTAAGAGGTTTAAAAAAGTCATTGCCTACCTTCCTCCTACACTGAGAAAATTTCATTCAAATTGTTAAAGCCGTTTTCAAGAAACCAACCACAGTTTGTAATATACTAACAATACGTTTGATATTAGCAAAAATCCAGTTTTCGGCCGATACAAATGATACTATTACTGAGTCTCCGGATGCCCGATACTGTTACCAAACGATGCCAAGATATGTTTGGCTATATTCCCAACTGGGTTGCCAGAATGGGGTCTCAATCGCCAATGGGGCTAATCGAACTTATCAAATTGTAATTTTTGCGATTAATCCGAATCTAGGGTATATAGTTTTGAAAATGGGTGATTTAAGACTCCTTTAAAATTGAAAAAGCAAAATCATTTTGTTTTTATTTTCTATTGGCTTTTGTAGATGAGAATTTTAAGCTTTAGAAAAATCTTTTGAAAATTTCAATATTTGCTTGTATCCTCACTCTCAACTTTATAATGAAAACATTTATGCAAATTTGACTTCCAAAATAACAGATCTTCTATTGCGGAAGACATTTTGGAAGCATTTTTAAAAATCAAAATTTACATACAAAAACGTCCCAAAAGTGTGTTTTCAAGTTGAATTTTGATTAATGTTTGTTATTATTCTTGACTACCTTCTTGGCAATCAATAGAATTAAGGGTTCTGGGCGCAAATTTAAACTGGTTATACAAAAAATATATTTCGGTCGTTTCGTGTTTCTTCTGTGTATTTTAATAATTATACGAAAAGTTAATGAAATGTCGAATAATTTCTGTTCTAGTTTCTAAATATTTTCAATCTTTGTAGCGGGTTTTGCTCCCAGTCACCGTATCTATGCCTCATAGGATATGACTTCAAGGGGTTGAATGCCGTTTTTTGGGCTTCCAAACAGGTACATATGCCATGTGAATTTCTACTTGCGATCATGGGTACTATAGGGCAAGTTTTGGATTTGTGCCAAAAAAAGTGGGTTGCATAATTTTGTCTGTCTGTCTGCCCATAAATTGAAGTACAGCCTAAGCCACTGAAGCAATTTTCTTCACATTTTGAACTTAAGATTTTTTTTTGTAACTCTGCAGAGGGGAAGTTGAAATTGTTTTTTAGCACCAAAAATAACGGTACTTGCCCAACAACCGTAAATGAAAAACTTATTTATCTCAAAAACGGCTCTAACGATTTTGATTTTAGAAAATGAGTGTATTATTGTAGATATGGTGATCTTTTTGATAAAAAAATTACCGAAATCCGTTATTAACGGTACCTGTCATAAAACGTATATTTTAATTTTCGATTTTCTAATTAACAGCTCAAACTATTTCAGTCAAAATTTGTATGCCAAAGCTTTTTATAATGTTAATAATATTGCATATCAAAATTGAGAAAAAAATAATTTTGGATTTTTAAAAAAATATAATTTTTTTTTAAATTCAATATTTCAAAAATGAGTTGATGAATTTTTTTGAAACTAGACTACAAAATGTATTTTAATACATACTCAAAATTGGCTAACCAAAACTTTTAAAAAAAATGTTATTAAAATTTTATATATAAAAACTTAATTTAAAAAAAACCGCTCCAACGTTTTTAAATATTTTTTTTTTGCATATATTCATAATTTTGCATATATAACCTAGGTATGTTGTTCAATAGGACGCTTAATTGGGAATAAACGCAGCCGTGAGTAAAACATATGGAGTGCTTAGAATGTTATGGTCTTCACAACATTACATACCCTTGAATATTCGGATGATGCTGGCCAAAACTGTTGTACTTCCAATTTAACATACGGTTGTGAAGTCTTCAGTAAATGTGACGCTGGTAGTAAGAGAAAATTGAATGTCGCTTTCAATAATACAGCTCACTACATATTTGGTCTACGTCGTTTTGATCGTATATCTGGTTTTTCGCTTCAAATTTATAATATTTCCTTCGATCATCTTCTTCGGTACAGAACACTTCTCCTACTCTACAACATTATTCATACACAACAACCTTGTAGTTTCTTTAATAGGATACGGTTTAGCTCCTCAGATAGATCCCTAATGCTTATACATTCTCGGTTTTCTTGTCGGGCCTCAGAACAAAAATTCTTCGTCAATGCTATTCAACTGTGGAATCTCTTTCCAAATTATTTAAAAAGAATAATTGCCGTAGCAAAGTTTCGCAGAGATCTTCGAGTAGGAAATAATAATTTGTATACTGATCCTAATTATTTCCAAAAGAACAATGATAGGTGGAGAGCCTTATATCGGGTTTTTCAATAAGAGCGCTACAAAAGTTTTTTTAGATAAAACAAAAACGATTGAAATTCTTTATTCCTGTGAAAGTACGTTCGATACCATTATGTATGGAACTCAATTTCTTTTGCATGGCCACCACGGGCACGCTTGCAGAAGTCCAGACGCTGAACCCAATTTTCGACGGTTCTCAAGAATAAATCGGCCAATACTGCTGCAATTTCACGTTCGATATTCGTACGGAGTTCATCAATCCTCGATGGTTTGTTGGCATAGACCATAGACTTGACGTAGCCCCACAGGAAATAGTCTAACGGCGTCAAATCGCATGACCGAGGCAGCCAAGCGACTGGACCATTTCGTGAGATAACACGTTCTCCAAACTTGGTTTCCAATAAATTGATTGTGACATTCGCTGTGTGGCTTGTGGCACCGTCATGTTAGAACCACATGTCCTTCAAGTCCATATCATCCAATTGAGGCCAAAAATATTCGGTCATCATTGAACGGTAGCGATCCCCATTCACAGTAACGTGCCGGTCTTGATCATCACGGAAGAAGTACGGCCCAATGACGCCGCCGGCCCATAAACCACACCAAACCGTAATTTTTTTGGGATGCAATGATGACTCATGGAGTACCGAAGCCATTCAGCCAGAAATCAGCCTCGTCGCTCAGATGAAGATGATTTTTCGATGAAAATCCGAATGATTTTGAAGTTGTTGCTCAGCCCAATTCACGAACATACGACGCTTCTGGTGGTGAAGCGGCTCCAGTTCTTGCGT
Source organism: Dasysyrphus albostriatus (assembly GCA_946251815.1). Classification (NCBI taxonomy): domain Eukaryota; kingdom Metazoa; phylum Arthropoda; class Insecta; order Diptera; family Syrphidae; genus Dasysyrphus; species Dasysyrphus albostriatus. The sequence goes on along the minus strand of OX276337.1, from coordinate 41,652,184 downwards.
CAATTTAATCTTGTAAAGATGTAGGCCAAGATCTTTTCACATAACTTGCCACAACGACGTCACAGAGATGCCCAACGCTTGAGAACGACGAGTGAGAGACACATTTGGGCTTTCTGCAACTGAAGCCTCAGCGGCAGCAATATTCTCGACACTACGGGCACTTCTTTGTCTCACTGGCACGGGAACATTTTGTACTGTGCCTGTGGATTCAAATTTTTCCACTAAACGCTCAATTGTTGATCTGCTAGGACAATTATGACGACCATAAATTGGACGTACGCTCTTAACGTTGAGGCCACTGACTCCGAATTTCGGTAGTAAATTTTAATAATTTTGACTCGTTCTTGGCTCGTATATTTTTCCATCATGAAATTTCAAACCTTACTGAAGAGAAATGTCGAAAGAGCGGCAAGAAATATGGCGTCGTTTGCTGTCCCTGTCGCTCTACTTTTGTAGCGTCCCTGTTGAAAACCCGTTTATATGTATACCAGAATAACATTAAGTATTTTAGTTTTTTTTTAAAAAAACTTGAAAAATGTTATTATAATAATTATTATCTGTAATAATTATTAGGCTTTCCTTTGTTAGAAGAACAGATTTTGACGCAAATGCACAAACGCAACCAAGTACTAACGTACTGCAGGTACGATGATGTTCTAATTTTTGTTTTTTTTTTTTTAAGGTATGCTTAATACATCGAAACAAAACTCTCGGTCATAATTTAGAAAATCGAAATTTTTTGGAGTAAAAGCTTATAATTTCTCTTGGATCAAGTAGGCACATTTTCTTTTTTTTTACATAAAACATACAAAAAGTATGAATGCGGCCTACACTGATAACTGGTGCCCTCGATAGGTATGTAGATAGTCGATATTGTTTAATTATTAAATTCAAAATTTTCTTAATACTTATCAGGTGATCAATATGCAATCAAGTAAACACCAAATAAGATTTTTTGATTTCGAAAAAGGAGCTGTGCTGTCATGTATTGTGGTCAACTTGTACAGTAAATATTCCAACAATAATCACAAATTTGCAAATTTACAAATGATTTTTTTTAAATTTTGACATTTATAAAAAAAAGAAAGTTGTGATGTCTTATGCTCAGTTTATGCAAAGAGATTCAAAAATTTTATAAAACCTACATTAGCGGCTAAAAATAAACTTTCCTTTTTGGAAAGTGTCAGTGAAGTTAGCACCGCCATTTTTGATTATCAAAGAAGAAAAGGGTATGCTGTATTGTAGTGCTTTTACCATAAATATTTAAGAAAATTGCAAATTAGCTAATTTTAGGTACGAATTTTTTTTATTTTCGCAATTTCCTAAAAATAAAAGTTTGCAACTCTTAGACCAAAAGTTAATTTTGGATTTTCTTAAGTTTTTCTTAAAAATTAAACTGCTCTATTTTTGTGCTGAGTGTGTGCTGCCTTATGCCAAAATGATTAAACAATAATTCGAATATTTGCAACTTTTTATGATCACACATAAAATTTGCGATGCGTGAAGTTAGCACCACCGTTTTGGAGTTTCAAAAAATAGTTTTGATAATTTCTTTCTACACATTTCCTGCCTTGTGCCGTTAATATTTCAAAAGAATCGCAAATTTGTGAATTTTCCAGGTGAAAATTTTTGCAAGGATATTTTGCGAGGCATGAATCTAGTTATTTCAAACAATTGTATCCATAAAATTATCCAATTTTTTTAAAACATTTGAAGCACATGCTTTTTGAAAGCTTTTTCTGCAATTACTCCTTATTAAATGGGAAAGTGAGTTTTTTTTTTAATACGGCTAAGCTGCTGAATCAATAATGATAAATTTGGAGATAAATGGGACCCTGAAGACGGTATTTTGATACTTTTTTAGCTACGATAAGATATCTTTATTCGTTCTAGAGATATGGACAGACAAATAGATGAATGTACGTAAAAAACACATCTTTCTTAAAATTATGTAATTAGATTCTAGGGAGTTCTGGACAATAAATTGTATGTGAAAAAAAGTGTAGAATTTTGCAAATAATCTGCTACTTTAATGAATTTCATTCGTCGAATAGCGTTCTGCAAAACCGAAAGAAGGAGTAGATTTTTCATTTATAATTTTCTTCTGTTATTTTTGTATGGTTTTTTTTTTACATCCGCAGCGTAGCGTAAGTACCCGTTACACTTCCAAAGAAGTATTTTAATGTATTAAACTATTGAAATACAAATCATACACTGAAAATGTATTTAAAACTCAATAACCATCATTTCTAAGCTTTCTTCTAAGAACAAAACAAAAAATAATCGATAAATGATATTTCCAACTTACATATATGATTCCGAATAAGAAAATTTGATTCCATCATAAAAAAAAACAACCTACCTAAAACCTGAAGAATCAAATGATTCTAAAACAAAAATGGGGATTAAAAATTTTTGACAAAAATGCATTTCATTCTAGATTTCTCTGTTTATTCGTACTTTTTCATTTAATTTTCCTATCAGAATGTCCTTAAAATCAAGGATTAACATTGAAATAAAACAGAAACATACCTCTTTCTGGTACATTCCTACCTATACACAATTCATGAAACGTAACATGACGATGCTGAATATAAATTTGCAATGAATTCTTCCCTAAGATGATTAAATATGAGTTTTTTTTTTTGTTTTTTTCTTTCATTCAATCCTTTTCCATTTGATTTTATGCAATTAGAAAAAGAATTGCATTTGATATTTACCTACAATAAAAATCAATTTTATATAAATTAAGCCGTGGCGGAAAATGAATAAAATCAATAAATAAAATACTCCTTGAAATCAGAATTCTCAAGTTCTAATAAAACACAGAAGAACTTTTTTCAATACAAAAAAGCTATTCCCACTGAAAGACACAGCACCACCACACCGTACCACCTTCCATCACCAATACAAAATGCATTAAAAAGGATTGTTTTTTTTTTTAAATATTTTTATTTAAGTCCTTATACAATTACAAAATTGAATTTGCACACTCTTTTCCTCTTTGATTTCTCTGCTCAGAGTCTGATGGTTATACAGAAGAAGTCTCCATTTGTATTTATATATTTTGTTCTTAGTTTCCCTCGCGATGATGGTGTTCAAAACACTCGAAAATCCATATTTTCTGCACTTTTGTTTTCCCCTCATCTCATCATCATCAGATTTTTCACCCTTCGAACCCCGTCAATTTCTGCTATATGGTAGAAATTTCAAATACCTACCATACCAACAATAAGAGGGTATATATCTCTGTGCTTTTTAATGAATCGATTTTGAAGTTGAACCTCAAATTAATTTTTAATGTATCCATACAAATGAATGAGAGTATGAAATATTTCTCAGCAGGATGTATCTTTGTACTTTTGCTGTTGTTGATAAAGATATAGGTAGAAAACATGATTTTTTATCCTAAGGGTGAATTCGCAGATACATAGGTACACCTTGACAATAGAAAATCGACATAAATACATGCCGCAAGGATAATGATATTGTAGTAATACATTTTTATTAATGTCATGTTCATGACAAATATTCATATTTCTTTTCATTTCTCAACAGCAAAAAAAAAATAATAATAATGGGAAGGAGGGGCACACCCAACCCCTTTTTTCTCAAAGTTAAAAAAAATATCTAGTTTTAAATCTATTATCCTGCAAAGGACACAATATAGATACTATCACATATATTTAGAGGAATATCACACGAGAACGAGAGTGTCAGAGGATTTTCAATTTCCGTACCGCAAAATTACCAATGGCAATTGCATTAGGCTCTGTTGTTTTTGTTCGTATATATGTGTGTGTTGGTATGTGTTTGTGTTTGTAGAGTTTTCGATATGTCCAGTTCATAGGATCCACTCCATCATCCAACTCAACGACCACCACCCAACGATAATGGGGTTATCCTGTCGTGATGAAGTTGTGATTTCTACAGGGTGTAGTGTTAATGCAATTTGCATATAATAGCATTTGATGTTCAATATAAATTGTGTAGGAAGATGTATCTATGGTTGCGGCTGATGGGTATAAGGTATTCATAGGGAACAGACAGAATGAGCGAGTGCAATCCCACCCCTTCCCACCAATATCGATGGGTAACGCTATCGCATCTATTGAATAAAATTAGCACAATGCAATTGAGTTATGGTGGAACACACACTATATCCTCTTTCCTGGATGTTACGAAAAAGGGGTGTCTTTTATACCTTATATAGCATGCAGCAACGCCCTTAGATTGACTATTATTTATATGCAACTCCCTCTCCATAGAAGCTATACGACGAGCCCGTTTTGTGTGTTGATGAAAGATTGAAATGTTAAACGATATGATGATACAATCAATTTTCGGACAAGCAAAACCCCCAGAACTGCATCAATCTCCTGATGATGGATACAACATACATTTATCTATAGATAGGGGAATACCTACCTATATTAAATGGGGTTCTTGTAAACTTTTGCGATCGTAGTAATTGAATTATTGTTTGTTTAAAACGAATATAAGCTTCAAAGGCTTCTAGAAAAGCATAAGAATTGAACAAAAAACTCACCCTCACTTGAGAAAAAAATATACATTTTTCGTATAAAAGGATATTTTGTGAGGTATACCAAAACCATCATCATCATCAAAAAATGTTTGATCAAAGTCTAATTATAATTGATGGATGTCATTCTATGTATACTTATATGACGCCATCACACCATCATATCATTTATATCGTATTTGTATGATAATTTTAATAAATAAGTAACCAAATTTTGCGGATTTTCAGGGGATTTTGATGATGGTTATTGAAATATCAATGTTATTACATGATTACCTATTAAATACCTACCTATAGATGCTCATTGCTATTAATATTGTTTAGATGGAAATTTGATTTTATATTGAAATTATTATTTTGATCTATTCAAAATTTATTATTTCTATTTTTTATATACAAATTGGGGTTTTCCATAGGTGATAGAATTTTAACCACCAAATTGATAACCGCATTTTGAAATGACTTCATGAAAAGATCAAAAAAGGGATTTGAAAAATATTATAGATAATAATGTCTGTGTATTTTTAATAGGCAATTATTTGTAATCTATCATACAAAAATGTATATGTACTGTAATATATCGGCAGAGGAAAAAAATTGATTTTTCAGTGAATAACAATCGTCCCCGGTCAGCTAAAAGTTAAATTTGTTACAATTTTGTCCTTGTCCCAATGTAATAAGGAAAAGTGTCAAGCGGATAATTGAACTAAGAATTAAAAAAAAAAAAAACAAATAGGTAACGAACGAGAAAACGAAAAAAATGATACATTTCATCGGCCTTCTGTCAAAAAGTCTTGAGACTTAGGGAAAATGACAGATCACCGAAATGATGGTCTGTCATATTTTTTATTATCCTAACATATAAAAAGGAAACCAAAGTGGTTTCGAAGGCATCCGCATCGAAGGCTGAGAAAATAACCTGCCAGGCTTTTGTATTTAATATCACGAAACAATGTATGTACCTTGTAATACTCCGATTTCGGTTATAAGTAGTACATTCACTCTCAACATAAAATTCCATGTCAAATCACCGAGTTTTTGACGCAACCATCTTCGATTTTGCTCTTGACTTGACCACCAACTTTCAATCTTATATTCAAAACCGGTATTGAGTAATTGATTTTATAAATTTTGAAAAAATTAAGTCGAATCAATTATAGACAAGTATTTAATATCGAAATCTTAAAAAGCTGAGTTGGGAAGTAATGATAAAAAAAGTTCAATTTCAATTATTTGCAGTTTAATTTCCTGAATACTTTTATGATTACCTTTTTATGTAATTGATGAAATTCAAATACTAATCACATGTAATCAAAAAGTATCAATTACTTGTAATTCAATTAAATTAATGTCTTCAAAAACAAAAGTAATCATAAAAAAATATGTAATGATAACTTTTTTCAGTAATCATTACACAAAATGTAATTAATTACTTACTTTTGTCAGTTACATTTTCCGTGACCTTGCACAAATAGTTCCTTGTATCTCTATACGTGTTTTGTTCTTAACTTATTAACATATATTTTATTCACTTTCATTAGGTTTTTAATTTGTGTCGTCTTTTCAGTAATCTACTTTTGAAAAGAATTAAATTAATAATAATAAAATGGCCAAATCTCTCGTTGCATTTTTGTTTATTTTCTTATTTGTTTTATTATTATTATTTAAAATTTAAATAATAAAAACATGTCATTTAGTACAATCCAATCAATCAATTACCTTAAATGTGCTTTTATTCAATTTCTTGCAAAAACCCTTTATTCTTTTCAATTACATGTAATTTACAAGTTAATTATTTCAATTACAATTACAAGTAATGGAAATTAATGCTTTTTTCAACTATCATTATGTGTAAATAAAATTGAAAAAAGTTCAATATCTTATTACAAACATGTAATTTAAATGAAAATTGAAATAAATTACAAAAAGTAATCATTATTTCCCAACTCTGTTAAAAAATAGGGTATCTTTTTTCTGTCTCAAAATGTAGTATCAGGAAAAAAGTTAAAAAAAAAAATTATTGGAAGTAATTATAACCCAGTTTTTAACGTAAAAAAAATCAAAAACTCTGCTCTTTGTTACGCATCCTTTAAGCTGAAAATTAACTATGGATCACAATATTTTCTATGTATTTAAAAAAATCTTGTTTTTAACGCGTGATCTTAGAAGATAACCTTGAGAGGAGTGAAAACCAATTTTAGCTAATACAATTACCTTCGAAGCTGAAATCATATTTTTTTTGAGGCACCAGGCCTCAGTTGTGGACTGCAAAACCTCAATTTTTTGAATAGCAGTAAATCATTGTGTCAGAACCTTTTTTATGCTATGCTTTACCAAAACCTTTCCAAAAATCATAAGCCCCCCCAACATTGCTCTACAATTTTTTATTACAAATTTATTTATTTTATCATTTAAAAACTTGAATGATTAAAGCTCAGGAAAAACATCAGAAATTCTTTGTTTTAAATCCGTCGATAAATTTCCCAGATGATTAATTATTTCAAAGTTCCACAAATTTTTCGAAAAGTTTCGAATGTCAGTCTGAAGTATATGAACAATTTGGTACAAGCAAAGATTGGGTCCGACTCTTTTCGAAATTGAATATGTGAGAAACTGAGATCTTTTACACAAAAAGAGATGCACCCCCGTGGGGGGTGAGGCCCACGTTGGGAAAAACAGCTGTAAATGAAGCAGTATAAGTCAATAATTTCAAAAGTGTCAAACAGTTATATTAGAACGAAAACAATTATTAAGTTCTAGAGTGTTCGAAAGCTTTCGTCAAAGTTGTTACACTTTTTCTAATTTTGTGGATCTTCGTCAACATAGAAGTCATCAACATAGAAGTCATCAACATAGAAGTGTTACCCTGGACCTTTGAAAGCAATAATGCACATTAAAAATGCCAACTGCGTAACGTCAGTCCTAAAACCACAATAATACACTTTTCAAATGCAACAAGAAAATAGTGAATAATTTGGTCCCTCAGTTGCTGCAATGTTAAACAAATTTTAACTTTTACTAAAACAACTACGTCTCCCATTCTGTTCAGGCACTAAGAGATTAGATTTTCAGATGGTGGACAATGCCTTGTATAATGCCTTTTCTCAAAATTAAAATGAAGGTTATAATATTATAAAGACTGAACAAATTTTTTGTATCGACTCGGTTTCAAGCTTGCTGCCTCCAGTTTCTCACGCAAAGTTGGTTGAGTTGCTCTTCCAATTGCATGCACTAGTTGCTACGCTATTCTTTTCTACTGCACCGTCCCACGGGGTTGCATCCAAAGATTTTCCTGGCTGGGTCATTACTGTTCATTTGCTCTTGGTGACCTAGCCATCTCAGTCGTTGGATTTTAACTTTGTTAGCTGGATCGGTGTCGTTGTACATCCCGTAAAGTTTTTCGTTGTATCTTATTCTCCATTCAGCCAAAACAGCCTAAAGCGACCTTGAATAGTGTGCATGACTCTGCACCATACATCAGGACCGGAATGATAAGCGTCTTATAAAAGGACACTTTAGTTGCTCATGAGAGGGCATTGCTTCTCAATTGCCTTCTTATAGCAAACAAAACAGCGATTGATAAGAGTAATTCTTCGTTTCATCTCAGCACTGGTATCGTTTGTCGAGTTTATTGCGAAGCTCAAAGGTAAATGAAGTCTCTGACCACCTCAAAATTATAGCTGTCTATAGTGACGTTCTGTTCTAGACGTCCGTCGGTGTTCTTTCTTGGTGACGACACCAACGTTAAAACCATCCTCATTTGGCTTCCTTCTCAATACTCACGAAAGCACTACTGACATTACGCATTGTTCGTCGGATTATGTCAATGTCCCCAGCGTAAGCGAGTAATTGCACGGACTTTTGAAAGATTTTGTCGCTAGTGTGGACGTGAGAGACTTGCAATATTCTTTCAAGAACAATGTTGAATAACATCAAACTTATCAGTGAGATTTTTTCCGACCTTGATGGAGTAGCCTGCTTTCTCCATCGTCATCCTGTACTAATGAACAAGTTTGGGGGGGATGCCAGAACTAGATATTGCTCTATACATATTTCGTCTCTATATATGCTGTCATACGCGGGCTCGAAATCAACGAAAAGGTGGTCGGTATCGATTTGAAACTCCTTGCTTTTTCCAAGATCTGCCCTAGTGGGAATATTTGGTCGATGGTGGACTTCCCTGGCTTAAACACCACACGGATATGGACCTATCAGGCTTTTGTAAAATAGCTTTAGGTGTTCACAAAGTACGACAGAGAAGATCTTGTACGCGAAAACTGATGACTCCATTGTTAGTGCAGTCGAGAGGATAACCTCTCTTGAGGATCGTGCACACAAATGCAATTCCATTCATCGGCCATGCTTTCCTCCGACTATATTCTGCAGATGAGCTAGGGTGTGCAGCGATGGCGAATCAATGGCACGCGTGCCAATTGTGGAACGTAACGAAATTTTATGGGCACGTTATTAATTTAGAAATCCGATCGCAGCATCAGCGTTCTACATAGTTTTGTTTTCTTCTTATACATTTTTGAAAAAAGTAGGAATTTGTTTTCTTGAAAACATTTTCGTCTACCTATGGATGTGACGTGTAAGTCCTTATTTTTAGAAATTGGTAACATGAAATATTCGTTTAGAAACCGTTTGGCAGATGATCCCTGTTCATCTTAAATTTAGCTTAAGAGACCTCCACCCAAAGATAATTTTGGGAAAAACGAGAAATTAGGCAAATGGTAAAAACGCTTCTGAAGTCCATACAACAACTTTTTGCAAAACAAAACAATTAGGATATAATGACACTAAAACAAAAAAAAAAATCGTCGAGCCACTTAATTTTATTTTTCTTCTTATTTTATTTTAGTATTTCTCAAAACTTGTCAGGATCAACAGCGGTTCCGAGAAACTAAAGTTGAAAACACATTTATATTCATGTAATTTTATAGAATTTTTTTTGAATAGAACTCGGAAAACATCGGAGGGAATTTTTCAGTTTGGGCTCTATTTTTGAATAATCATCCCTAAAAAAACATCAAAATTGATATTTTTCTAATGTATTTTTGGGTGTGTAATTATTGCAAAATAAGACATTTTATTTAAGTCTTTACTTTCGAACAAAAGTCGTTTTTTATTTTATTGGCTATTATTAGTTCACATATTTACCAAAAGATGGTTATTTTCGAATTTATGTTGGAAAATAAACAAACAAATGTATGAAGAATATGAAATTCGAGATCTTCGAATTAGAATTCGTTTTTTTAGTATTCAAATTTCGTCAAGACTGTATGTTGGCACCCTAAAGGCATTTCAAACTATCTTTTTTTTTTTAAAAATGGCATCAGTCTTTAAAAAGGTTCGCCATCCCTGCATACTCCAATTCATCCCCAGCCGATGTCATCATCGGCCTAAGCATCTTTATTGTACTTATGTTTGGATATAACTATCTTTATTTCGTCACTAGTAGGCAAGTTGGACCACCTGGACTTAGTGCATTTGAAGTAATTATATTCTTCTGCTGTAGCATTTTGTCAAAAAAAAAATATTTAAAAAAAACTGATGGTTTCGAAAAAGGAATAGCTAAACTTCACTTGCATTTTGCCCTCTTTCACGTCATTTCATTGCGTTTTAACAAAATAAGCACCAATCCAAATTAGTAATAGGTACTTTTGGTTTTCAGGAAATGCTTATGACGTCATAAAAAAGTTCTCCACCAAAATTCAGTATTGTCAGAATTTTTTTGCCGGGGTTTCGCCGATTTTTCGTATTACACGATTTTCTGTAGAAGTATGGCATTATATTTTATCTAGTTTTTTCTTGAAATTCTCAGGATTGTTTTGTTATATAAGCTGTTTGCAAATACTGGATTATCTTATTTGATTGTGTGCATAAGTATTTCACTTTTTACAACTATTCTTACATTTACACTGATTTCTATTTCAACTCCACTTGAACACCCTTGTGTTTACGCCTCAAATACATCAATTAGTGAACTTACCTTAAAAAAAAAGAGAATCTTAAATCCCATTAATGTACTTAATTTTTTTTTCTTTTTGAATTTTAGATCCCGAATCCTTATCCCATCATCACAGTCATCAGCATCACAATTATAAAGAAGACCCCTCGCCAACAAACACAGATAATGGCTGTGACGGAGACAACGACGACGACCTCTCGAATAGTCTCAACAATGGGCACGATCAGAATGACATGGAACGTCCCCGAAAGGTTCGAAGGTAAGTTTGTGTGTTTTGTTTTTTTTTAAGAATCATCGTATGTAGTTGAATCCTAGATACCAAAAAAGAAACCGACAAAATCACTTTCTTTTTTTTTTGTAAATCCGATTAGTAATTCGCTTGAAAAAAAAAAGCAAAAAGAAAAAACATTAATTTCCTTTTTCATTATCCTTTTTTTTCACTTCTTTTTTTCATCTCAAAAAATTAGATCAAGGACGACTTTTACCACATTTCAATTGCATCAGCTCGAAAGGGCATTTGAGAAGACTCAATATCCTGATGTGTTTACCCGGGAGGATCTAGCGATGCGTTTGGATTTAAGTGAAGCACGTGTGCAGGTGGGTTAATAATGAATACAAAAAAAAAATATATAAAAATTTATATCAAGTATTTGATAATATTTAATTAGCACAATCACAAAATGAGATTGAACCAATTTAAAAAAAAGATTAATTAGTTGATATCCGTTTGAATCATAATAAAACCATGCGCTGTCCTCAAAGAAGACAACAAAAAAAACGGACATCCGTTTACTAAATAAGTCCATTTGTAATTTTGTGTTTGAATTAAGTGCAGTTTACTGCACGATAATTACACTATTTGTCGATGAACGTTGCCAAGGACTACGCACGTCATCGATGGGAAATGGGGATAAATTGATATAGTAGTGTGTTTGGTATTGTGTGTGTTTTTGATTGCTTTATCAGATCCTGACGCGTGTTGTTACAAAAATTGTCATTAAATTTTGCGCACACAAACTATACATGAAATCCTTTTGTGTTATAGGTAGTGAGAGGTACCTATACCTATATGTACATATTATTATCCTTACATCCTTACATAACAAATTAACATCGTCATGATGCAATGCAATGAATTGACTTCGATGGGTAATTTGCAATTGTAACGCATGGGAAATGCTTCAATTACAAAACAATGCCAATATAATTATAAACATTCGTAACGCAGTTACAGTCAGGTTAGAAAGAAAGGAAACAAGTGTAAGTAGCTCCTACTTCATATGAATAGTTAAAATGTAATTTAAGGTATATAATTAGGAATATAGAATGGCTTATATAACCTACTGTTTTTGGTAGCCAGTCGGAATTTCGGCATTTTGGATTTCGGCATGGATATTGTCATTCCGAAATCTGTCATTTTTTTCATTTGTTCATTCGAGATATTGTCAATCTGAATTTTGGCATTGTTTGATTTTGACATTTCCGATTTCGTACGTAACCCGGAAGTTACTCTTTCTAAACTAATAGGTTTAGAGTATAGCGGTATTGGTGATATGGCACGTTTACAAAAAAACTTAATAATAATACAGGCTTCCATGGTTTCGGACACGAAGAAGTAAAAGACATTCTTAAGGGAGTTTTTGGTGCCTGAATTCAATTCCAGCCTCAGTTTTTCGCTATCAGCTCGGGTTTTTGAGATAAAAATTCAAAAAAAGAAAGTTTTAAAATAATTTTGGATGTTATGAAAAAACGTGAGATTATTTTCTGCAACCAATTTTCCAAAGATTCTTGAAAGTATTTACTTATCATCTTCTTCAAGTCAATCTTTCCTATATCTCTCGAACTTGAGTTCAGCGGCCAAAGGTCTGCTTAAAAATGCTCTTGTCTTTTTGAGTCCAAAAGTTGCGTCCGATATAATTGAACCGGAAGAAACAGTGTGCGTTGAAAACAAAAAGAATTTAAAGAAGATCTAAAGGGTGATTTTTTAAGAGGTTTAGAACTTTAAAAAAAAAACACAAAAAATTCGAAAAAATGAATGAAATATTTATTTGAATCGATAGTTTGAACCTTGCAATTTAATGTTTAAAGATAGTTTCATGCAAATGTTGACCGCGGCTGCGTCTCAGGTAGCCCATCCGCTGAGTCCAATTTTGGCATACTCTTTCACCCATATCGGCCGGTATCTCACGAATGAATGCATGGATGTTGGCTTCCAGTACGTCAATCGAAGCGGGCTTGTCCCTATAGACATTAGCCTTGACATACCCCCACAAAAAATAATCTAATGGTGTCAAATCGCACGATCTAGGCGGCCAATTGACCGGCCCGAAACGTGAAATTAACTGTTCACCAAACTCGCCTCGCAATTGCGCCATTGTTTCGCGTGCTGTGTGGCATGTGGCACCGTCTTGTTGAAACCACATATCATGCAAGTCAAGAACTTCCATTTCGGGCAAAAAAAAGTTTGTTATCATCGCTCGGTAGCGTTCACCATTGACAGTAACGCTGCGATTCGCATCATCTTTGAAGAAATATGGCCCAATAATGCCGCCGGCCCATAAACCGCACCAAACAGTGGCTTTTTCGGGATGCATTGGTAGCTGTTGCAATGCTTCTGGCTGATCTTCACTCCAAATGAGGCAATTATGCTTATTTACGTACCCATTCAACCAAAAATGAGCCTCATCGCTGAACACAATTTTTCGATAAAAAAGCGGATCCTCGGCCAGCTTTCCAAGAGCCCATTCACCAAAAATTCGGCGTTGTGGTAGGTCGGCTGGCTTTAGTTCTTGCACCAGCTGTATCTTAAAAGGCTTTACGCCCAAGTCCTTCCGCAAAATTTTCCACGTAGTGCTGTAACAAAGACCTAACTGCTGGGAACGGCGCCGAATCGACATTTCGCGGTCTTCTGTCACACTAGCTGATACGGCCGCAATATTTTCTTCACTACGCACAGTACGTAAACGTGTTGGTAGTTTAATGTCCAACAAAGTAAATTTGGTGCGAAATTTGGTCACAATCTTCCGAATAGACTGCTCAGAAGGTCGAGAATGCCGACCATAAAATGGAAGCAGCGCGCGATGAACATTTCGAACCGAGCACGAATTTTGATAGTAAAATTCAATAATTTGCAAGCGTTGTTCTTTGTAAGACGATCCATGGTAAAATTGCAAACCAAACTGAAGCTGTTTGACAGCGACACAAGGTACTAAACACACGTCAGCTGTCAAAACCAGTGTTGCCAAAACCAAACCAGCTAAAAAATCACCCGTTAGTTGTATGCTTTTTTAAAGGCATACTTATTTTTGCGAAAATTGGAATTCCTGCATGACTGTCTTGTTTGAAGTTGAGATCCAGACTGACAAGCTATATGCTGCAGGAGTTGCTTGTACGTCTTTTCTTTCGTCTGTTGGTTAAGCTCGGTTCTTCTTTTCAACAACCGATGAAGACGGTGGAAGTTCCAGCTGACTCTTTTGATCGAGTTGAAACTTAGCAAATCATTCAGGTGGAATTTCAGTTTCTTCACGTTTCGTTTGGCCGCTATAGTGGATCCGTCTTAAATTTTCTTCTCTACCTCTACCCGGTGTGGATGCTCTGAATCAAAAAATTGGAAATGTTGATCTGGATGGATTCAATAAAATTCAAGTTGTTTGTTGATGTGGGCCTCTACTTTCCCGATGGCTGGTAATAGAAGTTTCTCGTATCCAGTTGAAATAGGCTGGTTGGGTGCAAAGCTGTAGAGCTGTTGAATGATTTTTCGATCTCGACATCAAGAAGGCATCCAACGCCCTTACGGTGACACAGTGAGTATTGAACGCTGTGCTTATGTCGTGTTTGAACCTAAGCAGCGGATGTAATGTAAGGTTTTATTTTTTTTTAAAGCCAAAAATCATGTCAGGGATCATTGCATTTTTACTCCAGAGCTGCTTAGATTACCTCCTCCCCTATTTTGTTGATATTGTTAGGGAGTAATATGATATAATTATAAATGTACTCGTATATCACTTTTCTTGAGGACTATCACTATCTTCACTGTTTTCCACTTCGGGGGAAGTAAAAGTTATTGATGCATCAGTTATTTAAGATGATTTTGAGGAAGATCATTACTGAATATTAAAGTTGCGGAGACTTCATCCAATAATCTCTGCTACTTACCCCAGATTGCATTTTTGTGGGCTGTCAATTGAGACACTTGCTGGATTGCTATTATCGAATCTGATTTTTTTTTACAGATTTGGCTGCACGGTCTGCTAAACGGATGTCTAAATTTCATCCAAAATTCTACATTTGAAGATGCGAAGAAGAAGTCCAACGTGTCTATGGGTTACCTGGAAAAACGTTAAATTGGCAGGAATTTAACTGTTGATATTTTTTGAATTTAGCCCAAATGTTCTGGTCTCGCTCCAAATGCTTATGGTCACGAAGGATTTTAGGTAGCTTAGATCCCTTCTTGTCTAAGCTTTTGAATCCATGATCAGGTAAATTGCTCGTTTTCGTCGAATACTCGTATTAAAACAAGCAGAAAAGGAGAGAAAATGTGATAAAACACAAAATAAAAGAACTAGAGGAGGCCAAAAGATTCAAAAACTGGAAAGAACTCCCCAAGATGAGGCAGGAAAAACTATTATTTGGTAATTACAACCAAGCACGGTTTCAAGACTTCATCAATCTAACTAGAAACAACGTTAGGAAAATATCTGGTCTCCACACTGGGCACTGCAAGCTTAAAAGACATCTGAATATCCCTAGTTAGCAGTCTAACATGCAGATTTTGCTGCACACAAGAGGAAACACCAGACCATATACTAGGAAAATGCAATGCAATTATGGACCAAAGGAAAAAATACCTGGGAAACTACAAAGTAGAAGAGAGCAATCTTTCCTCTATTCAAATATTTTAGGGAAATAAAATTGGAGGAAGAATTCTAAAATGAGCAACCTCATCCGGTCTTAGGTGGGGGCACAATAGGTCTTAAGGTCGCAGGGCAACAACCTCAATATTTCATTCATTCATTCAAGTAGAAAACACAATAATTCTTAAAATATTGCTGAAGTGCGAACGTGAAGTGCGTAGTGAGTCCAATAAGTGTATCATTGCGCCCGGCAAATCCGAAAATCATACGCCTCGAAATATTCTTCTCTCACTTACGAAACCCTATAAATTAAGTTATTGGCGCTTTTTCACTGGAGACCTTTTAGAATTATCTGACAATTAAGATTCATTGACACACTCCTTTGGTACGTACTTTCCTTTTTTCTCGGTCTATTAAGAATCCAGTGTATATTGGGGCACATTCATAGATGTTATTTAAGCTGTTGCTTAGCAAATCTGTAGTTTATCATATGGAAAGTTCATCAGCAAAACTCCAGTTTTGTCTAGTAAAAGCTAAAACAACATCTTCGGGTATGAATATGCCCTATTGAGTACCTATATACATTTCAGCTATAGTTCTGACCTTTAGACTAATTTTTCATTATTTATTTGATGATGTTACTAAGATTCAAGTCGTCCTTTTTTTCCATAGCAAAGTTCACATGCTAAAGCAATAGATTAACAAAATTGGACGTGGTTGGTGATAAATAACGTTTCTAGAGCTTTGGTTGATGTAGTTTTTAAGGCAGTTATTTTTTGCAATATTTTTGAATTTCTTACTCATTTTCAGTCTTTTTTTGACATATGCATGTTTGATCGATCAGACTTATTTGGCTGCGGAATTATAGAAAATAGTTTTCCAAGGCAGGATTGAAATGTGTTCTTTCCTTGGGCTTACATAGGACTTCGATCAGGGGTGGGAAAATTCATTCAATAAAATAGTTTCGGTACCAGAATTCAAGCTTTGAGCTGCCATCAAAAGGAGACACATTACCAATGTATGAATGCCTTTGATCCTTTTCTTACTAATAAAAGCGTTTTCTACTTATAACATTGTTGACATTACGTATGCAGCTATTGGCCCAACTATTTCATATGTATAGGTATAAGTTATAAAGTTAGTTGCTCCATAAAAACAAGTAGCAAAGCAGCCACTCAATTTTATGTGGAATCATCACTTTGAATTTCCAATGTTCGCAACTTTTCTTGCACAACACAAAAAATGTTGTATTTTTAATCCTTCGAACTCCTTACCCAACTAACCATATTCTGGATTAATACAATATGTACATATCTCTACAGAGTCATAATTTTTATTAAACTAATTACATTTAATTACAATTGTATCTGCAATGGCTTCCGTAAATTATGCTCAATTGCATGCTTATAAATCTGCAAATGCGCTTACTAGCATGTATAACTGTGTATACTGAGTATTTTGTGTGAGAGCATATACTTAGCATATGCATACCTACATATCAATCAATTCAACAGTCAACACGATTATCCATTCAATGAGGATTTAATTAAAAAAAATTAAAATCCCACACACGCGCAAATAAAATTCAACATAAAAAAAAATAATGACGATATTTTCCAGTAAGCAAGCAATTTTCAGTTTTTTAATTGTCGTAATTATCCTTCGATATCAACAAGATTTGCATGACAATACAGGATCTGCATAAATTAGCTTTTGGATTTTCATGGTGGTAAATAAAATGATACATACTACATATATCTGCTCCTAGCGGGAGGTTGGTGAACATTGAACACCACTTCATTCTTCTTCTTATTCCCATCATCAACAACAACTAATTTATGGGAAAGGATATCATTTTTGAGACTCATGCGATGGTCCTGAAATGGATTATGTGCATTGTACAAATGAAATCAGGAAGAGGCTTAAGTTTCCTTATTATTTCCAGGTGATTTAATTGAATTGTGCGTAACTCATGTCCGGAATAAAATAAAATTCACGCGAAAACAAAAAATCCTGGAAAAAGGATGCACATCAGCAACAAGGGATAGTTGTTGCGATGCGTGTGTGCATATGTACGTATACTTTGTATAAAACTTGGTAATCGCCTTTAATACTCACTTAACGGCAATGTAATTAGGGGTGTACAATTATTTCCTCTCGTGTCCTTCAAACCACCCAAACGATTTATTTTATTTTTTTTTCTTGTATTTATTTGTTTTTTATTTTTATAAAGGGTGGAAAGCGCGGGTTTGACCTTTGTATTGGTAGTGTTTACATGGTACTTTGTGTTATCTGTGTATTTTTTTGTTTATTTTTTTACAATGACATAAAATCCATTTGCCGCGTGCCTTTTTTCATTGAAAAGCTAAACGAAAGGACATTCTGAATAAAAAAAATACAAATACATACATTATTACACACGCTCGAATCCTCATCCACTTCACCAAGTGATTTGATTTTATTTTTTTTGTATTTTTTTTTTCAAATCCTGTCTGGATGTCAATATTGTATGGCAATTATTTTCGGATTTAATGCACTTCGAAGGATAATTTCTCTCTGGCTGGTAACTGGTTTAGAATTATACTCTCGTATACACATACATACCTACTCATCTCTCATCTATACGAGTTTTGCCCGTTCGTTGATTTGAAGATGGAAAAAAATGAGTAGTCCTGCCATTACCATGAATAGTATGTAACGTATATAAAAGGTTTTTGTAACGATTTTGTTTGGAGGATCAAAACGATAAAAATCGAAATAAGGGCCAATAAAGCAATCATATAGGTATGATTAGGATGAGTCTGATATCCATGGAGAGAGTTCGTTATTTGTTTTTTTTTTTAGTTTGATTCAAGGAGTATATGCATGCATACATGATGGAAATACTCTTGAACAAGGTCCTTGGGTATTATCTGCCATTAATAGTGAAAGGATACTGTTAAAAGACTTTTATGAATCGACAGATAATCTGATCATTGAAATTTCGTTTGCTTGTTTTTTGTTTGTATTGTTTTTGTTGTTGTTTTATTTTGGTCAAACATGTGAGGATGTAATATTGTTGAGAGAGGGATTAAATGTTATAATATTATAAGGTCTTCAAAGGGTTCAAATTAGTGTGTGGGAACTTTTAAAAAAGCTATAGAGAAAGAAAAGGAGGTTTGTTTTAACGATTATATCTATGTTCAGTATTTTACGTTATCTAATAGCTTTTGAATCTAAATAAAGAAGTCCGGCTAGGATAAAGTGAAGATACCTTTCCGAACTCTAGTCCAATAAAGTTGCTGAAGTTGACATCATTCCTACCACCACCAAGCTGCGTTCAAAGCTGCTTACGATGATATGCAGCATCTGAACTGCAAAATGTGATCGGGAATAAGCATTCAATTTTTGCTTGATTTTCAGAAATTGAGATCCACTGAAGTGCGTCAACTAAAGAAGCATAAGTCTTTTTACTATCAGCCAATGATATCTCGAAGATGAATGGTGGTATGTAAAAAATTCAAAGAGAATTTTGAAGTAAAATATTCTTTCTGAAAAATTTTTTTCGAAAAAAATACTTCGACAAACAAATATACCTAATCCCAAATTTGCATAAAAACGCATTTTTTAAATATTTTAAGACTCGAATATCTCAAAAACGTGACGTGCTAAAGCGGTTTCAAGAACAAATTCAAACTCAACGCATCAAAGACCATCAGAAAAAAAATATCTTGGTTCATGTCACAGACAAAAATTCAAATTGTTCACATAAAGTAAAAAAGTGCTTTCAAGTGTATTTTCGAAAACAGTAAAAATACGTAAATTTTCAACTAGCCTTTTTGTCCAAATTGGGGACTGTCACAGAAAAAAACCTTAAACAGAGATTTAGTACTCGTAGAAATCTATACTTTCAATAATATACTTTCAATGATACTTTGATGTAGTTTTCGAATAACTGGTAGTTCTCCAGAAATTAGTGAAAAACACCCTAAAAATGCATTTTGCAATTTTTTCCATGTTGTGTTACAAAATTTAAGTCGCAAACTTCAGATTCAGATTCAGCACCCACGAAAATATAAAAAGGGGCGAAATCGAAACTACCTCACAATTTGCATCATAAAATTACAATATGACTGGACTTATTGAGCAATGTTTTGTTTTGGCTTCCTTGCAAAGTTCATCTCTTTCTACAGGATGACAATGGGGAACGTACGCTGCTTCATCAAGGTTGCACCAATACCTTTGATATCAAAAAAGTTCTATAGACAATACCTATGAAGCAAGAAAAGTGTAACGCCAACGGCAGAGCAAATGGACCCAAATGATCTAGTCTGAAAAAGAATTGAATTCAGACCAGATAGATAGACCACCGTGACTTTTGGGGGAAACTTAATTGGAAGAAGGCCTCAACCAACTTGGAGTGCAAAAGTGAATACAGCTAAGTAGAGACCGAACTGGGTGAAAGAAGACGTCTGCGAAGTAAGCAGAACAACTTTCACCTACGTTAATTTGATGGTGACATGAATTTGATTTTTTTCCAATGTTAAGTCTCGATTCACCAAATAAGGGTGCGGTCGAGCGACCTGCTAACTTTTTAGTGAAGATAGCAGTACACATCGGGCATCGTGTTTATCAGAAACTGAGTATGCTAAGAACTTTCAGTAAGGCTCCAAATTGGCAGTTCTTTTACATTTCAAAAACTAGGCCAGGTTCAAATTTCGAAGTCTTTAATTTGAAAAGAAATCATACTTCACTGTCAAGTTAGCAGATCATATCGTGTGTTTCAGAAAACGAGAGCAAATGCTTACAAATGTCTGTAATTTCAAGAACAGGCAAGGTCTAAATTTGAAAATAAAATTCTAATGAAGTTAACAAATCACAACGTATATCTCAGAAACCAAGTCCGCTAGGAACTTGCAGTAAGGCTCTAAATTAGCAGTTTTTTGCATTTCAAGAAGAGAAGATAGGTCTAAATTTTGAAGTCCTAAATTTAAAAAATGTCATGATTGCACCCTAACTGCCTGAACAGAATGGGATAGGCGGAACTTTAATAGATGTCAATAATGCTGCAGCAAGAGTTGAACAAATTTTAACATTCATTACAGCATTTTTGACATCCATTCTGTTCAGGCAGTTATATGGTAAAATGCAAAATCGGGAACATGGGGTAAGTGTGTGTTTTGACGGTCACATCGCAAGAAGTAGAAAGTCAGTACCCTGTACTGCTTGAAATTTGAAGGGAACCAACGAAAATGCCACTAGGGAGGCCATTCAAATTAAACTATTTTCAAAATATGATGGAAAAAATCTGAATAATGATTAGACTATTTATTATGATCGACTTTGTACTACCAGGATCTTCCAAGTTCTGTTTTGCCATCTATTTTTGGTTTAAGGGAAAATAAGGAAATCTCAGCTAGCGACTAAAGCGAGAGCGACTATTGGACTCACTTCTTCAGATATCAAATGGAAAATACTGTTACCACTCAAGAATTATAGTGCGAACAGTCTTATAAAGCAGACATTTGATAGTTTAGGTTAATTTTTTGAAGAACCTATGCAGACTTTCAAATTAATAAGTCGGTTTAATTTAAATAGCAAATTCTTCTCATTAAATAAGTTAAAGTCACTTTGCTAAAACTAGCATCACATGAAATTAATTTCATATGAGGTTAATGTTAAGCAGGGAATCAATGCTTCTAACGAATAGCCTTTCATCCATATACAAAATTTAGCTGTTTCAAGTTTCTGCGTAGAAGTTCAATAAACAAAAAAAAAAAATACGTATAATATTTTTTACTAGAACGAAATTTTGAAATTATATGCGCTTGGTAAACTGTACTCCTTATAGCTTCCTTCTACAAGGTTAATCGAATCACACACTCGATTTCAAAATAAATAAAAACAAAATTTTTAGCAGGTCTCAAAGAAAGTCTTTGAAAGGATTTCTTAATCGAAGATTTTTCTTCGGTATTATTTCTCATGCTTTTACAACCGGTTGATTGAAGACCAATGAACACAATTGTGCCTATGTACTAGGCTTGTAATAAACTCAAAGTTTAATGCTGTTTACAAAAGCATTGTTTTTCTTAAGGTTTACCCTTTTGAAGGACTTCTTAATGGAAGTTATTTTTTCGCCTTTATTTCTTGTGCTTCTCAAATAAGTTTCTGAAAGGCAACCAAACAAATTGTGTACATTAAAGTTGGTTAAGGTTTCATCTTTTAAAAGTTTTAAGGAAGCATACAAAGCTTAGAAAATTTGAAACTTCAGTGCAAAGGCTTTACACAAGTTCTATGGAAATATCAATTTTAAAAAATTGAAAATTTGGAACAAAATTAATTTATAGTTTATTTTTTCATTGCTGAGTTCTATGATTCCACTTGATCTAAATGAAAGAATAAGTAGCGATGTTTCGTCTTATTTGCTTTGAGGTGTTATCGATACCGATACATTTTTTAAACAACAGGTTGAAGTCCAATTAACCATGTAATATACATCAAGGCCCTGTTTTATACTTAAAGTTTCTTTTTCGGGTGTATGCACAATTTTAGTTATGGGGGTGCAAACTCATTCAAGATTTCGGTTAGGGGAGAGGGGGGAGGTCAACTTCATTCAAAAGATAATTATGGTACAGAAATCTTGCTTTAAATGCCAAATCTAGGAAATATACTCCCGTTCATTTGAATAGGTACACAATTGTCGAGTGCGTTGGGGGAGGTCAACTTCATTCAAAAGATAATTATGGTACAGAAATCTTGCTTTAAATGCCAAATCTAGGAAATATACTCCCGTTCATTTGAATAGGTACACAATTGTCGAGTGCGTTTAACAGTTTATAGCTCCGAACTGAGTGAAAAAAATCAATTTTTGTAAATGGCATTAAATTGAGCATCTAATTCAGCAGAGAATGAAAAAAGACATAATCATAAACCTACCGTCATTAAATGTTTTATTATCATTTCCTTAAATTTTTTAGTCCATTCCAATTTTAATCAACTTTCTTATGCCTCAGAAAATTCTAGATCATGAAAACTATAACTTCGTGCGTACTCCACCACGCCAAGAGCTTTTCCCTCACCCATTTTCAACCTTTTCTCAGTTTTTTTGTGTTATATTAAATAAACCTTGATATTTCACCGGAAAAATAAAGCTCTAACCTTCAACTAGTTCAAAGAAAAAGTAGTAACAAAGGTGGTATACCTATTCAAATTAATGAAAAAAGTGCTGCTATCTCATGATGAATTTAAAGAAATGATAATAAAACGTGTAATGACAGTAGGTTTATGATTATATGTGTTCTTATTCTCTGTTAAATTAGATGTGTTCTCTAATGTCATTTACAAAATCTCATTTTGTCCCCTTAGTTTGGAGTTAGAACGGTTAATCGCACTCGAAAATTTTTTACCTATTCAAATGAACGGGAGTGTATATTGTGATTAAGAGGGCAAGAGCCCCTACCTGCCCCGTTCAATGGGGGGATGTTAAGTTTAAAAATTGTTCCCATTGCCTGACTAGACGTGGAAATATCATCTGGACTTTAACCACAATTTTGTTTTGTTCTAGATTTGTATTCGTTTGAAATTTTGATTTTTTTTTTTACTTTTAATGTCCCAGTTTTAGTTTTTTTTTTTTTTTTTATTTTTCGTTTTGTTTCTAGTCCTGGCAGCAAGATAAATATAAATATGTCAACATCTGCTGAAGAAAAAAATTAAATTGGGTACACTCCGAATAAGAAATCAAATTTTTTGTTAGCTTCCAATTATACTTTCTTGAGATTTGTCCCTTTGATTTTGTATACAAATCAAAAATTATTTTCACAGCTCCTTTTTTATATAATTAAAAAAAACTATTAAAATAAATTTCTAGAAAAAATAGGGCAAATAAAATGACTTCTATTGAGCTAGATTCATGTAGGTACCTACAATAGAATTTTTTTTTTAACCATCAACCATTGACAAAGACTCCATTGTCCTAGAACTCTTAAACATCTTTGCCTTTTCGAAAAAAAAAACAACCCTCTCTAATTAAATCAAATTATTTTTATAAACAGCCTTTTTATTCATTCTCTATATTAATTTGACTTATACAATTATTTCTTTGTCAAAGAACATATAGCTGTATACCTACTTGAAAACATAAGAAAGGCATACATATATCCTTCCGGATGTGTCATTATTTGTCGTAGAAAATATATAGAAACGCGCCTAGTTTTTAAGGCAATTTGAACCAATTTTCTCATCCATTCAATTCAAACAGAAAATGGCATACCTACAAAAAAAATTTGCATACATTCCATACCCATACATACTCAGACTCACACAATAAAAAAAGAAGAAGTAAATAAAAAAAAAATTCTGAAAAAAAGAAAAAAAAAACACCAAACCCCACACTCATCATCAGAAAAGAAATTTATTCCCAACTCTAATTGACAATATGCCAATTATCCTTGGCCAATTATTTAAAAGATTGCACCAAATTGTCTCCTATCTGCCCATCGTATCGTATATCGTTCGCCCTCGTTGTCCTGCCGCCCGCCGCACTCATCACGACGACAACAACGTCGTCATCTCGTCATCGTTCCATCATTTAGAGTCCTCTATTTATTCATTTCACATCCTTGATCCTTCTATACAATGTATATTCTTCCAACCATAACTGGTTGAGTAATCGTTTTATCTCTTCCACATAATCATTTTCGTCCTTTATTTTTTTTTAATGTTGTTGCGAGTATAAACCTATGTATGTTGTACTCTTATTGTGAATGGGTAAAATTTAATTGTAACACTCCATGTAACGAAAAAAAAGTTTGGGGGTGGAGGGTTGAGTAAACAAAAAAAATTCCAACAAAGGACGAGAAAAAGAAACCATATACGAAGAGTATCATTTTAAGGACACTGTCCTGGTTGATCAAATTGTGAATACATCGACGGGTGAGCGAGGGGACAACAATCATCATCACCGATTAGAGGTAACTAAGACCAACTTAATTACACCCCAAGGATAATTGCATCAAATTATCTGCGAGCGCTCAGATTTAGATGTATACAAATGAATCCTTTTTTTTTTCTACCATACCATACATATGAGTTGGTATATCTACGAAAGTTCCTTGGGGGACACTAAATAAGGATCAAAATAAGTGGATTTTTTTTTTGATGAGGGACAATTTGGATGACACAGGAAGAGTGTTTTCTTATAATCTTTATAGGAAGACACACACATACTTTTATATCCATCATGATGATGAGCACAAATTAACGATCGGAAATCATTTCTAATGCTCTCGCCTAAGTGAACTGCGCTAAAAAAGAAAAGGACGAAAATGCGTAACGGCAATTGTGTGGCACATCCTTCCTTCTATAAAAGAGAAGAATCTTGTTGAAATCATCATCAGCAGAGCATTCACAAAACTCACAATGAAATTGCATGAAATGCCAGGAAGTCCTTTTCGTCCTTTTTGGCACTTGTTCCTAACTATCTCTCTATATATCAACCTAGAACATCTATCGCAAAAAGTCGGTATAAGAGACACAACATCTAACTATATTTAGTGAGCATGTATGTGTGTATACCTGTGAGTGTATGAAGTCCTCGAAGAATTTATGATTTGTCAGTTAGTGCTTTTCTCGGGATATTTTTACATCACCCCCTCCCCCCGCTTATCCTCTTTTAACTTCGAACCATACCTTACCTATAGATTAAGTTCAATTGAATTCTAGTGGAGAATTGTTAGAGATGTGTGTAAGTTCTCCATTTCGTTGCGCACAAACAATTGAATTTCCCTCAAAGAGTGTTAGTTAGAATGAAGGGCGTTCAATCATACATATACCTACAAAAGAACGAGGTAGAGTTTAAGGACGATTTTGCAAGTGCAGAAAGGACAGTAATTGAATGCAAAATATCGAGAGAAAACCTAACGTATAGGTACAGTTGAGCTTCAAAAAAAAAAAAAATGCAGCTCTTTTGGTTTTTTTCATTTTTACAAACCATTACTCTGGACTAGAGAGAGTCCTGTCACTGGTCCCCCTATATATTGGCTATAGTATAGCAACTCTGACTTCATTCAAACCCCCAACTGAAGGATTCCAAAATGGAATGATGAAAATCAGAGAAACACACTTCCGATTGGATTCCATTGTCTGAAATTTAAATTATGATTGTCCTTTATCCCTTCCATATCCACCGCCTAGCCTCCCCCTTCCCCCATATCCACAAGCCAACCCCACTGAAAATTGAGAAAATTGCACAGAAAATATTGAGGATATGGTGTGGTAATGGGCTATATGGCCAATTATTCCATATCGTGGTTGAATTGTGGCGCTTAATGTTTGTCTACCCTTAAAATAAATCGTTATAGGAAGGAACGGGGAGACAAGTCCAATGATGGAGATTGAAAAAATTGCCCATGAATTGTGCTTTGGTTAGAAGGAAATTGGAACGAAATTGATTGGTAATTGCCATTTGATATTAACAAAAAAAAAATAGGGGTTGTTAGCGTTCTTTTTGTATTGTGGGTATGTATTTTTGTTTTTTATGAAAAGGAAATAGCAAGTGGAGTGTTAAGTGATTTGCTTTTTTTTTTGCACTTAAAAAAATAATCTGTGAAAAGAATAAATTTGTATTCATTAAGTATTTTGTAAAAATTATTCTCAAATTTTATTAAATTTGTCCTTTTGTTTTTATTTTATTTTTAGGTATGGTTTCAAAATCGTCGGGCGAAATGGAGAAAACGTGAGAAATTCATGAATCAAGATAAAAATGGATACCTTCTACCTGATCAAGGTAAGTTCAAAATAAGAAATATTACATTTCTGATTCTTTGAAATAGTATAATATGACATGATACTAAATTTTGTCTGCCGCATCCCTGGAAACAAACTCTACTGGCACTGGTTTTGAGCTAGGATTACTGTAGTAGAAATTTAAACTCTGAATCATATTTCTTTAAAATAAAAAAGGAAGGGTGTAGAGAAGTTGAGAGAGATAGATTTTTCCTCATAAAAATGCTTGTACAGAAACCGTGTCTCTTGGTATTACATTTTCATAATGTTTTAGATGGCAGGCCACTTGCAATCCTCCTCTACCTGGTCTGCTTAACATATATTTGTAAATGCTATTTTCCCTCCATGCGCTTGGCATTTGCAGGCGAAGTCCCACAATTTATCACAAAAAAATAAGTTCATAAAAAGTGACAGCACTGACATTTTACCCAAAAGTGAGTCTGTTAAACACCTTTTTCTTAAGACATCAGCCGTTATTTGAACCATGAACATTTTCCAAGCTATTTATGATTTTTTTAACATTTGGTCCAGATTGGATGACATTTTTAAAATGGCGTCGAAACAACAGGATTTCAACAATGACTCCCAAGCTTAATCCTACCTTTAGTACCTTTAGTATGTCAAAAATAATTTAGAAATACAAAAATAAAGTCCATCACTTAAAGCGCAGATTGGGCGCGATTTTCCAAAACGGCATCCAAAAGACA
The DNA here is from genome assembly GCA_946251815.1 of Dasysyrphus albostriatus. Taxonomy (NCBI): domain Eukaryota; kingdom Metazoa; phylum Arthropoda; class Insecta; order Diptera; family Syrphidae; genus Dasysyrphus; species Dasysyrphus albostriatus. Next base: position 41,625,349 of record OX276337.1, on the reverse strand, counting down.
AAAGTACAAAAAGTACAAAAGTTATCATGTCAAAAAAGAATCCCTGTCATAGATTCTGTTTCCTCATCAATGCCCATAATTCCGAATGACAAAATCCAGATTGGTCAAAATATCGAATGCATTCGAGTTAAAATACAAAATTTTAATGCTTCTTAGTACTATTTCCATAGTCTCAAAAAAACCATGCTATATTTGGCTTGGCTTCTGGCTTCTACTAATAAGCAGAAAAAAGTCCAATTCGAAGACTAATGTTTTGGTTTGGGAATTAAAAAAAAAACTGATAAGCAGAAAAAAGTCCAATTCGAAGACTAGAACCACGCTTGCGATTTTTAATACCGAAATAGTACTAAGCCATTTGGCTGCATTTTGGCATTCGGGATTCGGAAATTCAAAATTTAAGCCACTCGGATTTTTGTTCATTGGGGATTTTGTCGTTCGCGATGCGTTCGGGATTTTTTCCCATATCAGTTAATTATCTTATGACTGCTTTTTTTAAGTCGCTTATTGAATAAAAACTTTCATAATAAAATTTCAGCATTAGTTTCCATACTTACTTGCCGTTCATATATCTTCGATGAGAAATGTTTTGTACAATATTCACGATTTCGATCGATTTTGATTGATTAAGAAATTGCAAAAATGACTCCCAAGCTAAATTTCATAGTTATCATGTCAAAAAATAATCCCTGTCATAGATCAAATCCCCCTTCACATAAAGCACACGGAATTCGGTTCCTTCACAGGGCTAATAAGAAAATGTAATAATCAGGAATATCCAAAATTCCGAATGCAAAAATTCCAAATGAACAGAATCCTAAATGGACGAAATTCCAAATGCCCAAATCTAGAAAGTACCGAAAGCATTCGAGTTTGTCTTGGCTTCAGATGTACATTTTGGGATCTCAAATGACAAGAATCTCGAATGAAAAATTTCAAACGAATAAAAATCCAGAATCTACAAAAATCAAGAATTGTATAGTGCGTACAAAAAAAAATGTTTTGAACCCATTTTAAATATCAAATCAAAGACTAGAACTGCGCTTAGGATTTTTAATACCAAAACAGTACTAAACCATGTGGTATTCTGTCATTTGGAATTCTGACGTTCAGTATTCAATCCACTTGGGATTTTGTCCATTCGGATCCATTTTGATAATCAAATTTCCGAATTCATTTCCAGACTTTGTTGCTTTTGATTATCTTCGATGGGAATTGTTTTGTATAAAGTCAATTGATTAAAATACCTGTAAGAAGTCACAAATGTTCACAATTTTTCTTACTGCTTTAGAAAATGGTGATTTTTAGGCTTATTTATTGACATTTGGATCGAAACGCTTCTTTTCCATGCTAATGAAGTTTACGTCCCATCTGTCTTGACATCAACTGCCTACTTCTGTAGAACAATTGCTACAATATTGATGTATTCAAAAACCTCTGAGAAATCAGAATTTTTAGTGTTTTTTTTACTGCTGTGGAAAAATGATCAAAATACACCTGCTTCATTCAAATGTAGTTCGCTATCCGTCTGTCAAGCCATCAACTATTAAATTTAATAGGAGGATGGTTACGATGGTTTTGAATTAAAAAAACCTCTAGGAAATCACAAATTTTCACTGTTTTTTTCTACTGTGAAAGAAACTGATTTAAGGGATCATAAGGATCGAAATACACTATTTGCAGTTTTTTTTTTTAAAAAGAATATTCAGCCATAAAAATTATGAAAATTTACATTCATTTACCTTCCTTATTAGAACGGTTCATGAATGGATCTTCAATAGTTCCTGCATGATAAATTCGAGAATGAACCATATTTTACAGATTCTATAGCAGATTAGATTCTATCTTGAAATAGAATGTGTTTTAAAGGAACTAAAAAAATAAAATTCACGATCAAATTAAAAATAAAATTCCCTTTTGAAGTTTTCACTAGAGAAAAGTATTTTACGGCTCTACGGACCTTTCTTTAACTAAAGCACATTTTAAATGGTTTGGCAAAACACTTTGAAAGATGGCAGGTTAATTCTTTACATATAAAACGGACTTCTGGCAAATTTATTAAATAAAAATCATGCTTTTAACTACTTGTTAAGCAAGCCTTAGCTTCGTTGTTCTCAAAATGGTTCCAATGGCGTATGAGACTAACCAACTCTTGGTTGCCATATTTTAACTATTAAAGAGCTTTTTTATCTTTCCCTGGAAAAAAGAATTACTTAGGCTTAGGCTACGGTTACATTAGATGCGTACTTTGACGAACAATCTTCTGAAGTATTCGTCAGAACTGTTCGTCAGAAGTAGTGATTATATTGGATGCGTGACAATTGTCCTGACATATTTGTCAGAACTGTTCGTCGGAACTCAGAAGTTTGTGGTAACAGCTGATGCGTACTCTGATGAAAAATAATTGTTCTGACGAATACGTTAAAATTAGTCTTATGAAACCGGTTACAGTGCAAGCATTTTGATCGGCTGAACCCGCAGAACCCGCAAGAGTTCGTCAGAACGATCGGTCGTTCAAATCAGTTTGATTTTTTTCTAGCGTTCTGACGAACAGTTCTGACAAAAAATGATAACGTAATGTAAGAACAAACAGTTCGGATGAATATGTCAGAACAATTATTCGTCAGAACGATTGTTCACCAAAATACGCATCCACTGTAACCGTTGCCTAACATACAAATATGACTTCCTGCAAAAACGCATTTGGTCACTTTTGTGCTGGTAGCCCGACACGATTTAATGTATCTAGGTCTCCATCAGTCCAAGTAACTAGATTTTAACGATTTCTGAATAGTAAACTTGATACGTAGATAGCTAAATATTATAGTAACCAATCCTTCTGCCTCAATTATCGCTTAAACTTGTACATTTCCACAAATCTTAGTTAGTGCAGAACGAAACAAACCACATCATCAGTAATTAAGGGCACATTTTTTACCCAACTAAATGTAATTTTCTTAAATTCTAGTCCTTCTTGTAAAGTAAAAAAAAAAACTCTGAATGAAAATTACAAAAAAAAATATATATATATAATTACAACTCTATTCATTTTCACATTGTAACTTTTATCTTAATTAGTTCCGAGGCAAATTATAATGCAAATGCATATCAAACCCTCGCAATGGAAATTTATTCGCCTAATTCATTTGCTATCGTTAATATAAATGTATGTAGATATAGATAGGGGTATATGTGCTATACCAAACTACCATATCCCGTTGTTTCACACGTGACTCCCTTTGATAGATTTCCTGCCTCAGATAAAATAAAACCGTCCTAACATTACCATATTTATGTATACATTCATATACGTTTGCATCCATAATTTTCATATAGCTCTCACAATGAATATTTAATTGCACGTTCCTATAATTAATGGCGGCGACATGTTTACAAATCCCAGGAAATTTGTATAAAAGAACTCTTTCCCATTATTGTCCTACAGGACACCTGCCCATTTGTATTGTTTTAAAACAAGACACGCGCAAAAGTACAATTCAAATTGGCACAATACACACGCCTTTATGAGTACAATCTAAAATTAATCTCAATGATTCTTGTTTTTTTTTCTAAAATCTTCAATCGCAATATTTTTCCTAACAAAACAACAGACAAATTATATGTAAATGTAATAAAATGCAACTATTTGTTTTTGTTTCTTTGCTGGCCAAAGACAAATTGCATTCATCCATTAATTGTTTAAGATCTAAAAATATCCAAGCAAAAGAATAGCAGAACTGCAGATAGGTACACGCTTCCAAGATGAATAGGGACATTAAAGAAACAAAAATAACTTTTCAAACTGTTTGAACGTTTTGTTTCTCTATTTAACATTTTTTTCAATTTTTTTTTCTTTCAGGAATGCCTGATTTCCCTCTTGGAATTCCTCTTCCTCATGGCATGGGAGGTCATCCAGCATCAATACCGACTGAATTCTGGCCACCAAATTTCGCCTTGCATCATCATTTCAATCCAGCCTTGATTCCGCAGAGCCTAATACCACACTATAAATTGCCAAATTTCCAAACCCTCCTCTCGCAATACATGGGACTCAGCAATCTCAATGGCATCTTTGGTTATCCACAAAACCTATCAATGCATTCTCAAGTTAGCCCGCCATGCAGCAATAGTCCACCACGTGAAAGTCCACCAGCTGTTGCGAAGGTTGAAGAATGAACTTCAACTGCAGTGTAGAGTTTTTATTTTGTACATATAAAACGAAAAACTTTAAAAAAATATTTGTTGTTTTAAAAATTAAACTAACTAGATTTTAAAAAAAAAAATGTGGTGATATCAAAAACTTGTAAATAATAACTTAAATAATTAAAGTATTAAAAATAAAAACAATTTTGGGCTGTAAAAATGAAAATATTATTAAATTAAATTTTAAAATAAATTAAAAAAATAAAACAATAATGTTAGAAAAAAACAAAAATAGAAAAATCATATTGTAATAAAAATAATATCAATGAAAATAAGATAGAAGACACAAACACAATATTGTGTGGTAATCAATTAAATATTAACTTAATTGTACAAAATTTTTAAGTTATTAAAAAATATCAATAATAACCAAATAGATTCATAAAATTTGGCCAAATTATAAATATAAGTTAAAAAATAAATGAAAACAATTTATACAGAAAAACAAATTTTTTTTTAATTTTGTATTTAAAATTAAATCTTAGCTGTTTTCGAAAACATCAAATCAAAGTCAATTTTGATTCTTGTTATACTGAACTTATTGAATACTCAATGTCGATTTAATCGTCGAATGATCGTCAGTTTTTGACGTAAATACTGCAATTGTCCTGCTTACACAATATCGATTTGATCAACTTCAGTTAATTTACTTGCAAACGCATTTGACATTTACTAACACGCTCTCTGGCTTTTAACAACATTGTTGGTCAAGGTAAACCCTATTTTTTGACTGCACTGCTGCAGCACAGATGATCTTTTCTTAGAACATTTCACTTTAGCTAACTGTTTTTTCGAACACAATGCAGTAATTTGTATTTGCCTTTTGGAGCAGAAGACATTTGCAGTTTGCGTTTAAGAACATACTGCAAATGCATTTCCGACGCTGATGGCGTTTTCGAAAATGGCCTTAGCACCGGTTGTACAGACGTGGATCAAATTTTGATCCGTGGTTCAAAAATTTTTCCTGGCTGAACTAGGCGAAATTCCTTAGGTTCAACGATGTTTCAAGGTCCAAGTATGCAATAGTAGCTAACTTAATACCTGAGCAATCGTTGAACCTCAGTAAGTTCACCGAAGTCGGTGAGTTAAAATTGTTGAACCACGAGTTAAATATTTCTACAACTGGCCCTTAGACTTCTGATTAGATCGTCTCGAAAGGGCACACTGAATCAAGTAACTTACTTAAGTACATCGATAGATTTAACTTTACAGCGATTTTGGGTATTATTGAGCCAAAGTGGGACTTATGTAGTTGGCTCAACTCCGAATATAGAGATCAATAAGGTTATGGAGGTCTTCAATTAATTTTACTGTTTTCCAAAACGTATTTTTTAACAGTTAAAAAATGTCCACAACATTAAAACTCGATATACAATATATACTATGTTCTCAATTAAAAATAAGTCCGTCTTAAAGTAGGTAGGCAGTGTGCCATCGATTCATATTGCAGAAATGAGATTTAATTTTACGGGATTTTTGATTTAAGAAAATAAGCGGTTGCAATTGAATTAAATTTGTTAGTTTTTAGTTTGTGGCATTTTGTAATTGAAAAGTTATTAAAAGTGAGATTTTGTAATTGAGAGGTTTATGAATAGTAAGATTTTCAATAATTGCGAGATTTTGTAGTGCAAGATTTCAAATTTTGTAGTGCGAGATAATTTTTTTTTAAAGCTATTTCATAAAAATAAGATCAAAATCAGTTATTCCGTTTTCAAAAGAAATCGATAATCGAAAATTTAGTTAATTTTGAGATATTTCCATTAATAATAATTTTGGAGAAAATACTCAAACTAATTCATTGAACTTTTTTGATAAATCTGTTAAGCAATTTTTGAGACAAATTATAAACTAACATTCTTATAATGACAAGTTTGGTAGGGCAGGCCTCCATACCAGAAAAGTCTTGGTATCGTTTGATACTGGTATTGGAGACCAAAGCAATCCCGTAAAGATACCAGCTCCAAGACATTCGAAACGAAACCGAGCCGATACGGTGATTTTGGTTTGAAATTTACCGATACTTTCGGTGGTATCTTTATGGTAACGGCAGAACAAATTGATTTTTGAATACTAATTAATAATTGTAAGTGGTTCCTCCAACGCAACAATTTGAATGACATTTCACAGTATTTTTAACTTAGTAGCGAGAAGGTTTAAGCAGGGGCGTACTAAGAGGTAGTTGCACCCGGGGTGGTAAAAACAAGATTAAGCCCCTTAAAAAATGTAAGACAAACACGTGCTTTGAGTTTTTATTATACCTAATTAGTCAATTTATTTTGGTTCATTGTTGACCTTAGATAAGTCGTAATTAATTGTAAATTTGACAAGCTTTGCTTACACGATGCCACTGAGATGATATAAAAAATTGCCAATGTTCATAACGCCAATCAAACAAAATACTTAGTGGAAATTGCGAAATAGAAAATGCGAAGTGATGATTTATAAAATCATTTAGAAAACAGAAAGTTGTTTGCCAAACGTAAAATGCGGAGCAACAAAATGATAAATAAAAAAAATCGAAGCAGAAAATGTCAAAATGAACCTCCGCGAAATTTTCCCAACAATTCTGGTGAAACAAACTTACCATAACCATAAGAACATGTTACCTAATCGGGCATTTTATTTTTGTTTATAAGAATGAGAATAGATCGATACCAGACAAGACCGATACTGAGATAATACTAAAGTTTTTGATTTTGACGATGCTGATACTGTGTGTTCTTCAACGCTGGCAAAGCCACTGCGTGAGCTTTTCTATCTGTTCTTTACTCTACTGGGCTCTTTCCGAGTGGATGGAAAATAACATTTGTCCAGTCTGTCCCTAAAAAAGGCGAATCTTCTTCTCCCTCTAACTATCGTCCAATTGCACTTACGTGCCTTCTTTCCAAGGTCATGGAAACGCTGATTAATTATCAGCTCAAGAAATATCTTGAAAAACGGAAGCTTCTTAATGACTGGTAGTATGGCTTTCGTAGCAATCGGTCCACTGGTGATCTAATGGTATATCTCACCGAACAGTAGAACAAATCTTTACATCGTTTTGGAGAAAGTAGCTACAAATCTCTTCTTCGTTGAATTAGAAATGACCTTTCGGACCGATTAATACAAGTTGTACTAGACGGTTTCAAGTCTGATGTTCAGAAAAGAGATGGTGGTGGGCCCCAGGGCTCCGTTTTGTCTCCTACATTCTTTTTCATTTTTATTAGTGATCTCTTATCTGAAACTCTTAATCCATTAAATTATTTTGCTGATGATAGCACCTTCAGCTTTTCATATTCGTTTCAAGATTCACATCCCTGCACTTCGGATGCGGAACTTGAACGGCAGTGCGTTATAAGCTCATTAAATTCTGATCTTAACAGCATTGTCCAGCGGGGAACTAAAAACCGTGTAGAATTTAATGCTTCAAAAACCCATTGCTGTCTGTTGTCATTAAAGCAAAACCCACCCCCTTTGATACTATCAATGAGCGGTACTAGCATCGAGGAAACTGAACTTTCTGTTCTGGATATGTCCATCACAGATCACCTTCTGTGGAATGATCACATGTTCAACGTTGCCAAAAATGCTGCAAAGTGCTTAGGTTTTCTTCGAAGATGCAAGAAATTTTTTCCTCTTCCTATAATCTACAAGGATTTCATTCGCCCAAAGCTTGAATACAATTCTCACATAAGGGCTGGTGCTCCCATAACCCATTTAAGCTTCTTGGATCGTATCCAAAAAAGAGCTCTAAAAATGATAGGTGATAGTATTTTAACGGAAACATTCGAAGCTCTTGAACATCGACGTAATGTTTCATGCCTCACGTTATTTTATCGCTATTTTTATAAACAAGCGAAATTGCCAGTTGCATTTCTCCCCTTAAACAATTTCACCGTAATACTCGCACTGCCAGGAATGCTCATCAGTTTACCCTTGAGCCCAATTTCGGACGTAAGTACAGAGATTCTTTTTTTAGCCGAACCACACGAATGTGGAATGGTTTACCCTGCTCTATTTTTCCCTCCCATTTTAATATTCAGAGTTTCAAAACCAATGTACATCGGTATCTCCTTTTAAATCCTTCCTTTTTTTCCTAACGCTCGCACTGTGTTCAATCATCTTAAGGGTAGTCGCAACCCCTTTAGTGTGCGCATAATAATATAAAAAAAATTTACAAAAGTTTCGTCTGGTTTGATATGGCAAAGCACAAAGGTTGAACAAAGTTGTATCGAACTAAATAGGTTCTTTGATTTTGATCCTTGGTATAAGCAAAGCACGTCAAGTATTCAAAAGGTAAGTATAATGTCTGTCGCTTTTGTCATCTTTTGTATATTATATATATTACTAGCAAATACCTGGCTTTTACGCTATAAAATGTTCTTGTAGAAACTTTTGATTCTTATTGCAAATGACAAAGAAAATATGTGGACCAAGTTTCATAACTAAGTTGTTGGAGTTTGTTAATATTTTATTTGTTTCACCAAAAATTCAGTCATCATTTTTGTTTATGAAAAAGACTATAACTTAGCTTTTGATGGTTGTAATGCGTTCATGTTGATTTAATAAGGTTGGACCCTTAAATATCATGTGTCATATGCTTAAATTGTACCATGATAAATGGCGGCTATAAAATCCAAGACCGATATGGGTCCTATCCTAGATCACAAGCTGTGGGCCTAAGTGGTGCTTTTGTCCCACAAAAACACATCATCTTTAAATTTGACGCTAAGGGACCCCACTCACACATTTTGTTTATTTTTTGAAAAATAAAGTTTTTTAAAAGCCCTTAATTGTTGGAAATATGCTTTATTTATTGAAATAAAGATAATAATATTAGGAAACCGATGTCGTTGTCCAAGCAAGACCACTTTAGAACAACAGTTAACAAAGTTTTTTGATAACTTTTTGGAGTTGGACGGCTATCTAAATTTAGACAAATTTTATGAGTACGACTGTAAGGCCCAATTTCACAAAAGACTTTCAATTTTTTGAAAAGCTATTTAGCCTTTAAACGATGTTTTTTGGTTTCACCAAATGCTTTTAAATTAAAGAAGATTTTAAATGTCTTTGTAAGCTAAAAGCTCGTTTTCGTCTCATTAAAATTTAAAATTCTTTTTTGTTCAGTCATTCCAGTCAACAAGAGCTTATATCTTGCTGTCAGAATGTATCCAATGCATTGTTTTAGTGGTCTTAAACCATCTTCGCGTTATTGCCTTTCAAATGAAACCAATTTGAAGCAAATCGGTTGGATGGCTTTGGAGTTTGTATGTACAAAAACATTTTTTGTGTTTTATATAAATAGATTGATGGATAGATAGATTTGCTGGCAATATTGAGTCAAGATTATAGTTTAACGAATGAGTACATTCATTTGGTGGCGCAACAGCTCGTGGAGAACCAGGGCCTAGTGACTAACAACTCTCAACTATTCCTGTGTGCGTGTTATTGGCAGGAATGGAGGGGACCTACAATTTTTCGCTGAGTGGCACTTTATTCCTGACAAGTATACTCTTGGAGGATTTGTCAGTTCCTCGCAACAGGCAGTACCTCTGGAAAAACATTTTTTTTAGGTGGCAGCGGCTGTGACTGTATACTTACTAGTAAATGATACACGTTTGAGCTTCTATACCTAACTCTGGACGAAGGCTTCAGATGAAGGAAAGACGACTCAAGTTGTTTACTTTTAATAACGATAGATAGCTAAAATTGCTATATATAACTAACCGTACCAGTTGATCTTCGATACTTTTTTCTTTTTGCAAATTGAAATCATTTGTGCGAAACAATTCATATCTGGTAAATTGTACCTATATCATTTTCTTCAAACAAAATCCTTTATGTATAAAAAACGCCCCAAAACGTTTATGAAAACTCTGCGCCGAAAAAAAAAATTCCCTTAATTTATCCACCCAAAAAATATCGAATGTCACCAGAAATTAGCTGATAGCTGATATCCTTGTGTACAAATTGCTAGTTTACCGCAACCAAATTGTTACAGTTGACAGGAAAACATTTAATTCTTTGATCGAGTACAATTGCCGAAGAAGAAGTACCAAGTTCCTACAAAAGAAAAATGGAAATTTGATACTTTGTCCTTAAGGCGACGACCGACGACGACGTACAATGTCCTTGGTCTTTTCTTCCTAGTTTCCTTGGGTGTTTTTTTTTTGTATGTAAGTTGTTTGGTTCTGATGTGCTATTCCTGTGCACATTAATCTCCGGTTTGGTGCGCATGTGGGATGTACCGAGACTATGAGACTATAGGTATTCTCATAGTCCTTCCGCCTATCAGATCGAAATGTTTACTGGGGGAAGGTTTTGTTGTGATTTGATGAAAATGTATCACAAAACAGGATAAGCTATAAAGACTTCGTTTTTATGGTTTAATACACTTAAATATGAGACTTTGTGTATTTGGTTTTTTTTGTTTGAATCATTTTATCAGAAGGTTTGCTAATTGCCTGAGATTATTTCTTGCAGACTTTGATGAGAGATAAAACAAAGTCGCTTGAAAATAGATCGGTCATTTTCTGATGCGATATGCAGAATTCCGATCGTATTTCATGGAGTGATATAACTAAAAGAGCATTAAAAATCATTTGGCTTAAAACATAAATCGAGCATAACAAATTAGTAACGATTAATTAATTTGAAATACATAAAAAGAAGTCTCGAATTTCATAAGGCAAAATCCTTACCTGCAACAACTTTTTAGTGAGAAATATTTTATAGATCTTTTAAAATTACCAGGCTATGTATATGTAGGTAAGGTTGGTTAAATACACTATAGTAAACATTTTGTTCGATAAAATCAAACTAGGTTTGAAATAAATACAAAAACAAAAAAATCGTAAGTCTTTATTTAAGATTTGTCGACTAAATACATTGTTTCTGCAATCAATGGGTACGTTCCGATGTTTAGAAATTCTCAGCTATCTGAAATTACTTCTTTATTTGACGGTTCTCAGATTTTTCATATTCAAATAAAATGAGAATCTTTTCATTTCGATTCGCTTGAGATACTTTTTTATCGCTTCCTAGTAGCTAGATCTAGATAGGTTAGGTATGCTGTGTTTTAAAAAGCTTGGATTTATTCCCTTCTCCCAACTGAAAATTTTAATTTCGAAATAAAATACAAAAGTAAATGAAGAAGTTTTTATTTTTCAAAGAAAAAGCTAAAAATTAAGCAACTAAAGAAATAGTGTATTGAATAAAATTATGTATTAATTTTAGTTTTAATTTTAAAGATTGACCAGGGCCCTGTTTCATCCAACATTTTTCACTTTTCAGTTACAGTTTGCAAACTTTTCACTTTCACTTCGCAAATTCTGATTAACCAAATGCAAATTTGAAAAGTTTTTTTTTTCGGCAAAGCAAAAAGTGTTATCAGTTGAAAAGAAATTTGTTCTTTTTGTTTCACCAAATAAATAAATTTTACAAATTATATTTAGAATTAAGAAAAATTCTCGTTTACAAATTAGCGGTTGTTGTAAAAAGTTGCCTAGTCAGAGAATAATAAAGAAAATGAACCGTTTTCAAAAGAGTTTTTGAAAGCAAAGAATCTAATAAATAATAGTGACCAAGTAGTAGTGAAGTTAAGAATTAATATCGATATCGATAATAATTTTTTGGCAAATGAGAGTTTTTGATTAACAAAAAAAAAAACCATCGAATTCGTTTTGTTCAAAATTTGAAAATAAAATAAAATATTAAAGTCAAAGGAATATGTGTTTGAGTCAGCTGCGTATAGAGTTTCACTCCCTGGGGGGAGAGGGGATGGTAAAAAAATAGCAATACCCAAATCAGTATTAATTTAAATAATTTTCGATTCAAAATAGCTTTTATGGCCCTTAGTGCTAGAAATTGGCGTTTCGTCCCGCGTACTCACTTGGACTCATCAGTGTTATAGTGGGGGCCTTTGTCATACTCAATATGTAATAAGTTCAGTTTAATTTAGACGTCAGTTATAGCTGTCATTGAAAATCTTCACTGAAAATTTTAATGATTGATTTTGAGACATTTAGAAAGCAAAATCATTATTATTTTAATGGACAAATAAAGCTCAAGACTATTTAATATTTCTAGTACAAGAAATCAAATAGGCCTAACTTTCCGCATAAAAGACTTTTCTTTTTTCAATGGTTGAACTACCTTACCAATGATCATTGAAATCTTAAAAGTCATTTTATTAGATTAAAAAGTAATCCAACAAAATAAATTAAATATAATTCTTAGAATTTAATAATAAATGTACGTGTATATTTTTGAAACGGAAAATATTAAAATTTAATACAGATTGTATTGAAAAAATCGGAACGCGTGTGTTTTTAATACAAAAAGTATTAAAATTTAATAAAACTTTTATTAAAAAAATCTGAACGCATGTGTCTTTGATACAAAACAGTATTAAAAGTTAATACAAACCACATTAAAGAAATCGGGACGCGTATATTTTTAATACAAAAATCATTATAATTTAATACAAATAATATTTAAATATCGGCATGCGTATACTTTTAATATAAGAGTATTAACATCTAATAAAATTTGTATTGCAACAGGAAGCTATTACAAGCAAACGTCAGCCATAGTTTATTATAAAAATGATGCATACTTTTCGAAGACCATAATATTAAAATTAAATACAAATTGTATTAAAACAGCTGCAAAACAAACGTGGAAGCCCTTTTTCTGCTTAATAATATAAAATGAACAAAATAAGTATGCTTTATTTTGAAGGTACATATTTAAAATATATCGAGGTAAAATACACAAATTAGTAGATAAAATTTTAATCCCATTTAGATTTTAGTTTTCATATATGTGAAAAACAATAAATAAAATAATGCCACCATTAATTGACTTAAAAGATATATACTGTCACAAAAATATTTTCTTGTTATTATTATTATTTATAATATATTTTGTATTAATTTTCAGCAAAAGTATTTAAAAATTAAACGTCAGGAAATAATGTAGTGTATTATAATACTTTTGTATTATTTAAATCTAATACAGATTCATATTCCATCGTAATATCTGATATTAATAATTGTAATTTTGCCAGGTATTAAATTTCAATACATTTCTGGTGTTGTCATATGTGTTACTCAGAAAATATTAAAAAGTACCCCAACATTTTTAACCGTGTATTATCATATTAGTTCCAATTGGCCTCATCAATTTTACATAGCCAGAGGTGTGGTTTTTGTCTGGAACCACCTATGACATTAAGAATCTCAATGAGTAAGCAAGCAAGGAACTTGCAGATTGCGGCATAAAGCTCCAAATCTGCAATTTTTTTTCTCTGCATTTCAAAAATAGGCTAGGTTCAAATTTTGAAGTCTTTAGTTTAAAAAAAAAAAATAATCACATTGAGCCTTACTGTAAGTTCCTAGAATGTTTCTGGCTTGCTAGCTTAAATTTCAGAAACTAAGTACTTAGAAACCATTTGCATGGCTAGGCGTTGAAAATATACCTATCCAGAAGCATTTTCAGACTAAATACAAAAAATCGAATATCATTTTGGATGCTTACATTTTGAAACCATATACCATAGTAGGCTTTTATTTTCAGTTTTAGAAAGCTTTGGGAAATTTCAATACTACATTTTTTATTTTAACCATCTTGAAGGCTTTGTTTCAGAAATATCACCAACCAAAGACATTAAGGCAGGTAGTTGGAGGCAGAAAATCGTTAAAAACAGGTAAAATCGCTTTGGAAGCGAATATTTTACCAAGCAGACCTTGAAATTTTTTGTCTAGTATTTTTAAAAATGTGGGTTAATTTCTACTCAAAACTGAAAACCGCATCAATTTTGAAGGCTTTGTTTAGGATAATATATAGTCAGCAGCAATATTTTAAGCAGATCCTGCTTTTCGCTGACACGCAGGTGTTGGCCAATCGTTTACTGAACTGGTCAACAGGAGAGGACGACCATATAATTCATCAAATGGGTGCAATTTCTTTGCCACAGGAGAACTAAAGAAACTAAAGAAATTAGGATCGTTTTGGGCAGCAAATCAGTAATATCTATCACTTTGGATGGGAATATTGTACCAACTAGACCATGAACAAAGATGTAGCATAAATTTATCGATAGGTTTTGAAGAGACCTTCCCACTGCCATTAGCCAAAATTTATTTTATTAAAATTTAAAAAAGTTAACGCAAGCTTACGCAAGTCTACGCTAGATTTTGCATGTCTACGCAAGCATACGCAAGTTTACGCAAGTTTAAGCAAGTAACTACGCATCCAGTATGTTTCGAGAACCAGACACCGTTAGATGGTTCTAGTTTTCAGTTTTGAAAAACTCTTTTTATCGATTTTTGTCTTTTTTCCATCTTTTATAAGGCTCGGTTTTGAAAATATCATCATCCAAACACATTAAGGTGGGTATTTGAAGGCAGAAAATCAGTAAAATCACTTTGGAGCGAATATTTTCTCAACCCTATGATAAAAATAAATTTGGCTTCGATGTGTCGATTGGGTTTGAATAGACCTTACCATTAACGTAAGGCACGATTTTTTTTTTTTTAAATTTGAAAAATAAAAAAAAGGGTTAGTCCATGGTTTTTTCCGAAATCCATGCAAAAATTTTGTGACTAAATTTCTACAGTTTTGAAAAGGTGTTTAAATTTCCTATTCAGAACTGAAAGTCGCAACAATTTTGAAACCTCGGTTCATTAGATATTCGCGTTTAACGGATTGCTTAAAAATTTAGTAAAATTACATTGGATGCAAATATCTAATGACCTAGAGTAGACATTGTAGAAGCTTTTGGTTTTCAGAAACGGATAGCTTTTGAAGAGATAATGTCCATA